>CAJHZI010000205.1:342500-435000 GCA_905160935.1 Enchytraeus crypticus | reverse complement strand
TTTCTAAATATTGCTACTTCATTCTTTGTCATATTCTCTCTCGTTGTCTTTGTCTGTCTAACTGGCTCACTCAATCTCACTCTTACTTATGCCCACAGCACACGCACACATATTAGATATCTTGTTGACTATCCTGTTTTCACATATTATGTTAGTGTTCTGTATCAAATAAACTGTATTTGATGTAGGTAAGGCATTAGAAAAATTTGGCATTAAGTAGCCAGGCAAACTCTAGATTTGTTTAGAGATGATTAAGCTAAAAGCTATTAATGGGAAAGAAAGCTAAAGCTAATGTTAACGTCAGTTTCGTCACTGGACAGCGATGTCAGTGACGGGAGAGCCCAGGTTATTGTGAAAAGTAACCTTTATTTCCATTCGATTGTTTTATAAAAAGGTATGGATTAAATCGTATTTTTGTTAACTTAGCAATTCATTGGGGAATTAGATATCATCAAATTGTATTAAATGCATGTGTGTGCTTGGTTTCGATGTTGTAGTTATGTGAAGAAGTTGATTCAGGACTGTAACAACTTTGAGGAGACAACGAAGCTGTTAAGGGTATGTGATGCCCCCTTTTGTAGTAGAAGCATATCATTAGTAGTGAATGTTGAGAAAAGCGTTCCTTTGCCTTATCCGTTATGCACTTCAATACTGAAAAGACTTTATGCTTGATCTGCATAAGTAAGTAGAATTGATTTGAATGTATTGTTTGCCTAGTTACACATGACAAAACACACATGCCTTGGGATAACAGTTATTGGGTTTTGTTTGTAATTCTAATCTGAACTATTTTATTCTCGCTTTGTGAACTTAGCATAAAACATTGTTACTCAGCTGACGCACTTTATGGAATAGTCTTTCAACCCACTAGAATGCATACCTTCTCCCTGACATGGCATATGAATATCCTGAGGCTGATACTCTGTTCGTTGTTAAATTTTAGTTCAATCGTAAATTCCAGAGTGAAAAGTAAATGAAGTATGGTGCTTTTTCATCTGTAACCTACTATCTGTTGACTTATATTGGATCCGTGCCAGAACTGAACGTGAAGTGTTAGAGCAATGCATGACTTTAATAAATCTGCAGCTGGTGAAGGGACGTCTCTACTTATTCATAGTATTGATGATGATGTTGTTGTTGTTGTTGTTTGTAGTTCTGTTGCTGGGAGAATCCACACTTCTCAGTGACAGTACTCAGTGAACTGCTCTGGCAGGTTAGTAGCTCTGAACTATTGTAGAGTAGTTTTTGTCATATTCAAAACAAAACGTGCTTGTGGACGTGTGAGCTGATCCCTTACTAAATTACACAGTGTGTCTAGTATTTTGCAATTGTCAATATGTTGATGAGATAATCTCTGTTTACAGATGTGAATAAGTAGTGCAATCTAACATAAGACCTCTGCCTAACCTAAAACATTGCTACAACAGTCGTCCTAGTCGCTCATTATCTTTAGAACTTAAGAGTGATGGTGTTATCCTGTATAAATTCATAATTTTATTTTCTGATGTACTCAATTAGTTTTATGTACTTTATGTGCAAACTTTAACTTGATGAGCCATCTCACAATACCATTTAGTCATGCTAAAGTGTTGCTTGATTGATTGATTGATTAATTGATTGATCGATTGATTGGATTTGCCAGGTGGCCTACTCGTGTACTTATGAACTGAAGCCATATCTCGACCTGCTGCTGCAGACGTTAAAGCTTGAGGACTCATGGCAAAATCACCGCATTCACAACGCGCTGAAAGGTTGTTTCTATTTCCAATTAGCTGTGCTTCGATTTCTAACAATAATTTACTATTTAATCTGGCGCTTGTACTACTTGTGGAGTTGTGTATGCTGCAAAACCACCATGCGGATAGACATGCACATGTGTAATTTTGATTCTATTGCCTTTTTTGCTTTTGTGATTGTTCAGTTTATTGACTGATTTGATGGACTGTCAATGTATTGGATGATTTGATGAACTGTCAATGTATTGGATGACTTGATGAACTGTCGTGTATTGGCTGATTTGATGAAGTGTCATTGTATTGGCTGATTTGATGAAGTGTCATTGTATTGAATGATTTTATGAACTTTCAGTGTATAGGCTGATTTGATGAAGTGTCATTGTATTGAATGATTTGAAGAACTGTCAGTGTATTGGATGATTTGATGAACTGTCAATGTATTGACTGATATGATGAACTGTCGTGTATTGGATGATTTTATGAACTGTCAGTGTATTGGATGATTTTATGAACTGTCAGTGTATTAGATTTCATGTTGAGCTTGACTTTCATTATCGATTTGATTGGTCCTGTTTTTTGTATTTCAGTATATATTTGCAAAATTAATCCTCTGAACAAAAATTTAATTTTATGTCTTTCATAAAAAAATTTAGTTCAAGGTAGAAAACGGCAGCAAGTTTCCGTTTTCTACAATTGATTACATCATGTAATATTCATGAGAGCTTTCGCGTGTGATTGGTCGAGCTGCTGAAGTAGCATAGACACCAGCAGTTAACATGTAGACCTGCTGTAACATAGCTCAGCAGCATCTCTTTATATCTGATTGTCTATGCTATGGTCCAAGCTAGCAGCTTATTAGTCACTCTCTTTCTCTCTCCCTCTCTCTCTCTTTTTCTTTCTCATGCACTCGTCTCTCTCTCTCTCTCTCTCTCTCTCTCTCTCTCTCTCTTTCTATATATATCTCTCTCCCTCTTTCTCTTTCCCTCCCTCCATCTCTCTCTCTGGGTGTATTCTTATCGTTGCTTCCCGGCACTACATGTAGAATACAAAAGCCTATTGCAGCTTTTCTCAAAAATTTTAATGAATTGCAGAGAACATTTAAGTTACAACATTTTACAGAACTTCCTTGAGGTTGAGAAATACTGTTTATTCAGAGAAGAGAGATGGCCATTTTAATACGATAATAGTATATATGTAATACCGTATTGCTTGTATATCTGAGGAGAGGGCCAGTCTGTTTGATGCAAGTATATATGTGGTACTGTATTGCAGGTATACCGGAAGAGAGAGACGGTCTGTTTGATACAATACAAGTGTCGCGCACCCAGTATCAGAAAAGAGCCTATCAGTGCATCAAGATGATGGTCTTGCTTTTCTCTGAGTAAGTTTTGTATTGTGTTTGACTAAGTAGCTGTTTGTAATAAAGCTTGTATTTTTAATAAAGCATTTATAGGTAGTTAAAGATGCATTCTAGTTATAGGTTTCTTTGTCTCTTGTTCCAAATGCATCCATATTGAACGAGCCTTGTTGGTGGCATGCTTATTCTGAAAGAGGTCACAAGTTTTTTCATCATAGGTTTTCATTCTTTTCTTCATGAGAAAGTATCTTTATGGGAATTTAATTAGTCAATATGAATTTAACATCCGGGTCATCACTATAAGGAAATATCGTGGACGTAAGCAGCTTCGTTGTGCACGTGATGCACTTATTTCAAATAAATTCTCTTCTGTATGACGTATACTAATATGTATTTTTTCTCTTTTGGTAAATATGCAATTAGGTTTTGAGATATTTTATGTTATATTAAGTAAGTTCATTGTGTGTGTATTTATTAATCTCTTCTTAGCACTTGTCGCACTCATTCAACCATCGTGTAACAACTTCATCAACTTTGTTTAGATGAGTCAAACCACCATCGAGCGTTGCCTTTGCCTTTAAGCAACTCATCCATAATCAGAATAAATAAATATGGACTTGGGCTGATCCTTGGTATACCCCAATCTTCACCTCAAAACACTTTGAGTGTCCACATTCACCCTCAGTCCTTTACTATACACTTGTAATACAGACGACAAGTTTATCTTTGAGCTCTATTGTTTTAACAGATATATGAGCTTTATTGTTTTAACTGATACATTAGTGGGTCTCTGTTTGCATGTAGACAGCTGCAGGACGTTGTTCTAAGCAGAAGTGTGTGTGTGTGTGTAGATGTGCAACCACAGCTTAACACTTATCTGACAGCTGCTGAACTTATCTGACAGCTGCTGAACTCTTATCTAAGCACATGTGTGTGTATGTGTGTAGATGCACGACAGCTGCTGAACTCTTATCTAAGCAGATTGACTTGAAGAGAAAGTTTACATGTGCAGTAGAGTGGCTTCATGATGAATTAGAAAGGGTCTGTAAAGCGTTGTATCTTGCTTGGTTATTGTAATCTTATGCTTGCCATAGATTTGTAGAAATGATATCAAATAAAATCATCATTTTCAATTACTGAAATTCATTATATGCTTTTAATTTCAGTTTGTTAAATGTTTGTGGCACATATGTTAAGCTTCTACAGTCCTGCTCGATGACCGAAAGGCTCCTCAGAGTAGCACAAGCCACGTTAAATATAATCCACCAGTTATTGCTTTTAGTGAAATCATTATTTGACTATTGCCATGTCATAAAATCGGAATTTAGTTACATTCGTTATCGTGATGAGCCAGGGTTTATTTTACTTATTCCTACGCTTTTTCGTGCTGTATCCTGGACACTGAAGAGCAGACCAGCCGTTAACTGCACTTGTTGTAAAATGCGAATAAGCAATAACTGAGGAAACCAACTGTAAACCATCTAAAAAGTCGTATTTTCCAAGTTATAGGTTGCATAAGGTGTGGATAAGGCATAATCTTTTATGAAGTAATCAGTTTATGGATCAATGAAGCACTCTGTAAGGAGCGTGAAAGCAGACTTGAGTAGGACTATGCACCTTGAACCAGCCATTTGACAGAACAGTGGAGTGATAATCTCTACACTAATATCGTAGTTTGTGTAGGTTTAGGGTTGTTTATTTACGCGACTTACTCTCTTATTTAATGTATGGCCGGCTCATATCGTACTATTTGTTCTGCAAGCTGCTGTCGTAAGCCACATATATGTCATTGTTTTAAAGTTAGTTTGATATGTTGGCACTGAGCTTGTATACTGTTTCAGCGCCCCTATCCGGGTAACCCTCAGTACACCTACAACAACTGGTCAGCTCAGGCTCAGTCCAACGAAACCTCCAATGGGTGAGTGGATGTTCTCTTGTAACCTGTTCTCTTGTTTCACCAATGGTCTGCTGTGTAACAGTATAATTTGTGAAACATGGTGACTCCTGTTGTGTTTAGAGTCTCGTTTCTCAGTGGACGACAATGTCAGCGACGTCTTATAAGCTGCAGTTGTTATACTTAGGAGTGGTTCGTCTTTATTCAACTAGAAATGCATTTGTGGTATAAAAATGGAATATCTGTGTTAAGACTACTTTCAGTACGACAAGGATATTGGTCAGCCACTGTACAACGGGATACGAAACAAGTTGCTTCGTACTAACGTCAGCAGTAGCTTGTTGGCACGAACAGTAGCTGTGCCAGCATTCTGAACAGTACTTTAATGGATAAAAGCAACTGTTTAAGTAACATTTATGATTATTATTAAAATATTTCATTAGTGCTTATAAATGTTACAGACTCTCTTTTTTCTAAATGTGTTAAATACTATTGCAGTAAATTCATAGATTTTTTTATTATATATATATATATATATATATATATCTATAACATTTATTTATATATATATACATGTATATATATATATATATATATATATATAGAGAGAGAGAGAGAGAGAGAGAGAGAGAGAGAGAGAACAGTTAGTTAATGCTTTTGTATTTATTTGTAGTTACTTCCTGGAAAGATCGAACAGTGCAAGACTGACTCTAGAGAAAGCACGAGAACTTTGCCCTGAAGAGGTTTGTTCTTGTTATATCTTGAAGTGCATCGTTAGTAGACTTTGAGTTACTCTGTCATCTTGCCTAGATATCTCCGACTTTTCTTTCAGGGTACTTTTTTTAACTTCAGACACTGTAATAGAAAGTGTTGAAAAGCAACGGATCCGACTTGGATCAGTACGAACTACATGTATGTGCATTACCGGTGGACTCTTGAAGATGTTTCTAATTTAATAAAATTACTTCTCCACAAATTATTGTTACTAATTATTATGTTATATAGGAATTTCTTAGATAATATTATTAACTTAGACAATATTAATTATGATATACGATAATATTAACTATGTGCATCATATGTAGACTGCCCTCTTGAAGATGTTTCTAATTTTGTAAAATTACTTCTCCATCAATGATTGTGTTACTATCCCGATATTTTATTATATAAGAATTACTATAATATTAACTTAGACAGCTTTACTGAGCTACCAATTCAAAAGAGATTAACTATTGTTGTTCCACTAGTTAGATGTGTCAATTATGTATGGATCTTAAGATTGCCGTCTTTTTGTTTGCATGAAGCATGCACTTTTTAAATGGTGAAAAAACTGCAAAGGGACTTATTTAGAACTATTCTTATATTATGTAGTTAAACTGGTCTGTGCTGATATAATAAACATCAGCATATTCCCTTAAATCCCAGCTTAACTAGGTTCAGGATACAAATAAACCTCCAATCCTCTCTGTCTCACATCATTTTTCATGTCCTTCTTAATCACTGCATCCCACGTCAATTGTGGTCTACCTCTCTCTAGCTTAACATCCAGCTCTTCCCTTCAAACTTTTCCCTTCAAACTCTTCTCTTTACTACATCCTCATCTGCCTTTCTCACAATATGCCCACACCATCTCAATTTCGACTGAGCCAATTTATCCCTAATCCCCTTAACACTCAAATTCATCCTCACATTCATTTTCCATTCTGTCCTTCCCAGTTCTTCCACACATTAGACTTAACATTCTCATTTCTGCCACATGCAAGCTCTGCAAATGTTTCCTTTTTAGTGCCAAACACTTCGAACCATACATCATTACGAGCCTTATCACAGAACTATAATCAGCTGTGCTGATATAATAAAATGGTTAATTGACCCTTTCGTGTAATCTTAATTATTGATCGCTATTTCAGTTGATTACTTAATTATTTTAGTTGATTAATTTAACTGATTTTGATTGATTGTTTAATTGATTGACTGATTTATTGACTGGATTGACTGAGCTTTTGATTGACTGAGATATTGATTGATGTCTGTTAGGACATGGATGAGGTGGAGATGTGTGGAGTGGTGGAGGAGAACAGCGTGGTGAGCAGTGAGGAGAGCTCCTGCTCACCGCCTGGCTCCACGGCTCAGCCCGGCTGTCAAGACTCTGACACCCCCTCCTCCTCTCAGGTACAACTCTCATCACTTTTAATTGCTCTCTTCTGCAGTCGTCTGTCAGCTGCAATTTCTTGTTTTAATAATACGAATAGTGGAATAATATAAAATATAGTAAAGTGTTATCTAATCATCATCATCTTCCCTTAAATCCCAGTTTAACTAGGGTCGGGATACAATAGACTGCTTCAAATCCTTTCTGTCTTGCATCACATCATCGGTCAATCCCCTATTCGAGACTTCTCCATTCGTTTAATTTGTAGCAATTTCTGGAGCGTAGGCGCTCACCAACCAAATGCCCTTTCTTACGTTGGAGAAAAGTAAAGTGTTATCTAATACTGGTAATAAACCTTTTCCTCTTCTGTGGATGATGTCTTGAACATCCGTTCCTCAGGAGTCACTGTACTTTATGCAAATTCACCTAAATAACTTCGTAAGACATTCACTGGAGAGAAAAGAGCTTCTAAACGTTAACACTTAATGTTTGATTATGCATGCGTTAAATGAAATAATAGTTTTATGTAGTAAAATAAAATATGTCATTGTATTTTCAGGGTCCTAGCTCAGCTAATTCCACGACGACGCTGACTGACGCAGGCACTGACATACCTCTCGCTCCCGGCACTGCACTGGTCACTGAAGTGGCTGACATATCTCCGCCTCTGTCACCAGTATGCTCGCAGCCCATTGGACCAGCCCTTGTAGGGGAGGAGCTTAATGCTAACATCAACAACAACGCTAACAAAGTGGAGAATGAGAGCGCTGTAGTGAAGAGTGGCAGCACTACAGGGAATTCTGGTGATGGTAACGGTGTTGATAGTGTTGACGGGAAGGATAAGAAGGACAAGAACTATGTTGTTGAATAAGTGATAAATTGTATGAGCTGGATGGACCGTGTGTACGACAGCCTGTGATGATCTGTGGGAACTCTGTTTACCTTCAGCCATACATGAGAATATGGCACATCTAATCATAGAGTTCTTACGAATAGCGTGCTGACAATTCTGATTTTTATTTAAGCATACTAGTTAAGCAGACATATAATGTACTAGATATATACCTCTATATCTCTAGATATGCCATCGTTTAGATAGTAACATAGGAGAACAATTGAGAATTATGCAGAATACAATAAAGTAGGAACAGAACTGCTGTTTATATTGATTATTTGGACTGGTCTCGGTATTTTTCAGTGGATTTGGTAAGTATAATAATGTGGCGCATCATATTGTATTTTCAACTGAGAAAAAATGTAAGTTTAGCTTGTGAAACAAAAGTAACAACTCTAGGCACTAAAAAGTGATTGGCTACGGTCTATGGACGATCGGTGTCTACAATGTTCGCTGTAATCAACCTTGATTTATTTAAGCGCCTTGTTTGCAGAGTTGCCATCTTGCATGCCGTCATTATTTAGCTTTTCAGTTCGAAGTCTGTATTATTTCCTATGTTTTAAAAGGGATTTATTGAATTATAAGTGGTCACGGCGAATTAATTGGGAGAATAATACAAAGGTATAAATTAAATATATATTTATATATATATATATATATTTATATATATATTTATATATATATTTATATATATATAAATTTATTTATATATAAATAAATATATAAATAATATATAAATTTATTTATATATATATATTTATATATATATTTATATATATATATATATATTTATATATATATTTATATATATATATTTATTATATATAGATTAGGCAAAGGTATAAATTTAGTTCTATGAAATTTTTCAGCAGTTATTTGATGTGAATGTTTGTAAAAGGTGTATTTTCAATTTATTTCTAATCTTGATTGATGGCCATTTTATCAATTGATTTAACACGAGCCAAATTACCGAAGTTGGGCTGATTGATTTTTATTTCATATATAATACTAGTTGCATACATAGCTTGGCTATGTACTTTGTATTTGCAAATGTTTTTAAATTTAATATTGTACATGTTTGTGTCATTGCTAGGCCTGACGGTATAGATACTTTAATTTTCTAGCTGCACTATGTACATATCTGTATATACTCACTCGCTGTGCTACTCTACACAGTTTGTATTGCATAGACCCATTATGATTGCTGTACGCACTGGGCGTTTGTTTATTCTAGACATGCATATGCATTGTCGTGCACTCTGTATGTATACATACAAAACTAGACCACGTACACTGCTGAGAGAGTTTGGGCAAGTAGAATTAAGCACTCTAAATGGTAAATTCTAGAATTTTGTTAATTAAAGTCTTCTACCTAACCCGAATCAACAAAACTTATTTATTCTCTAGTTAGTGAACGAACCGAAAAGCTGCTATTTTATGTCTAATTGTATATGAACTCGGATAACAATGCATAGTGTTTTAATTTCATGCCAAATATACCTACTGTCGCAATAATCACAGTCTACAGTTAGCTCATATTATTGCGCATGTACGTGTGATCTAACAATTGCATTACTTGACAGAAATTGGTTCTGCATGCTTCAGGATCTGAATGCTCACTAAAGTAACAGGAGTATTTTTGATTATTACAATAGCACGGTTCATCAGACACGGTCACAGCATTAAAGGTTCTTGTGATTCCTAACTTCAATTTAAAAGCTAATCTTAGTTGATTAATTGTGAGTGATTTTTTGCATACAGTTGCATATGCATGTTTTTCTGAAGCTTTATACTTTGTAATATCCTCTATTTAAATTGCGTTAATGTAGTTAAGAATACACGGTTTGTTGAATGCTATTCTTTTATTGTTGAAATTGATGCTAAAGAGTTTAATAACTAACAATGTTTTGAATTTAGTTTCCGTTCAAATAACTTTTTATTTATTTATTTATAATTCTAAGCCTATGATATGAAGCTGTCAATGACATAATATGTTATGTAACTCTTGTTACGTAACTCTTGGAATAATTGTGGAAGAGTGTACTGTTAATATTTTATTATAATTCAGTATAAACGTCTGGGCTGAGTAAAAATATAAGTTCCAATCTCTCAGTACGTATCAGTAACAAAAACGCCGTGGAATCGAATATTGCACCTACCATCTGTAAATCGGAAAGTAAGACAATTGTGCCACTGTTCTGTCGGTGTATATTGCACATAGAAATATCATATATGACTGAAAGTATGTAAAACTTGACTAATGATTGCATATACGAGATGTTTAAGAACCAGTTGACCTAATTGTTAGCTTTCGTTCGGGAATACGATGTTAGGTGTTCCAATCCCAACCGATAGTATCCTACAACAACCATGTGGTACAGAAATAAGGTTGGGCGTGGCTTTGTGTCTTTTTATCTATATTCTGATATGCAGAATTCGTAGTAGCTACTTTGTAGCAGCAGTTCTTCTTTCTCACATTTTACCGTTGAATAGAGTTAACGATTTGGGTGTTGTAAATACTTGATGATCGAGCTTTCTGATTATAGTACATTGACGAGGCTATTGTTCACCTATTCGATCTTCTATCAATGTCTCGACACGTTGTTTTAGGTGTCATTCTGCGTACAGCTACAATCAACATCTTACATGGACTACGATCTAAACGATTCATTGAATTTCTCGCGTGCAGTTGTGTGCGTTGTGTTCGTGCTGGATGTTAAAACGATTGGTGCACAACTGAGCTGAGCTATAGTTGAGGTTTTAATATCACCTCCCCTCTCCTATCATGAAAACTGATGCATACAGCTGTGGGCAGTATTGTCTGGATGTGTAACTCGACGGTGTTTGACTTGTATGCACAACATTTTTGCACTGATTTAGAATCATTATTGGCGCACGTTTGTATCCCAGCTTGCGTTGACTGCTGTTATTTGTTTGTATTATGAGCGACACAGTTTCGATTGTTTATGTTTTGTACAAGTAGCTGTGGAGAATGTCTGCTGTCTGTTTTACTACGTGACTGTGCCGTTGTATCTGCTGGATGGATGAGTTAGAAATTTGTATGGTTAGCTAGAGGACCATGGATTCGAAAATCAGCCAGACAGACTCTGACAGGGCACTTGTACATCGGAATCAGATTTAAAACTTATCGTTTAATTGCTACGGACCTGCTGCAGCTTAGTGTTGTGTGTATGACTTTGTTAATGTTTTGAACGTACGTTAAGACTGAAGGTTACCGATTGTGCTATGATGTGTCCACAGAAAGATAAGTACTGATACACAGCACAGTTCACATTTAAATGTTTCTAGCGGAGCTTGTACGTGCACATTAAATAGTAGTTATATGTAGTATTGCAGTAATAGTTAAATACTTGTTAATACGCCACGCATATCTAGTGATTGTAATTTCTGCTTAACGCTTCGTTGTTCTCCATGTGTCAGTGCTTGCTGTATGATAAACAGGCCGCTTTGTAACGTGGTCGATATGTGGCACGTTCGCTTCTAGCTTCCTTTTTGTAATAACCAGTTGTGAAGATATTTATAGCATCGCTGACTATATAGCTATCGAAGATAAATGGATATAATGCGTGGCAATCTATTAACTGGATTATATAATTAATTAATATTATTAGGTGTGTTTCAAGTATATTAAGTGAGTTTCACTGAAGTAGAATAGGGCCTACATTTATCAAAAATATTGTAACCTTACGTTATGTCTGAATGGGCTAGGTATATTAGTTTGTGGAGGTGTACGAGTGGATATTGTGTAAATGTTAGCATTAGAATGTATTGTGTATAGGTGTTTGTGCTAGGTTGTGATGTTATTAAGTTGTTCTCCTTTAGTTCGATAAATTAAAGATATATTGATGTTTGCATCCCAAGCATGTGTTGAACGTAATTACGTACAATAATTTAAATAAATTCACTATTATATCCATGAGTTTTTGCTCTTAAGTTGTACTAAATAAATATAGTAATTTTAAACTATATTTAAGTATATGCTATGACAATCTTTTGCCTAGGAAACCTATATAGCTTGATTAATTATCTCTCAACTATAGCTATAATTGTTCATAGACCCTTTTAACACAGATCTTTAGGAATTCATTAAATCTGCTTCCATAAAAAGTCTAAATATAAAATATAAAAATTAAATATAATATTATTAAATGGAAACTTCTGTAATCTGGCTGAGGATAAGCAAGGTGGAGTCAACTGATCTCGGGACCTACTGTGGGCTCCAAATAGGACGTAGTGCAGTCATACTAGCTGTATTATAGAAAATCTATAGTGTATATGAAATTCACATACTTCTTAAAAATTCACTCACGAAAGAACATCATATCGACCATAAAGTTATTTTTACAGCAACTGAATTAAATATAGTATGATATTTTTAAATTATATTATTTAAAAAGTGTTAATATGACAAGTCATTCATACTAACTGTCTAATTTTGCTGGTTGTGACCAGCAAAATAATTATTCATTTATGGGAAACATCCTGTTGAAACATTCCCCATATTTTACACTTGACATGAATTACCTTAAGTAAAGCTTTACCACCACGTCTTAATGCTATAGCTTTGAGAAGTTTTGTTATGTCTAATGACGTTGTTTTCCCTTGCCTTCCTCAGCTCCGACGTAATCGTTTCTTATTAACCGAGTACTGTACCATAGGTCCGTTCTGGACTGATTGGAAGACCTAGGTAAGTAGACTTCTGTATGCTCTATGGCACTGATATTATCGTGAATAAAATACTAATAAATACTAATCGCGACCCTTACAGGGCAAATATGGCATATTTGTGGTAAAAATACTACTACTCTACTAATAATCCTTGGCTCGCCCGTCACTGACATTGCTTTCGAGTGAGGAAACAAACGTTAACCTTAGCTTTTGCTTTGCTTTACTCGGTAGTAACTTTAGTAATCATTAATTTATGTTGGATGTAAATAATTAAAGCACGAATGGTCGCTTACTTGTAAATACAGATTTTATCGAAAGAGTCTTGCACTCTCAAGCTCTGTTAAGTTATAGAACTTCAAAAGGGCTCGACAACCCAGTTTTTGACAGTTCAAAGAAATTGTCAGACCGAAAATACAAGTAAAGCAATTGAGCATCGGATATACACAAAATTCAAAATGAACGCCCACCTCAATAACCATTCTCATCTAGAGTACAATGAGTATATTGAAAATGTAACGTATATACAGTGAAGCATGAAAAACTAGATAGTAATTGCGAGTACAGTATTCGTCAATTTTTGCAAATGAATTTCAAAGTAAATACGCAACATCTGTTCATATTGATACATTACAGTTTCAAATATTTAATATACTGTACTGTATTAAATATTTGAAACAGCAGAATTAGTGCAGCAGAATTCGTCAGGCACAGATGGAAGAGGTCGGTTGCTCATTTGACTCGTCAACATATCTGATGGTAAAGGGAGCTTGGGAAGGCAGGTCTCAGAACAGAGAGGTGATGGAGAGGTGAGAGGAATTGACTTTAAACCTAATCCTAGAAATGATGATGATGAAGTATGATACGTGCCAAAGTCCAATAGCGTTGCGCTGAATGCGTTGTTTGTTTGAAAACTCCATGGACTGGCAGTGTCTGCCGGAGTGACGGTCAATAGATCACTACACGGAGTGATTATGAGACGATTTAATTGCTGCCTCGCTAATTGTGACTGATTGATATTGGACGTCAGTGATTCCTTATTAACGCCAGCTGTACTCTGTGAAGGTGATTCAGCGTTATCAATACTAGCTGTCGATGGCTCGATGAAACCTACCGCTGCTCCAGTCTTAGCTTGTAAGGAAGGTCTTGGTTTGGGCGTGGGCGCTATTGAACTGGTGAGCGATTTTGTTAACCTAACATAGTCCTCGTTGCTTTTAGAGGTTACTAGTGAAGAGGTTGGTTGAGTTAGGTACGAGACTCCTGTTGGAAGTGTAGTCAATGTGTCTGCTTCACATGGTAGTTGTTGGTCTTGTTGAACCTTGACTTGCAGTGAAGAGTTTGACTCTTTTTCGAAATTCTGATAATAAATATCTGATTCATTTATTTCAGACGATGAAACTTCGTCTTCGTTAATTTTCAACTGAGAGATTTCTGCAATGCTTACTGGATTTGATTCATTTCTAATCTTACTACATGTATGTGTATGTTCAAGTTGCTCAGAAGGAGTAACACTACAGATTTCCGGCACTTCTAAATAGTTAGACAACTGACATTTATTCATGATCGGTGTAAGGGACATTGCGGGAGGAAGTGTATCATAGAGTTCTGCTGCATTCGGCATCAGATACTCATCGCTGCTGTCAGAGTCCACATCGGCATAAAGTGTGACTGGAGTGACTGGCAGATTCCCGTAGATTCTTTTATTTAATTCATCTGAAATGTTCTTACGTGTGTAGACATATGAGCTTACGTACTCATCAGGACATTGAGATCCTTCAGGACCCTGATCAAACTGTTCATTTTCAGCGAAGTCTTCTGGGATTTTGACTGAATAGTACGGTAGATTCTCATACGTTATTTTATTAAGCTCGTAGGAAATATTCGGAATGATATAATTATCCGAGCCGGCGCAGGCATCAGTAGTATTAGCATGATGCTTTAACTCTGAGTGTCTCTGAGCATTTTCAGCAATGTCCTTTGGGATGCCTCTCATTGTCATATACTTCCTACTTGAATTATTGTTCGAACTGAAACCATGAGTTGACGCTGAAGATAATGGCAAACCTCTAGATATGAGCACAGGAGCGGTGCATGGAGGAGACATTGATGGAGACCCAGTACCCAATGGAAGAGGAAAGAAGCTGAGGCTGTGAGGCAAGGAGCTCGAGTGGTGTGGTGCCTCTGACTTTGGAATTGACGTCATCGTAGGAGAGATTTCACTATGCTGCAGTGGTTTAGTGAAGCAAACCGTAGGTGAAGTTTGATTGATCTCTGTTGTAACCAAATTAAACTTGGGCATTGCTTCACGATTAAGCTTTTCTTGTTCCAGACCATTCCCGCTCATAAGTAATGTCTCCCCCTGAGATACTCGAGAAGGACTTCCACGTTGCTTTGGTAAGGATGGACAACTTTGCTTTAGCATCTCGATAGATTGCTGTAAACATTATGCTCGTGATTTAGATATATAATATATTACTTAAGATACTTTATGAGATAACGATAGCTTTACTTTTACATAATAAATAAAAATAAAGATAAGTGCTACTGCAATGAGCATGATTTTGCAGCAAATAACTACACACTAAAGCATCATCATCATCTTCCCTTGAATCCTAGTTTAACTAGGATCAGGCTACGAATTGATCTTCTTCATTCCTCTAAGAAAATTTTGTAGCAATTTCTGGAGCCTTAAACGCTCACTAACCGAATGCCATTGCGGACTTTGGTTTGGATCATAGTGCTTTGTCGCCTTTTACGACACGTGAAGTATAAAGTTGGTCTATTCTTCAGCAACCCGGACACAACGCAGGTAAGACACAACACGGATGGGACACAGTATGATAGATGATGGGAAATGTAACACAGGAATATGCAGTAGGATTGCACAAGCAAAGGAAACCTTCGGTAATAGGAAAGACCTTTTAACAAGAAGCCTGAAGGAAGCCGTAAAGATAAAAGAATTGAAAATCTTGGTATGAACCACGCTATTTTATGGATGTTAAACATGGATCGCAAAAAAGGAAGATATCAGGAAACCAGAATCGTTGGAAATATGGATATGAAGAAGAATGAAAGAGCTGAAGAAATCCCGGAAGGAGTTGGTACAGATAATTGCGTTAAGAAATTAGAAAGACAATGACAATGGAATAGGACTGTTCTGAGGGAGATAATTTACTAAAAGAGGTCATAGAAGGTAGAATGAAAGGAAGAGAAGCAGAGGAAGGCCGAGAAAAGGAATGTCAGATGATTTAAAGTTTCATTCTTAAGTGGACATGAAGAGGTAAACGGAAGACAGAGGAAAGTGGAGGCGTTATATACCATGGACCTTCCAGTATGGACCTGACTGCAGTGTTGACAGTTTTGAATAAAACTTCCCAGGGTGCTTGAAGGTTATTCTTAAATCCGCGCAGGATGCCATCAGTGCGTCATCGAAATGTACGATTACTATAACCATGGAGAGAAAAGAGAAAATAACCAAAACCACAAAAAACAGCTAAGAAAGGATATTTTGTAAGCACATGCGGTTATCATGTGTGTAGCTATACGATAAAAAGTAGGTAATCACTGAGAGACAGAGCTCGTAATTTATAGTTTGTATGCTATAATTGCTTTTTAATTTTATTAATTAAAATTTATTTATTTGTGTAATGCTTACTGGACTTGATTCATTTCTAATCTTACTATGTGTATGTTCAAGTTGCTCAGAAGGAGTAATACTACAGATTTCCGGCACTTACTTTAAGACTATTTAAATTATGAATCAATTTAATTACGCATTATTTAAATTATACACTGCACATAAAATAGCTGAATGACTTACTAACGATGAAAGATGTAGGGACAGGGCCTAACAGCCTCTAACTTTAGTTTTGGTGCCATAAGTCTTGGTGCCATAATAGGAGCATCGGATCTAACAAGTTTACGTTAGATCCGAGTTCGGTTCAGTAAATCAACAATAGAGAAATGCACGTTTAGGCTGCATTATAGACTGCTACCACATAATTAGTACATGCAGGCCTATATCTACCTGAATCTGTTGTGGATTTGCATCCTCCATGCCACAGTGAATGTGATGACTGCAAAATCAGTAAATGAATGGTTTAGTTAACTGTTAACTGTTTAATTTATTAATTATAATAATTATTATTTAATAATTATTTACTCTCGAATCCCAGCCGCGCTGATCTGACAGTAAAATCTCGGACATTCACTGGACTAGTTAAACGGAAAATGGTCTCAATTGCCTAACGGTTTAAACATGTGGTACTAAAAAGTGATAGATATCAACATAGTTGACCATTTCACTATAATGCGTGTTTTTTATATTATTGCAATAATTATTTCACATTTTCAACATTCCAAATCTATAAAGAAATTTTTTTAAAGCGTGCCTTGTCGTTTGATTGTGTAAGTTGAATATCGGTTTGTTGTCAGTATATTAAAGACCAGAGATCATGGTTTAAATCCAAGGCATACCACAAGCTTTACACTTTAGCCTTTTATTTAACTGCACAACTCTAATTTAATAAATTATCTTGAGGAGTATTGTGAGGAAGTGACGCTTGCAAAATTTCAGAGTTTTTATAAATGTAAATTAGCTTTGGCTCGACAATTTTATCTCTGGCTGTAAAACCTTTAATAAGTTTGTCAGCAATTTTAGACCTGCTCTTCTACTGCTATTTAAATAAAGGAAAATTTCATGAAAAGTTACAAGGAAATGAGCCGACCAGCTGAAACGAACTAGTGCAATATTTCAACAAAAGAATTAAAACAGCCAGGTTTTGCAGAAAATTATGAATCACTATGGAAAACCCATGTTAGTTAACCCCTGTTACGTATTGGCCTAATTATTCGATTTCTTTTTTTTCAAGAATTACGTTGAATTGAATATCCTACAAATCTGTAATTCAAAATGACTGAAATTAGCGCTGACTTCTTTTTTCATTAAATTTCAAAGCTTTAAGTGATCCTTTATCCTAGAAGTTTGTCGTAAGGTCTGCTTTAAATACAATAACAAACATACTTGACATTTGTAGGCCGACTGATATTCTTATCCCCACTCTCGCTTATACTTCTCACTAATTTGTTTTTAATTTTTGTAAGTATTTTCACTCCTCTGCTAAAGGTATTCCTTCTTCCACCGCTAATTCCCGTTTCTTCCGTATCAGCAGGCACAGACTCGATTGTCGCATTTGTTATCCCTTGGAAATCGTTGAGTTTACTGCGCGAATCAGCAGCTGCTGTATCTGTAAATATAAACTCAAGTTAATCAACTGCATTCACAGGAATTAACATCTAAATTTTAGTCAGAATAGAAGATATGTGAAAATGAGGTACCAGTAATAAAGCGATGCTAAAAAATAGGCGAAATTAATTTTCAAGATCTATGTACATGTATATCTAAGTACAGCCACTTCAGACGTTGCCATTTACTGCCCCAGTGCCCATATCACTAAAACCTTAGAGTATACTCAAGACTAAAATAACATAACCAATCAATCAATCTAGAGAACAAAGTGACCAATCGACGACGTCGGGATTAGCGCACTTAGTTTAGTTGCGCGTCAATCATCGAAGTTAAGCTGCATCGACCTCGGTTTGTAATTTGTGGGTGACCACCTTGGAAGACCGAGTGTTGGTAAAAGCTTAGGAAGGAAAAATCCCAGGGTGATGGAAGGTTATTCTTAAATCCGCGCCGGCTGCAATTGATGCGCCATCAAAAGGAAACGATTACTAATAACCATGGAGAGGAAGGAAGAAATGGGTCCTAAACAAGCATCTGTGCTTCCTGACCCAGTGTGCCGTTATGTTATATAATAGCAAATCAAGTAGAATATTGTTAAAAGACTAGCGGTCTAGCTGCTACCTATGCAGCAGCTAGATCTATAAATGTATAAATTGATAAAACCAAAGCTTCCCAAATACCAGGTCTAAAGTATGCTACTAAAGTCTCTGTCGTCTGCTGAAGAGATCTCGTGACGCCGTTGTTTTGTTAGTTGGAGGTCAAATATAATAGGGATATACAACTGTATATTTTTTAATAAATGACTGATAGTCATAGGTGTGTGATATAGCTGTCTGCTTTATAGCAGACAGCTATATCACACACCTATCACCTAAAGCGAATCAGAGCAATTGATTTTAGCTTCCTCCTAATTCTCTACCAAGCAAGATTTAGCTTGGAAATCTAAACATTATCCATTATGGAAAAAATTGCATGCAAATAATTATAGGCTTATGCACCAAGGAGCTTTATTTTGTTCGTGTAATAACACACATGACATAGCGCATGTGCTACATAGTTTCCCTTCTTTTTGTTTCTATTTTTGCTTGCATATGCATATATGCGAAATCTGTAAACACCAGCTTAATTTTTGATTAGTTATTTATAAATCTTCAATAAATGAATTAATTATCTTAAAATTAGTGTTTTAATTGATTTTGACACAGCTATTATGTAATAGACTATTATTTACCGTTTCGTCTCTGATACGGCGCTTGTTGCCGATGTTTTCCTCGTTGTTGTTGCTGTTGATGGTGTTGTTGTGGTAATCCTGTCATTGTTGTCTGCAGTTCGCGCTGTTCTAGAAGCTGTGCTGCGAAGAAGTTGTCAGGAAGCTTTGAAACACCCCCTGGTGGAATGAGAAAAGGCTGCCGACACTTCGGGCAGGGGATGAGCCCCCCGAGTCTGGCCCCCCGGGAACATCCCTCCAGACAGGCAGAACAGAATATGTGCTGACATGGCAAGCCTTTCGGCTTCTTTAGTGAATCCATACATAGTGGACACTCTAGCAGTCTGTCCATTAAATTTTCCATTATGTCTATTGGGATACATAGAATGACATAGATCTATATAACATTATGACAAAGCAGAATAATATATCAAATATTGCACAAACTTACATATTGACATCATGATATGATGTTTAGTAGGTCTACCAGCTTAGCAACCAGCACAGTAACAGAGTAACTAAGTATTGCTCTTCCTTAAGTATTTATATAATCGACTCATCACACAAATAATGTGAGGACAAAAAATTATACATATAGTGCTGTGTCAGAAAGACTTCGGGATTTTTAGAACTCGTTCTGACATCCAACCTTATAAAATCCTATTATTCCTACACTCATTAGGTCATTACTGTTTCACTGACAGGAACCAACAGGAGGTATATTCTGTTAGCATTTTGACTGCAGATCAGTATTTATAGGCCTACTGAGTTCAAATCATTGCTCGCAGCCACAGTTATCCTCTAGAAGGCTAAAAGCCTGAAACTGAAACCGTTGCTCGCCCCAAACTTTTCTAATAGACATCAGTGGACTTCTTGTATAATTGGTAGTTACTATGTGACATTCATTAACGATCATGAGCGTAAAGTTTATTCTAAATTTTACATTTCAAATCTATCTTTCTTGAAAACAGATATTTAATACAGAGATATTGCTAACTAATCGGTAATATTTTCAAATTGATAAAGTGTCTAACTAATAAAGAAATTTATTATTATTTTCCATTTATTTATTGATTTTATTGATTTATTGTTTATATTGTTTTATTTTTCTTAGTGATTAATTTGTTTTTTTGACTGATTAATTTGCTTAATTGATAATTGCTGAAATACTTTAATCAACGACTAAGTATTCAAATTTATATTAGATTTTGGATCAGCTTGCATATTTGCAATATGCCAACATTATATTATTGCCTAAGTTTGCGTTTGCTAACCTATTTGTTAAATAGCATCGATTATTCAGGTGTATGAAGACTACATGAACTAAAATCGTGTTTAACTTCAATTCCATTTCCTCTTTAAAGTCACTGACATACTTATGCACTCTAATCTACAAGTAAATGCTCAAATGCAGACGTTTACATACGGTATTCCTAACTGAGCGGCTTTTACCAATCACTGTTATACATTTAGATTAATTCTGATTAATTCTATTTAGGCAAAGACCTTAAACAGTCTGCATGACTAAGCTTACTATGAAGTTAAATATTACAGCCTAGGCCAAATATTGAGTTAAGATATTCAAGTTATTAAGTTAACCAAACTTACTGCTGGTTATAAAGCAACCCGAGTGGTTATTATTCTGCTTTATCCCTTGGTATTGAGGAAGTTAAATACTAATCTAACTGTAAGTGTTTACTACATGAGGAACTTTTCAAGTGCATGCGCAAATCTCAGCCAATCTTAATAGCGAGTAAACAAAATAATAAAGTAAAGCCTCTAACAGTAGGTACGTTAGAAATGAACTAAGTAATCTGAACAATATTTGGATAGTAATAAACCGTTTTCTCTCTAGTTCTAGCCAAAGTGTCAACTCCAAGATACATATTTATACTCTAGAGCCTACTTTCACGTTCCATAGCGAACACAAGGAGCTGCAAAAGCGAGGGCATATCAATGCAATATTTAAGTAGTTTGATTGGAAAAACATTGAGTGAACAAGAAGAGTCAGCTGAGCAGGGTATAAAAGTACACACTTCTTCGAAAGAAATAAGTTAAAAACTATTTGGAGCTTTATCAATCTTAATAGTCAAGATATATTAGTCTAACATTATTGCAATAAATATAATATCTTATATTTTAATAATACTATATAATGTAATACGATATAAAGTTATAATGCGATATAACGTCTAGGCCTATCTAGTTTATACTTTTAATTTGCAAGATCTCAGGTTTTGAGGTAAAATTTTTTAGCCCAGTTATACAAGTAGCTACTCTCGCTTTGCCATTCCAATAAGCAAAAAATATTCAACGATAATTTTCAGAATCGATCTCAATCGCCTCAAGTCTTGCCTGTACTGCACACTCTCTTCTGCTGAGATATTGTCGATCGTTATGCTTAATTCAGATTCTATTTAGTTGAATGTTGAGGGGATTCTTAGATTTGAATGTTGAGGGAATTGGGGATAGGTTGGCTCAGTCAAGATTGAGATGGTTTGTGAGAAAGGCAGATGAGGATGTAGTAAAGAGAGTTTGGAGGGAGGAGCTGGATGTTAAGCTAGAGAGAGATAGACCACAATTGACGTGGTTTGCGGGAATTAAGAAGGACATTAAAAATAGGGGATTGACTGAAAATATGGTGTGGGACAGAGAGGACTGGAGAAAGTCTATTAGTATCCCGACCCTAGTTAAACTGAGATTTAAGGGAAGATGATGATGATGATTCTTCTTAGTATTCCTTCCAATGCAGTTGGTTCTATATACAACTTCAATCCGTCCTTTCGTCTGCTGTAACAAGCAAGTATCTACTGCTACTTCATGTACATGTAGTTCATCCATTGACCCTCTATGCACTTCCAGAAAATCTACCATCGTAATTTTTTTGTTCCATATAGTTATACAGATACCTCATGTCCTACATTGTTTCCTTTATTAGTTGTGTTTTTGTAGTTTTCGTTATTTCCTACTTTTCCTCTCCACGGTTATTAGTAATCGTTGCCCTTTGTTGACGCTCCAGTACAAATACTTAAATCTTTAATCCGGCGAGTATAAAAGAATAACCTCCCACACCCTGAGGATTACTTACATTCAAAGCTGTCGACACTCAGTCTTCCAAAGTGGCCGCTCACAAATCACTAACCGCGAGCAACGTGGCTTTACTTCACTCAATTGACTCGCAGCTTAATTGAGTGTGCTAAATCCCCTCCCGTCACAAGGTACTTCCAGAACAATAGAAATTATTCGACCTCAATTCTTCTCCAATTTTAATCCTTCTATATATGTTCTCCCGTGTTGTGTTCGGCAAAATTGAAGAATAGACTAACGGTAAACTGCATGCGTTGTAGGAGACAGTGAACAAGAACTGTGAAGACAATAATCATTGTTATTTATGATATTATTATACTCATATATGTTCGGGCCACTGAAGACTTGACCAATCGTAAATTTCACGTGTTGTAAGAGATGACTGATCAAAAGCTGGTTAAGGAAACAGGAACCACCTCAGAATCCTAACTACTTTCAAGCTATAAGCTACTTTAAGAGGGTGAAATAGCCTTTTGTGAAGAGATTAACTTCTTAATCAAAGCAGTGCTCGTCATGGAGTGCGAAAATAAAATATGAGTAGGTATATACACCTTGGACCTGCCACTTGGCACAATACTGGAGAGATATATATGTCCCATAGGCACCTTAATGTTTAGAGATGCGGCTATAACACACTAATTCAAACAGACTAGCGATGAGAACTTTGTTAAAAAGGCTTTAAAACTTTATTTCGGATCTAAAATCGGCTATCAAGTTAAGACTTGGGCACCGCTTATATTGTATTGTTAACCTCAGGACATCGACTCCAGGAAATCGGCATTCAATGCAGTTTGCTTTTACCACGACTTGTCGTGAACAGAAAATCACATGTTCAATTTACACTTTAACCACTAAGTGTACCAGATTATCTCTTAGCTCATCTTTATCTTATCTTATTTCGGAAACTGATTATTTTATCCTATTTTCTTATCTCGGAATTATCTTATCGGAATTATCTTATCTCAGAAACTGCAAAAGACCGGCATGTTGAAAACGTTCAAAGAATGATCATTGCATTGCATAAACTAGAATTCAAACTATCTTTAAAATATATGTAATCTTTATTTCACCAAAGTCATGGCAGTAAACAAAAATGAAAAGAGAAAAAAATATAGGCCTATCTGCTACATTCTCATTTAGACTTTTTCCTTCAAACGTATGCAACTTCAGCAATGAGCAGAGAAAGTCTTTCGTAAGGCCTATGTCTTTCGTAATACATAGGCCTATCCACAATGGAGATGAGAGACCAAAGAAGGAGGAATCTCAGAGTACCGACTAGGGCTACTCTTAACACTAATTCGATTGCAATCAGGGATATTTCCGACACCCAATGCAAACAGCAATGAAGTCGAAATCTCTCAAAAAAGTGTTGAACTTAAATACTTTGTGACATAAAAATATTCAATAATACTCTGTGGATGATATGTTTCGTATGATATATTAGGCCTTTAGAAACTATCTTAAAAGCTGTACTAGCTGGAAATTTCTACACTGGTGATGAGAGAACAAAGACTTCCTAATGAAATATTATTTCTCTTTTAGATGTTCCACGACAATTGAACGTGTGTAGGATTGAAGTTAATGTAGCGTGATTGAGTTGATTTCAGAATCTAAAGTTTCGTCAGATTCTTAGACTGGAGCTCTCAGTGCTGGATCAAGATCCTCATTTCTCACTCTCTAACTTTTCTTAAAAGATCAGGTTCAAAGTATATACATTTTCCATTTCATGAAAGAAAATCATTATAAGGTTAACTACCTTAATGTTAGAGTGAAATTTATTTAATCAAAATAACGGACGCAGTTCAAATCGTAGCTTGATCGTCCGCAAAATACGCGCGATTAAGTATCTGTCTTCAAGAAATGAACTTGTAAAATAAATTTATATGCACCATCGGTCATAAATAAGGAGGGCCCACATCATGTATGACTGATTAAATTCTATACATAACCGATAGTTTAGTCATTAGTTGTCTCCTATTGTGGCAACAACCACATATGTTTAAGAACATACATAAAATATTTTTGGAAAATAATTAGACATTCTAATGGGTAGACAAATTGTGTGATTTGAATATGACACAATAATCGTAATTACAATGTGAGAGTCAATGCTTAATCACTGATCATTGACTTGTCGCTATTATTGCTATTACAATGATTATTGCTGTTACTATCAGTTATCTAACACAGCTGTGAATTCTTGTGGGCAAATTATTGTTATATTACAGACAAACTTGTAGCCTACAGTCTTGTAAAAGAAGCTAATAATTACAATGTGCAAAAAGATGCTTCACTAACACTGACAGATTCCATTGTTCGTGTTGGCTGAATGTCAGCTTGCAGGCTTTGAAATATAAAGTTATAGTCAAATAATTCAATATTTCAAACCAAACCGATGTACACTGTATCTTTTATAGCTGAAACTCACAATTATTTTCCAATAAGTCGTAGCGAGTAGACCGACGTTCTTAAATTTTACTGGACTTGAGCAACAGCCAATTCATCCAAACATAGAAATTTCGTTTTAACTTACAAATGAAAACCATATTGATTCACGAATATGAGTGGGGTCAAATTACAAATTTTCATTATAGGAATACACATGTAAGCATGTGTGTGCAGCGTAAAATAGTCTCCATTAAACAATAGAGAATCTCATATATATTTTTGCTAATGTTATCTTGAAATGAAATTATTTCGTTTCAAAACGAGGCAAGATATGTGGTAATATGTTCTCAATGATATATTCGTCAACTTTCAGCAAGAAACTGCCATAAAAGCTATTCACGACTTAATTGTACGTCAAAGGCCAATAACTGAAACAGACAAAATATTTGGAATAACATGGCTTCTGAGGTAGTTTTTTTGTTACCTTCCCCAGTTCTTGCTTAGTCATTCTTTAAAGTCTCAGACACAACACGGAAATTAAAATGTTAAATCTCTCATATAAATTTACTTGTACGTAGTCAACTTAACAATTATTAAATTTTAATTTTACTAGAACTAAATATAATTTAATGAAAATTACTGAAAATGGTCTAATTGCTATTTAAAAAACAAACACACCGGAAAAGTTGAGAAGTAAGATATTATGAAATAGATCTACTACTATAGTAAAATATGTTAAGATATTTAAATGTTTATACATCTATAGCTATGGCCAATGATTAAGACTACTAAGTACAAAAGTGTGAAAAACAATAAATTGAAGTATGATCCCTTATAAAAAAATTCCTTACCCATGCATAAAAACAAAAATTGAAAAAATAAAAGAAATAAACCCATAAGATGCATACAGCTAGGCTACACAAAACTTAGTTCTACGTGAGACAAAAATTCAATCAACGCAAATTAATTAATAGAAGATTCAATACTTAACATTTCTCAAAGATAATCCAAATTCCTAATCATATCTCAGCAACAGAATCAATAGTTAAAATACTATATTTTCTTTGTAGACTTTCAAACTCTTATAATCCGGATGATCTAAATCAATCCCTTTAAGTTATCATCTTTTCTAAGTTTATTATAAAAATAATTCTATTACCGATGTAATATATTCAAACGTCAGTAGCTAGAGCAGATCCTTTAGAGTATTCATATCCAAATGTAGACATAAGTTTGCTAATGTGCGTATGAGATTACAGCAATACATGTAGGCCTACATGTAATTCTACTTATTGAGTCCGGGCCATTTATGAATAAATCACTTTCAAATGCTCGTGTCATAAAAGTCGATTATGCAAAAACTATTGAAGGCAATGACAACTACCTATGAAGCATATTTTCCAAACCTCAGTGATATCTCTCTCTTAGTGCACTGCCTACTGGCAGGTCCATGGTGCATAACGTCTCCACTCATCTCTATCTTCCGTTTTCCTCTTCATATCCACTTAAGAGTGGATCTTTAAATAATCTACAACGTTCCTTTTGATATACCATTATTCTTGGGAGATTCTGCGTATGACCAGGTGGACCCCCTTTGCCTTCTTCAGCTTCGATTAACATTTACTGCGCAGGGGCGTCATTCCCTGAGAAAAAAATCCTGTTTACAATCCTGTTTACTCAGTGATATATAAAAGTTTATTAACGGCTTTGAGATGAGCTCAACTCTTTTGATAAATGGTATTTGTTTAGTTAATGAAAAGCTGACTTTGAATATGAATATGTATCTTGGAGTTGCCGCTTGGTAGACACTAGAGAGAGAGATATATAATTTATAACCAGACAAAGTCAACGTCTGAATAAATGTTATGTGTTTTGGTTCTTGCTCTCGAACTCTCGCTGCACTGCCTCTAGTCCTCCGTTCTGCATGATGAACTTGTAGATGAACTTGGCCGTCTTCTTGTCCGTCAGCTGATCGCTGGTCACACCGGCCGCCTGGAACAGCCAGCTGAGTGATGTATCCATTCCATCCAACTACAGGAAAATACAAAACACTCGAGGTTCAGTGGTTTATGTTGAGCTCGCTAGGCTCATGTTGGCCAGCCTGACGTGTTTCCTGGCGAGAAAATTTGTATTCGTTTTCATTGTTCCATAGAAACTCCAACTGCTTTAACTCATGTAATGTTAAATGTAGTCTACTTGTTGTTGTTAAAGTGTATCATGGTGAAGAGTTATCTAATACAAAGCCAAAACATCGGTTCAAACTCGCAATTCTAACAAGTTTCTAAAATACAGGGGCCTAAAATCAAAGAGCTATAGCCAGAGCAGCGCCAGTACTTTTTTCCCAGTGTGATAATTCCGATATATCTCAAGGTGTTTATTTTAATTAACTTCATATTAGCGATAAAAATCATAGACGTGCACTAATAAAACCGTAAAGCCGATGTTAACGTCTGTTTCATCTCTCGCAAGCGATCTCAGCGACGGGCGAGCCCAGGATTAATAAAAATACTATAAATACTAAAAAGCCATCGAGTTTTAGTAGATAAAATTAACAAAGTTGATTATAACGATTGTATAATTACTATAATATGTCATTTCCGTAGAGAAATCGTAGCACCGAAGAAAAGACCAAGTATATTTAATGTATAATTATATGAAATTATAGGCCTATATACAAGACCAATTACATACATAAGATATGCATATAAATGTAATACAAGCCGATTAAGGAGAAACTGAAGAAGGCAAAGCAAAGCCATATCGCAAGTCATATTTTTCCAAACGCGCCAGAAAACATATCTTAAAAAACTATTCGTTACATTTGCTACTAGATGTGGATAAGTCCTTTATGAATGGATTAACTGTCGACGAAACGCTGTTTGTGAAGCGTGAAAGCAGACTGTGAATATGAATATTTTGCTTGAACCGTCCACCTGAAAATGAGAGGTAGGGATTTTATACCAGTAACTAGAAACCAAAATTATCAAACAATCCCAATCCGGTTTTTCCATCGCAATGGCTCTTTGCGACCTTCTCAACTTGTTGTGATGTAGCAATTTCATGGATTTAGATATCTTTCCTTTAGTGCAATCGGCCTGAGTAGGTGGTTATACGCCTATCTTAACCTAACCTTTTAAAGAATAATTGAGAGACAGAGAGAGAGAGAGAGAGAGAGAGAGAGCTAATCTACTTACATTGAATCCAGTTTGTGGATCCCATCCAATATGACACACGTGCCTATAAATATGTGTACATAAATAGTTTTTTATAATTTCTTCGAAAAAGAAAATATCTATATCAAATTCCCATGCAATATATAAATAAAATATAAATACAGTATATTTCAGTATATTTCTCAGTATAAAGTATAATTATTGAACGTGAAAAACAGCTTGTGAGTAGGAATATGAACCTTGGAGCTGTCACTTGGCAGAATACTAGTCCTATGTATATATATATACATAATATACATACTATATATATATATATATATATATATAGATATATATATATATATATATATATATATAATACAGGCCCTATTTATAAAGAAAGGCAAAGAGCCTTAAAACCGAAACTAAAAGAAGAAGAATTGAATTTAGATTAATACTATTTTGTAGAATTTAGTAAATAAATAATATTATTAATCAATCGGCTTTCCAAGCCACTTAAATAAAGCACAGAGCTGAACGTACTTAAAAAAGAAGGAGACGTGATAAAGAATAGACATTAAATAAAGAGTTTAGGATAAAGAATAACGTGTTCTTTACTTAGGCGAAGGCTTGAGAGTTCTAGGGTGAAGACAGCAATGAATAGGTTGCGAATTAAATCTAACTGATTAAATGTAAACTCAAACAAGAACTTTAAAATTATGCAGTAGTATAATATAGGAGATAAATCAAACCCAATCAAATGCAGAACCAATTGTAGGTTGCGAAACTGAATTCGAATTACCAATTACAAATTCAGTAACTTAAACTAAAATGAAGAACGCAATTGAGAAATGAACACCATTCTAACTGAGCTCAAGAGGAAATCGTTAGACTTGTAGTTAAAACAAAGATCTAAATTGAATTGAAAAAGAAATCAAACTACTAAATTGAGCAAATTCAAAGAAAAAAATTAATTAAATAAACACTCTAAGCTAAACAAATTCTTGTAATCAATACCTAACCTTCACTTGCAGAACTTCAGTAAAATAATTTGTTAAACTAACAGAATTAAAATTTCATTATTAATCTAACGAAAAAATTTCTTCCATCTGCAACTGGAACAGAATCTATGACCGCTTCGTATGAAGACTACTTGAGGCACTGCAGTATCGCAGTTTCGCATGTATTTGCCTGCGATACTGCGATAAACACGGCAAACTGAAGAGAAATAATCTAAAATTAAATGTCCTATATTTTATAAAACGAGTAATTTTAGAATGACCTGAAAATTCCATCACATAACTGAGCTGATTTTCTAAATATTTGAAATAAACTTAAATTGAGTTTGATTGACTAGTCTAACAACTGAAGCGAAACCTAAGAAAACTGGTGATGCACAAAGAACCCAGTATCAGAATGTAACGTCTGTAGCATCATACGACATCATACGACATCATACGACTGTGTGAATAGTGAAAGTACGCTTATGATAAGTGATTTCAGACTAAGATAAAATTATAACAATTACCAAAGTTTAAAAATTGAAAGTAAACTAATTTTAAGCCAAATCCAAATCTATTTCCATTACATTAACTTAAAATGCCTAGCTTTTGATAGCGCGTTTCCAGCTAGGGCTTATTCATGAATATTAGTCAGCATAGGGCTATTATTCAATGCTGTCTGCAGTTACATATTCGTTAGCGGTGATTGAAATAAGAACGAAATTAAAGCATTTCCATTAACGGGAACTGAATTTGAAACGGCAACCGTTGTACAAAAGGGGAATAGAATATTAAAGGCAACGAGCCATCTTAGAAAAGGTAATAGAATATTGCACTCAGTAGTCCAAGTGGTCGCCCGTTCACTGGCTAACCTGGCCCGAATTTGCTTAGCTTACTTCTAACTTCGGCCGTTTTTGCCACTATCCATTAACCAGTCCCGTGACTGTCCGATATTTTATTCTCTGATTGGCTAAGTCGGGAATCGAATCTGAGAGTTTTCAATTTATTTCAGGAATTACTATTTAGCTAAAGGTAAGATATTTTTGTCTTTTATTTGTTCTGTTAAATCTCATTTCTGTTGAGCAGGTTCAATGCAGATATGATGGAGCGCGACAGAAATGTAAGTACACAATCTGTTAAGGACACTAAATCAATCAACAAATAAATTAATCCTTTTATAAAACGCTGTTTTGCTTTAACCAATGTAGCCTATAGCCTGAGAAAATATAGCTTTCGAAGCGGTTTCCCTTCGCCTTCCTCAGTTCTTGTTGAGTCACCTCAACTATACGTTCAGCGTACGTGGCCCGATAACAGTAGAAGAATTAATATTTATGAATTTTTGCAAAATGATTTGCTTCAGAATGATTGAAAGGGTATAACATAATGTTTAGTTTTAAAACTTTGGTATCTGCATTAATAATAAATTTATGTATTATTAAATTATAATTCTAAATAAATATCTAATAATTATAAATAATTATACATTACAAATAATAATTCGTATCATTTTAATTATTCATCAATTAAGGTTCAGAGGTTAAACATAATTTTACGTTAACCTACCTAAAATTCATAGGCAAGCCAATGTCGGCCTTCGTCACTTTTCTCTTGCGTTTATCTGTAACAGGGAAACAGGTAAATAATTTCAATTAGCAAACATTTTTATAACTAAATTAACACATACGGGTACATGCGCTAGAAGATTAAGACTTAGATGTGTAAAATAATATAAAATATTGATTAGACCCATTAGTGATTTAATGTAATGATAAAATCTTATCATCCGATTGCTTAAAATGGTTAAGCAATAAAGCTTCAACAGGGACAATTCTATAAATTTCTAATCAGGAAGTAACATGTCAAGCATTCAATCAATAAAGCCTACTACAATAACATGCAATACAATCATTAGATACAACTTAATAATTATAATAGTTAATATTATTCTTAAAATTGCCATAAAATTTATTTTTAAAAAATATTATTTTTATAACTGATAACTTTAACGCGGTCATAAATAAAGACAGCATTAAAGTTATCAATGTTACCAATGCTAGTAAATTAATTAATATACCAACCGTAAACTGCAAGTGTCATACGAGGCGACTTAGCAAAAATTGGGAAAGGCAAAGAGAAATCACCTCAGAAGCCATCATAGCCATTATACAGAATATAGACAGTTTTAAAAAATCTAAAATCTACCTTCAACTGCGAATAAGGCATAGCTTTTGATGAAGATATTTACTTTCACATCAAGTGCGTAGCGTGAAAGCAGACTGTAAGTAAGAATATGTATCTAGGACCTGCTACTTGGTAGGACACTAGGGTCTACGAACTACGTATGATTCCGCAAAGATGCAATTTATCTGCAAGAACACTTTCGTCATTAGTAGGCCCAAAAATTAAGCGAAATTGTAGCATGTTTAATTAAATAGGAACTGAAATAAGTGAATGAACTGATTTTAACATTTTCTTATGTACATGTAACTATATAAGATAAATACTTTAGAACTTATTCTTAAATAACTCGTGCTTAATCAAATATTATATAAAACACTTGATTTGCTAATTTACCAGTGCAGAATAAATGAGGGTAATATATGGCTATAAAACAGTGGGGACTTGGGACTTGAGCCTCAAGGACTTGGACTTAAGCCTTAAAGACTTGGACTTGAGCCTCAAAGACTTAGACTTGAGCCTCAATGACTTGAACTTGATCATCAATGACTTGGACTTGGACATGAGCCTCAATGACTTGGACTTAAGCCTCAATGACTTGGACTTGAGCCTCAATGACTTTGACTTAAGCCTCAATGACTTGGACTTGGACTTGAGCCTCAGTGACTTGGACTTAATCTTCAATGACTTGGACTTGATCCTCAATGACTTGGCCTTGAGCCTAAACGACTTGGACTTGATCCTCAATGACTTGGACTTGATCCTCAATGACTTGGACTTGATCTTCAATGACTTGGACTTGATCCTCAATGACTTGGACTTGAGCCTAAACGACTTTGACTTGATCCTCAATGACTTGGACTTGATCCTCAATGACTTACCAGATAACGCAGGCGCTAAAATCGCTATATTTCAAATAAATTTATCGATATTAATCGACTCTTAGACCTTACCTTTACACGCGACTGCTGGAGCGTTGATCTCATTAAATGATTTGTTAAAATCGTCGACGCTGACTGCAGAATGAGCCTTGGAGACATTTTGTTTCCGATGTCTTTTCCAGCATTCATGACAAATGTTCTGCTGACAGTCGAGACACCTCCACTGAGCCACAGGGGCTCCACCCTCGTCATCCTCACACAGCTCACAGAACTGTCCAGCCACCATCCTCTGCTTCTCCTTCTCTTGCTCTTCTGCCTCATATGATCTCAAGATTTCAAGCAGATTAGCTACATGAAAGTTTCGCGGTAGCTTCTCCAAGTCATCTGGCGTAATATTAAAAACTCCTCGACACATCGGACACTCTATTTTATTTTCACGCTGCTTAGCCAAACCTCGTAGACAGGTCAGACAGTATGTGTGAATGCAGGGCAGACAGCGAGGATCTTTATAGACATCGAAGCAGATTGGACATTCTGTCATATTGGCTCGGTCAAATATAGCTTGTGGTAAATTAGCCATTGCAATTTTAGTTAGGAATATTCAACCTAGTGAAATTCTAAAAGAACTATAAAGCAACTGAAAGTTTTAAATCTAAGCCTTTAAAGCTTTTAACGATTTCAAAATATTGTAATGTTTGTACGTTTTTAATGATTATAGTAAAAATTTATATAGAGAAGACCTGGACTTTTCACAGCACTAATTACTTTCACCTGTCACAATACCCGCATCAGAAATATTTTAATAGATGAGATGTGTCAGAGGCAAAAGAATATTAGTCGACGTCAGCAATATTTTATGTTCTTCATCAATATTTTATGTTCTGCATTTTTCTTTAGATGAAAAATACGTTAAATAATTATTTACATTATGCAAATATGTGAGCAAAAAGGTAATCTCTTGGAACACATGGTGCATATCTAAAAGCTAGAGAGTTAAGATGAAAGTCTCTTTAAATATTTGAATGATGAATCCCACTTGATCTACAACAATCCCATTGGAATCAAACACTGACTTCAGCTCGGCATTTAAACCGGTAAAATGCGAAATTCGAGACCAAAACAACATAAGAATTAAGGCGCAGAACATTTGATACCTTGTCAATTCACGGCGGGTAACATAATAATTCACGGTGGGTTGGTTAACATAAGCCAAGCGGCTGAGAAACTAAAATTTATGCTATCTAATTAATGCTAATTACTGCTAATTTTTATCCTGTGTTAATCAGAGAAAATTAAAACTATGACATTACAAATATGAAACTTTAAATTATTCCACAGCTCTATATTTAATTGCACAGTAGTTAAGACAACGATAGTGAAAAATATTTTAACAATAATTATGTAAGAATGTTCTTCTGATCAAGTCTACATATTTTATCCTACATGGCGCTGTATTGATTTGTGTACAGCTAACGATATGGACCTTTCGTTCACATACCTGCCTTCCTGAGTTACTAACAGGCCGAGCATAAGCCTATGGGCTATTGTATCGAGAGGCTAATGCAACGTCGAGAGCATACGTACTTGATACATGGGCCTATTCACGGATGTTCAGCACTATGTCATATAGGCTAATAGTCTAAAGACGAGTAAAAACTCGAACTTTTGGAAAATAAATCAATTGAATATCTACCTTCAATGACTCAGAGTTGACGTAAGGCTGATCAGGTTAGTAGATATATGGGAGCCATAGTAGCCATACAAGCCTATTTTTCACTATATTTTACTGGCACAAGCCTCATTTTTCCGGATATTTTACTCGCTTCGCTCACTTCTCTCGCTCCGCTCGCAAAATACAGAAAAAATGAGATTTGCACCTAGTAAAATGTTAAAAATAGGCTTTTGCACTATGGCTCCCATATATCTACTAGAGACATCCAAAATTAAAACGTAGGCCTACTTTACAAGAAGTTAAATAAATAAGATCTCTTAACAAAACGACATCTGCTGAACAAGTGGAATCTAAGCAATATTTATTTATAGTTATATTTGTATCTTTATTAATAACCTAATAAGATAGAATTTCATAAAAATAACTATTCAACCTTCCATACTTATTATAATTATAGCCTTATTAGGCCAACACTGTTTCAATTTCACAGTCATAAAGTCGCTTGTTATCCATTTCTTAACGTAAAGCCGTGGTGGCCGAGTGGTTAAGGTGCTTGGCTAATAATGTACATTTTGGTCGATTTCGATATCCAAAAAGTCTAGTTGACTAGACTTTTCTAAATAGCATTCTTCCTTAGCAACCCCGATACTGAGTGGTATCGCCGTTACTAAGGATGAAAGTTTCACAAAAATACTATAGATAATGCATTATAAAATGCAATAATACTACGATGTCAGGGGCGTCTCTAGAGCTTCGTATTCGAGTATCATAATATAGGCTTAAATTCAAAATCCATATGGCAGTGTATATATATATCATCATCGCTTCGGGGTTTTTACTATAAATAGTTTTGCAGTTGAAGTAATCCTATGTTTTCGCTTCCAAATTACTAATTTCGCAAGCTTTTTGATCTTCATTATAGCAGGCACTAAACTCGTAGTTGCAGTTCTTCTTTAAATCTCTTATTTCACTACCGTCGTCATCAACGTAGTAAAATGTTTTTAGTCCTCCAGGCCAAGGTTTCTTGTCATCGTTGTCAGTTTCCCGGAAGTCACGAAGCTCAAGTTTCCACATTTGATCTCCATCGTTTCTCTTTGTCTCCATTGAACGCCACTTACTAGCTGATAGGAATCGGGCTTCGAAATCCAATTGTTCGTCGTCTAGATTTATAGAATCAGCAACCCAGCGCTTTCTATCGGTATCATAGCTAGCGCTGACGGAATATCGGCGGCCTTCTTAGAGAAGAGGTGGTTCATCATCTAAGAAGAGAAATGATTTCTGAGTAATCTTATCTTTCGGATCATCAAAGACCATCTTCGTGAAAGTTACAGTATGCTTTTTAGTGTCCGTTTCTTTGTCTTTTCCTAATGACATTTTGGATACAAGCAATGCTACGAAATCACTACTATCGACAGTATTAGATGTAGCCATTCTCTCTAACGAAAATCCAAATTAACAAACGAAAGCAAAGTTAACAGTGCTAGCACAGCTTGTCTGTAGTACAAAGCAAAAGAAAATATGAAATTAATCTTTCAAGGCAGTTCAAATACTTTTACTATAAGTCTTATCACATTTATTTTTAAAAGATCAAAACGTTGGTAAGAACTATCCACACTCGACTGAGGTTTTAATTAACAACATAAGTTTATATTCCAACTGAGGAATTAGTACATATTATTTAATATCAAATAGTAACCTATTAAAATTTAGTATATATGTGACTTAGCTAAGGCAACCAGTACTTTCCTAATTTAAAAAAGGAAAACCTAATATGGGTAAATATATTCAAGTAAATTAATAATAATAAAAACCTAAATAGTTACCAATACATTTTATATTTGATGCAAATAAATGTTGCTAAGGGAAGTATCAATCAGCAAATATTGCAAAATATGCAATACAACAATTTTACCTACTTTGCTAATGACAAATCCGATTTCAATCAAGCGCAAACGACAAATGCGGAACGTTGCTGAAACTGCGAAGTATCGAGGGCATTATTTATAGCAACCACGCGGCAACCGTAAACATTCTGAGGCGATTTATATATTGTACATGTAAAGTAGTTCCACCATGAAGGCTTATATCAACCGGTATTACCCTATAAACAGAAAACTAAACAAGCTCATAAACTATTATTCGGGTTATGTAGGACTTGTATGAATAGAATAGATTTAAAATGTGTTCATCAGAAGCATGAAAAATGTAAAACCGATTGTAAGACTAAAGCTTGTAAAGATTGTATATTGACTACTAAGTATGAGAAACAAAGTGTAGTGAATGTTATAATATTAAAAATGGAGAATGTTTTCATACAGATGATGAAAGAGCAATTACAGGTGTTTGGTGTACTAACCAGTTTGAAAAAGCATTAGAGAAAGGTTACAGAATTGATAAGATTTATGAGGTACAGCATTTCGAGAATACTAGTACTAATTTATGGAAGGGGTATATAAGAAAGTTCCTTAAGATAAAATTGGAAAGTAGTAAATTGATGAAATTTTTATTGGGGCTTTTACGGTTTTCATTATTTCAGTCCGTTCAGACCATTAGGAAATTTAGTTTCTAGTCTTTTCTGCCATTCTTCTTCTAGTCTTCTCCTGATGCTGGTAGTATTCGGTTGATCTGTTACCTTTTCTATCGCTATAATTTCCAAGTCCAGAATAGAATGATTCATGCTATTAAAATGAATAGCTATCGGTGTGTTCTCTTTATTTCTAATTGAGGACTTGTGGTTATTAGGGCTCACTAACCGAATTCCCTTTTTCACGTTGGCTTTTGATCTCAATACTTTGCTGACTTCGTCGACACGTGTAGTCCACGGTTGGTCTATTCTTCAGCAACTTAGACACAACACGGGTACCTCTAATAGATAAAAATTAAGTTAAAAATTAGGTTATATAAGATGTTTTTTTAAACTAGTGTCCCATAGCAGATGTTTGCCGATAATTTTCTTTCCAAGATGGCTAAACTATTCCACTCAGACAAAATGCTCTCGTTAATTTTATGTATAAGGTTTCAGTCTTGCATTTGTAAAGTATATTTGAGTATTTTGTATTGATTTTTCTAATGTTTTTTTAAATTCATTTAGTACAAAATATTACTATAAAATACAGTTATTTTTCAGTCATTTTATTCTTATTCGGTTTCCAAACAACAAGCCTTGTAGAGAAGAAGCATTTTTAGCTTCAGTGGCTGCTATAGATAATATACCAAATATTAGACCAATCGCGTTAATATACAGGCCTGATGTAGCCTATGCACCTTGTTATAAAGTTTAAACCTAAATATTAATATTGTGTTTTTCTATAAATGAATTAAACTACGCTGCTCATTTCAAGGTGTTTCAAAAATTAAATTTGAAGTCAGTTTTTATTATATTTTGCATCACGAAAATTGAAGCTTGCCGTTTTTGCTGCATGAATTTTGTATAACTATCTTGTAATTGAAAGACTTGAAAACAATTTTGAGAGAGGGTAACGCTGTGTTTGCTGGGTGTGGATTAATATTTATTTTATTTTCCGAAGTTATAATAATATATCAGTCTATATCGACTGTTTCATCGCATATTGCTTAAGAAGCTTTTAGTCTCCTCCACAACTTACTGTTTTTGCTCATATTTAAGAGAGTGCAGTCGTCGTTTGCCGAATTTAGAAGACATTTTATAACGTGAAACAATATTTATTATGCATAGAAGTCTCCCAGGCCTGGATTATCGAGTAGATTTTGATTCGTAGCGGACTTGAATAACTCCATTCACACTACCTCTATATACAACGACTTATTGCGCATGAGTAATACTGTGCACTAAATAAATAATCGTTGTTTTGAAATGTGGGAAGAATAAGATGAAAAACGGATCAGTTTCACTGTCACAACCTGCTGGCGTTGATCCTAAAGCTCAGCCTTCAATATCAATTAATGAAACCAACCAGGCCTGCAGCGAATGTGTCTGCTGCGGAATTTCCGCAAGTGAACAATTTTCAGTAACCTTCCGTTCATCAAGCACCGCTACCACCTTGCGTGCTGTGCTGTACCTGCTGAGCTATCAGACGCTGCCCTCAGGCTGTGCCATTTATTTGGTTAGCAGTGCTTTGCATATCGCCTGGAAGTAGACGATATGTTAAATCAGCTACAACAGGAGATCAAAGAGCTTCGTGAAGCCTTGTTGTCAAACAATTCCCACTCGAGGCAGGACATCACCATCTGCAATGCTGTCAGACTGTCCAGCATCGACGTTTGTGCCCCAGTTCTCAGCCAACCACCTATCCGTCAGCAGACTCAATTTGATGCAAGTGCACACAACTCGGGCTTTGGCTGCCCCCCTCTGATGCGATATCCAAATTGAATGTAGTATCAATGATTGTCGGTATAATTGCAGAGATCAGCGGACGGAAAAAGAATGTCATATTTTAGGGCTATCCGAAGACTCCGGACTCCGGCTGTAACGACTTAAATCTGGTTTTCTCGTTCATCCAAAATCAGCTTACAGCATCATTCAATATCTCGTGAGCGCCTACGTTCAGACTAGGCCGAGCACAATCTGGAAGAGCCAGAAAACTCCTAGTACGTCTTGTATCTGAACAAGATGCTACCTTCCTCGATTCAACTGGAAACAAGAAGAGAAAAGAAGGCAGTACTTGCGCTCAGCTGAATGTGTTCATCAAACCGGATCTGACTAAACAACAAGCCAAGTCCGAATATGAAAAACGCCTCACCAGACGTAGTCAGGCTCCAGGATCTCACATAAGACGTAGTCAGGCTCCAGGAGCTCACATATGACGCAGTCAGGCTTCAGGAGCTCACATAAAACGTAGTCCGGCCCAAGGAGCTCACATAAGACGTAGTCAGGCAGTGGCAACCCCAACAGCAGGAAGTGCTGTTGGGGTTGCCTCAGGATGGTCGGCTCTTAGTCACGCTACGTCGGTGGTGAACGGTATGGCCTCGGCTACGGATTACCCACCACTAACATTCGTAAATATTACCAGGAGAAACGCATCATCTCCTTACAACACTTAGAATGGCAGTCAGTTCTCAACTTCAACCAGAAAAATCACGTGCAACAAACCGCATACATGTACTTCAGATTCTGTTACACCCAATACAGCCATTCCGATGTCTACCTCAACGCCTTCTAATACCCAATTAAATCCTACTGCTGTAGCATTCAACCTCCATGCTGCTGTGGATACTAGTCATCCTGTTTCTAGCCAGTCCTCTGCCATTGGAGACAATTCAACTCATGTATGACTTCAAAATGACGTTAGCGAATTCATGAATCCAAAAACGTGCAATTAGATAATATCAGATCAAATTTGCATATTGATTCGTGTAGTAATATTTCTAGTACTTCTGTTTTGCTGAATGAAAATGTTAATTAAGTATATGTCAACACACTTCAAATGTCTATTTACAAATTTACGCAGCTTAAGTAGCAAGATTTCTGAGATAGTCATGTCTGTATAAACATTAATGTTGCATGCTGTTGTGAGACCTGGCTGGACGATATAATTCTAGACTCTATGATTATTGATAGAGATTTTTGCTTATTCAGAAAAGACAGAGATAACAAAAGGGGCGGTTATTTGTAGAAATAATGTTTCTGCTACTTATAAACGTATTGATTTACCTGTTCAGTATAGTAGTCTGGAGCTAGCGGTAATAGATATAATAGCTATAGATGGGAATTTTATGAATTTTTAGAGTTTGGGTTCGGTTCGGTTCGTTGAAAATGAAAGTTCGATTCGATTCGGGTTCGGTTAGCAGTTGACAATTTGAGAGTTCGGTTCAGTTCGTTGAAAATGAAAGTTCGGTTCGGTTCTAACAAGGGTTCGGGTTCGGTTCGGGTTCGGCTTGCTGTCCAACTCGCAAGAGTTCGATTCGAGTTCGAAATGGTTTGGTTTGGATAATGTTGCAATTGTTTAACTTTACTTAACAATCATGGTTATGACAAACATGTTTAAAATGGTTTATGGTAAATATGCTTAAAAATTCATCAAGTCATAATGGCTGCCACATTTTTTCACCTGGGTAAAAATATTACAATGAAAAAAGGAGAGAAGTGGTATTTATTCCTGTGCATTTCTCAAAATATTGTAAGTTGACCAACAAATGTTCATGATATAGATATTTCGCTTTATTATTGTATCTGAAATATTCTCCTTGATTATAACGAGCAAATAGAATGCTTCATCAATTTTTAATTTTTTTGTTACTATAGGCCTATATATTAGATAGTTTATAATTAAGTGAAAATGCCTTGGCTAAAACTTGATCCAATATTTCAGAGACAAAGTGCAATTTAGTAACATAAAAATGTCAAATAAAGATGATTTGGTAAACACCTGTACTTCCATAGAAAAACGATCATAATATACACCGTTTGCTATCAACTGACCAGTAATAAGCTTCATAATTTACCTTAGGGTTTCAAATTTGAAACTCTCAGATCAATTATGAAGTTACGAAAATAGTTATGAAAAAATTGCTATGGTGCAAAATTATAAACTACAGATAGTCTTAACACATATAGAATGTCATATATAATTATTTGTAAATCTGGCTGCAAAAATATTAAGGTAGCACACTAAAATTTGACAAAATTCATAATTTGAATTTAACAGCAACAAATCCACCTAAATTGAGTCAAGCATTTTCAGATTTTTATGGAATACTCTCATCATTTTTGTCTCTTTGATGTTAATCTTCATTCCATATTTCAATGCCGTATCATTCAGACTATCCATTATTTTCTGTAGGCCCGTCTCGCTTCCCGCTACCATTCCTTTGTACCGCTACCATTTTAACATTTGTGTCGGAACCAGCCTTACCTGAATATATGCTGTTAGATACTGTAAGACATGTAAATGCAAAAACTAATATACATTTGTATTGTTCTTACTATCTTTATTTAATGTCAAGCTGGTGAAAGATAGAAACTACAAGAAAGAAGAAAGGAACTACAAGAGTTTGGTTCAGTTCGGTTTGGACGAAATCTGGGTTGGGGTTCGGTTCGGGTTTCAGCCAGAGTCTGGGTTCGGGTTCGGTTCGGGTTCGGTCAGAGTCTGCGTTCGAGTTCGGTTCGGTCAAAATTCTATATTTTAGGGTTCGGTTCAGTTCGGGTTCGGTTCGATTCCCATCTCTAATAATAGCTGGTAACAATTGTAGTCTATTATCCACCGAGTTAGTTGAATAACCACTGCATGTATCAGCTATTAATATCGGCTTTAATGTACCTCAGTGGAACAAATTTATAAATTTGTATAGCCGGCTACATTAATCTTCCTCTTATGGACTGGGTAAATAACTCTTCATCTAATCTCTCTCTCTCTTTTAGTGCACTGCCTACTGGCAGGTCCATGGTATATAACGCCTCCATTCCTCTCTATCTTCCGCCTTGCTCTTCGTTTCCACATATGAGTGGGTCTTTAAATCATCTAACATATCTAATCTCGCCCTGCCCATGCCTATTTTTCCTTCCATTCTACCTTATATGACCTCTTTTATTAGACCTTCCCCCTTAGAATGTGTCCTATCCAACTATTCTTCCTATTTCTTAATACATTTATCAACTGTCTATCTGTGCCAACTCTCTCCAGGACTTCCTCATTTGTAACCTTTTGAGTCCAGCTAATCCTCTCCATTCTTCTCCAAATCCACATTTCCAAAGCTTCCATTTTCCAAATGTCTTCCTCCTTAAGGTCCATGTTTCACATCCATACAATAGCGTGGTCCAAAACAAAGTTTGCACTATCTTTATCTTTGTGTCTTTCTTTAGACTTTTTCTTAAAAAATCTTTCCTATTACCCAAGGCCGCTTTTTCTTGTGCAATTCTACTGCATATTTCCGCCTCACAATTTTTCGTCATCTGTTATAGTATGACCCAAATATTTGAAACTCCTTACCTCTTCCAATCTCGTACCATTCATTGTGATATTAACTTCATCTTTATTACTGGACCCTCTCATAACCTTGATCTTTTTGATATTAATCTTTATGCCATATCTCAATGCCGTATCCTTCAGCCTATCCATTATCTTCTGCAGTCCAATCTCGCTGCCCGCAACCATTCCTTGGTCATCTGCAAATCGTACATCTTGTAACGATTTTTCTCCTACTTTTATTCCTTCTTCCATGTTTTCCATGACTTCCTCCATCATTGCCTCAGCGTAAATGTTAACCAGCACCGGCGAAATGCTACAACCTTGTCTTACTCCACGTCTATTTCACCTTCTTCTGAGTATTCTTGTTGGATTTTGATTACTGCTCTTTGTACCATATTCTAAGCTTCTTTCGCAAAGAACTCGCATGACCCCTATTGCTTCTCTTGTGCCGCATCCGTTCCTAAAACCAAATTGTGTCTTGCCCAGTGTCATCTCTGCTCTCGACTGAATGCTAGTATGTACTATCTTTAGTAAGATCTTCGATGCATGAGGTATTAAGCTGATTGTTCTGTAATTCGAACACTCCACAGCATTGGCTTTTTTGGGAATCGGAATCATCACTGACTTGGTAAAGTCGTCTGGCTAAATACCTGTATTGTACACTTCCATACATATCTCAATTTCTTCACGTAATATTAAATTTTATATCAAATTTCTAAGTTATTTTAAAAATAACTCTTTTGTTCAAATGGTGAATTTTCCGACTCGTGATGGAAATTTACTCGATACTATTCTCATAATTATTATCATTTTTATTATTATTCTCATCGATATTATTCTGATAATCCACAGGAAGTCAGTAATATTCGATGATATGCTCCATTAGGTTCAAGCGATCATGTTAACTAGTTTATTTGAGGTTATTGTTAATACTAATATCTTATCGATATTTTTAGTGATATGTAGACCTTTCTTTTAGTAATAATTTTACCTATTTTATGTATGAAAAAGCCGATTGGGATTCCATTAATGCTTCGTTATCTGCAATTGATTGGGTTGATATTTTTAATGATTATATGTCTGTCGAGCAGTTTTGGTCAACAACGTATTCTATTTTAAATGATAATTTTAGCTCCTTTAGTCACAACAACAAACATGCCTAAGGTGTGAAATCGAATTGTAGCATGTAGTAGAAAACCTAAAGGAAGAGTTCTTACAAAGAAAACTAGGAGAGCATTAAATAAGAAATTGGCAGCATGGCGTTTTTACAAAAAATTTCGCTTAAATGAAAATAGAGAACATTTTAACAAAGCTGCCTCCATTTTAAAGAAAAAGATATTTCAAGAAGACGTTAATGAGGAAAGTAGTTGATTGAAAGCGGCTGCTCTCGATTATCATTTTCTCATATTAAACGTAAAGCATTAAGGAGAGAAGTTATCCCACCTCTCATTAAGCAAGACTCTGACAACCTAGCATACAGTGACAAGGAAAAAGCCTTGTCGCTAAGCGACTATTTCTGTTCAGTATTCACTAAAGATGATGGCATTCTTCCAAACTTTTCTGTACAAAAATTGTTTAAATATAACCTTTCTAAGAACAGCGTCTTTTTTTCTCAGTGTAACATAAAATAAAAAATTAAAGAAAGAAATTTTCCCCGGGTTTCGATGGTTTAACTGCACCTCCTCTAAAATATCAGTCATGCAATTGCTAAACCACTTTCAATGTTATTTAACATTTCAATGAAAGCTGGTGAAATACCTGAAATGTGGAAACGTTCTATTGTTGTACCAACTTTTAAGAAAGGTGACGAAAGCAACCAAAAACACTATCGTCATATTTTACTTACCTCCAATATATGCAGACTAATGAAAAGCACTATTAAGGACGATCTATTACGGTACTTAAAGAGAAATGACCTCATATATTCTAGGCAATACTGGTTCGTGCCTAAGAGGTCAACTAATACACAACTTCTCCGTTATTTTAATAGCCTATCTGCTAGTTTTATTAGAAGCAGTCAAATTGACGCCGTCTATCTTCTCCAAGGCTTTTTGACTTCTTGACTTCTCCAAGGCTTTTTATTCTATAAGACATAATAAGTTGATACATAAATTGCTAACCTATGGTGTGACCGGAAATTTAATCAAATGGCTTTTGTCCCTATTAACTGGCAGACTCCAGACAGTTAGAATAGGAAGATGCTATTCGGACTGGTCTACCGTTGGCAGCGGAGTTCCCCAAGGAAGTATTCTGGGGCCAGTTCTATTCCTTATTTATATTAAAGCTGCTGTCCTGAACTGAATTCCCTTTTCTTATTTGCTGATGATGCAAAACGTTTCAACACAATAAATTCTCTTTCTGACTTTGAAAACTTTTGAAAGTCTGTTGATTCTCTCTGTCGTTGGTCTAACCGTTGGCTGCGAAGCCTTGCAGTAGAAAAGTGCCAGGTGATCTCCTACCCTCTCCAAAAAATGTAACTTATAATTTTAATTAAAATATAAATGCTGTGGCTATATCTACATCAAAAGATGTGACAGACCTGGGAGTGAGGTTTGCAAGCGACTTACAGTTTTTTTCACATATAAAGAATATTTGTAATAAAGCAAGAAAAAGGGCTTTAATAATTTTGCATTGCTTTAAGTCCAGAAATAATGTGTTATTATTTAAAGCTGTCACAGTTTTTGTGTGCCCCGATTCTCGAATATTGTTCGAATCTAAGGTCTTCATACAGAAAAAGTGATATTTTCCTGATAGAATTAATTCAGAGAGGATTCACTAAACGGCTAAGTGTTATGATAGGATTGCAGTAACCTATTCTGAGAGATTAAAGTTTTGGCTTCTAAATCTTTAGAGCAACGAAGGTTAAAATCTCACCTGAATCTCATAAAATTAGTACTGGATTGGTCAATCTACCTATAGATGAGATTTTTGTTTTCAAAAATGGGGTAACAAGAAATAATGGTTCAAGTTAATACATGAATAAATTTAATTTTAACGCTGAAAGATATCATTTCAAAAACCGATGCATTGCTTGTTGGAATTCCCTACCCTATAATGTTGTAAATGCACCTTCCCTAAACTCCTCAAAAAGGTGTCTGGAGGGTATTAATGTAAGCAAATACCTAAAGAGTTAAGGTGATTACTTTATATCATTCCTTTATCTTCTGCATCTTCTTTTTCTATCAAAGAATCTAAATTTTAACTGTCGTAAGATAACATTCATTCATAAGAGATAAGATTCAGAAGATAACATAACATTCTAGTGCTTGTACCTTTTTCATTGTTGACATTTTATGTGTAGATTAAGTGCAGGACCTAAATTGTTATGTTTAATTGTCATCGTGTGCAGATATTTATACGTGCATATTGTTGCTTGTCTTAATAATTATACTACATGTTCCGCTAAATTTATCTTGGCACATATTTATGGCCTATACTAAGGATTTTATTGAAGATACTTAATAATTAGGCCTAATGCAAATGTATCTATTATATAAATTCGAAATATGTAAGTGCCACTTGTAGGCCTATATTTCCGTTCATGCGCTCTAACTGTTTATTGTGTATGCCAATTGTAATGTGCCTATGATTATCATCATCATCATCATCATCATCCTGCCTTGAATCCCAGTTTAACTAGGGTCGGGATACGAATAGACTGTCTCAAATCCTCTCTGTCCTACACCACACCACCAGTCAATCCCCTATTTGAGACTTTTCCATTCGTTTAAATTTTTGTAGAAATTTCTGGAGCCTAGGCGCTCACCAACCGAATGCCCTTTCTGACGTTAGTATGGATCTTAGTGCTTTAGTCGTCTTCTACGACACGTGCAGTCATCGGTTGGTCAATTCTTCAAACAACCCGGACACAGCACGAGGAACCCGGACACAACACGGGTAATATCACGTTATATGCCTATGATAAATGAAATAAATAAACTAGTGCCCCATAGCAGATGCTTGCCGATAATTTTCTTTCCAAGATGGCTAAATTATTCCACTCAGACAAAATGCTCTCGTTAATTTTATGTATAAGGTTTCAGTCTTGCATTTGTAAAATATATTTGAGTATTTCTGTATTGATTTTTCTAATGGTTTTTTATTCATTTAGTACAAAATATTACTATAAAATACAGTTATTTCTCAGTCATTTTATTCTTATTCGGTTTCCAAACTTCAACTAGTCTTATAGAATTTTTCTCCTCAGCACATTTCTTTTGCAGATTGGTCTGGGTGAATTGATCTGTAGTGATGTGTGCTGTTGGGGACGTCCCTGACATCATCCCTGGATGAGGAAATGGACGTTAAACCTTTATTATTATTATTATTTTTTTTTTTTAATTTTTATTTTTTTTTAATTTTTAATTTTTTTATTATTATTTATTAATTATTATTATTATTATTATTATACAGAAGTAGCATTTTTAGCTTCAGTGTCTCTTATAGACAATATGCCAAATATTGGACCAATCGCGTTCAATATATAGGCCTAATGTAACCTATGCACCTTGTTATAAAGTTTAAACCTAAATATTAATATTGTGTTTCTCTACAAATGAAATAAATATTCTGCTCATTTCAAGGTGTTCCAAAATTAAATTCTGAATCAATTTTTATTACGGTTGCAACATGAAAGTTGAAGCTTGCCTTTTTGCTACTTGAATTCTCTAAAACCATCTTCTAATTGAACTAGTTAAGAGGAGTTAAACACTTGTTAAAATATTTTTGTATGTTTAAGTAGCTAGACTATTGAGTTAGAAAGTAGTTACTTTTTAAGTTTGATTAATTGTTATTAGATTATGCGGAACTCCTCGTGGTGCAGTGATAGAGAGCTCGCCTCTTGAACGAGAGATCACGGGTTTGAGAATGCGTAGCGACTTGGGTTTTTCTCTTCCGGTGGGCGAATAAAAGCCTAGTCGCGTACACTTGGTGGTGTCAGGCCGATGTATAGCCGACCTTTATGTTCCATTTCCTATCTAGTCCCCTCCGTGTCGACACCGAATAGAGATTAAAGGCACGCTAAAAGGAAGTTTTTAAAACTGTTATTAGAATATGTACAACAAATGTTAGCATTAAAATTCTATTTTCTCCTTGGGTAGTCTCCCACTCTCTTTAGTGTTCTGCCAAGTAGAATGTTCTGTATGTATGTATGTATATATATATATATATATATATATATATATATATATATATATATATATTAATAATAATTCTGCTTTGAAGCTCCACCGTAAGAAGCACTTCATCAATCAGTAAGGTAATCTCGTCACAAAAGCCATGCCTTTCGTAGCTTATGGCCTAGGAAGAAGGGCTTCTGATGTGGTTTTCTCTGATTTCGCTATTTATTGCTCAATCGGCTCTACATCACGAGCAGTTTACGGATGGCCTACTCTTCAGTGGTCAGGACAACACGGTATTGTATGTGCATCATAGCCCTGATTCTCTGAACTCATGTGCTATCTATTGAACTTCTGACTGGATCTGTAGATTTAGGGTTAATATTCTGCTCTCATCAGTGATATGCTCTCAATGAAGGCCAATACAATTGACATTCAAAGGTGCATTTGCTATGACGTTGAAACGTTCAGCACCCGCAAGTAGTGGCCCGTTCATCGAGTATTTACTGGTGGTGCTTATTTTACGAATAGTGCTTTCAGCAAAGAAGTTCATTCTTTAGATACAAGCGGTTCATAAAAGGAATGATTTCCAATTATTGCGCATGCGCACAAGAATTGAAATAAGAATTTTTATATAGGTATTGTTACTATTTTCTAGTACGATATGTTGACATCATGTAATCAACCGTGTTCAAACGGAAGCCCCGAAAGCGTAGGGGTATAGAGCTAGGCTTTAAATCATGGGGTTCGGGGTTCGATGCTGACTCGAGTCACTTTTAATTTTTTTAAAGGTTTTATTAAATTTTATTAGTTCAATAAGAATATGGTTAGTTAGGATTAGGGTAAAGGGTAAGGGTTAGGGTTATGGATAGTTTTAAAAAATCGAAAAATGTAACTTTTTAGCGCAACCTTTGCAACGTTGACCCTGTCACACCGGCCATGGCGCATGCGCAATATTTGGAATTTGGAAATGATTCCTTCCTTGAACCTCTTGTGTTTAGACTACGCCTATCAACTCCTCTGGGTAATTAGTGGTCACAACTCTCACCTGACAGCAAACGACAGTCTACTTGAAGACTTTCCCTGCGTTAACATTGTCGTCGTCATCCATTGTTATTACAAAGGTCTGCAGCTCATTGCAGCAACAAATTTCATTGGGATTTTATGTAAGCACTGGATAAATTATATTCAAGAACTATAGAAAGCTATTGCATGCATTTTAGAAAAGCTGATAAAGGTAAGTTAAAGTCAGTATCCTGACACAAACCGATGTGTGTGACGGACGAACCCAAGATTTGAGCCCAGCACATACTGATCCGCGGTCTAGTATCTTACCGACGCCGCCACTGGTTCCAGCCATCAAGTAGGCAGTAATAAAAATATCATCAATTGAGGAATTGTACAAGGGATTTAAATCAAATAAAATTTGTTTCGAAGCGTGTTCTTCATGGCTCCCGTAAGTTGAGTGTCTCTGGGTTATGAGTCAACGAGACTCATAACCCAGATCTGTCTGATGAAATAATTGAAGCTTTGCTCGAATCGCCTCAAAACACTAGCAGAAACCGTAGAAGCGATTACTTTGACTCACTGAAGTAGAAAGTGCTGGAACGTAGTTCATCGGTTAGTTGCAGCATCTCGGCCATGTCTAACAAATAGACCTCATGCTTAGCCTAATCAGGTCGTATCTCAAATAGTCGAATTAGGAAAGACTCCTTTTGGTAGCAAAACGCAGCCCATTCATGGAAGCAGAGATTAAAAATATCCCTGCCTACTTGATGAATGACGTTTTACAGCTCTTCAAATGATCAAGACAAGCAGGACGGCTGGTTATGACAACATTTTACCTGAGCTGCTCTCTCATATGAGCCCACGAACGACTGAATGGCCATAGAACCTCTCCAATAGAATGATTAATTAGTGAACGCTATTTATTAAACTGCTCGTGTCAGGCTAAAATAATTGCAATATCAAGGCCAGGGAAGCATCATAAAGAATGCAACTAACTACAGAGCCAGCTCTCTTCCTAGTGTTTGCTTCAAACTTCTGAAAAAATGCTTCTACACAAAATATCATCTACAGACCTTTTATAAAAGGTGTTTACTTTGAAAAATCACCTAATGTATTATTTCATTCGTTGGAGCGGCGCCACTGTACAATCAAAAAATTTATTGTTTTGCGGAAGGCAACTGCAATGTAATATATCCTTAAAATGTAATATATCCTCTCCAGATAGTCTATCTAGACATATATTAACTGTAAATTAAGGCATATGTTTATCATCATTTGACAAAAAATTGAAATATAATTTTTTTGTTATTATTTAAAATACCATTTTGTTAATAAATGAAGATATATATAATAAATATATAAAAATATACAGAATATTGCCAGCCGTCAATGGAAGCACACATCCCTCCTCACTCTCCCACTAAGCTTTGTTTATTATGCGAACAGAGTTACCGATACATATTATAAAAGGTTCCGCAGCAACAAATGTACCGCTGTCCGGTTCTGGCATTAACCAGTTTCATAGACGGAGTTTTCCAGGGAAATCTGAAAATCTGAAAATTGATCTACTCGTCACTTCAGCATATGTCACGTGTGGCATAATTGACTCTTCATTAAATTAACTCACTATCTGCCCAAGTGGATGGTCGATGCTACAAAACTCCTGCTAGAAAATCATAAAATTCAGAATTCGTTTGGACAACAGATGAAGTACCTGGCGTTTGCAGAAAAATGGCTTACAGGCAGGGTTCGGATTAGCACTTGGAGTTTTGTTTAATATATGTACAAGCAACGTGCAAACACGTATATGCAGAAAATAGATGCTACACATAAAAGCAAAGACATTTGAAGCAAAGTCATTTGAAGAACTAGAGTCAGCGGTAAATGAGGATATTAAGTTGTAACATAGTACTTGGAAAATGGCGTAATTTACCAAATTCTGTTAAGACTGTTTCTTCTGTATTCCGTTTCCAATTTCAAGCTCTGAAAGAGTGAATTGAATATCCATTTGAATGTGTCACGATTGGCTCATAATTACCATTCATCGCACGTGTCAATTTGGACCATCTTCTTACATACAGAGAACAAATTCTGAAAATTTGCAGCAAAGGTCAATATTCTTAAAAAATTAGGTGTAAATGGTGAAGTTCTGACGATGTCAGTGCTCGCTTTGAGGGTTTTCTGCAGCTGAATTTTGTGTTGCTGTGTTGCAGAGTTCAGTTCACGCACAAATGGTTGATACACAACTAAACTCTGAAATGAGGATTGTCCATGGTACAATAACATCCAATAACATCTAATTGACTTCCTGTTCTATGCAATGTGCTTCCTTGTCATATCCGCAAAGAGAAAAAAGCAGAAAAGCTGTGAACCAAGCTAATGCCTCCACCTGATCTACTAGACTGTACAGAGCTCTATCCAACCTTCCGTCTACTCGTCTGAAGCTTCGTCGCCCAACCTCGTCTGGAAACTTCGAAGACCGATCACGCTCAGTTGACAAATGGAAGAAAACTTGAAGTGAAATAATAGTAAATGCTCTGCAAAAAATCAGTCGTAGCCGATCAATCGGGAGAGGCTCTTTGGTATGGGCGTCAAGAGGAGGATGTGAAGTCTACTAAATCGGCTTAGGACAGGTCATGGCAGGTGTGGTGATCTAGATCAAGTTAGGCAGGAACAGTCCTTTATACCACTGTGTGCACATTTACATGCGACTGTATTCACTCTATGCGGTGCCCACCTTATGTTGTGCTCACTTTATGTGGTGCTTACTTTGCGTTGTGCTCACTTTGTGTGGTGCTCATTTTGTACTTTTAATGTTTCCCAATAATTGATCCTTTTAAAGAAAGTTTCTCGAAGTATCTGGAGCCAGTGTCATTAAGATATTTGACCGCGGATCAGTATATGCGGGGTTCAAAAATCCTGGGCTCGCGTCACTGACATAGCTTTCGAGTGAGAAAACTGACGTTACCAGTAGCTCTTTTATCCTAAATAAAGTTTTATTTTAGCGGAATTTCTAAATATCTGATCTAATATTGACTTTATATGCAAATTTGTTGTTGTACTTGCACTAGACAACATTTCGTTTCCGTAAAATACTAAAATATTTGATTTGTCTTGCGTGGATAAAATTTCAAATCATGGCTGAAATATCAGACTGGCAATTAATTACTGTTTGACAAATTATTACTGGAGTTGAAACAATATGTATCAATTCAAAGAGTGTATATTCTACATTCACATTCTCATCACAGTACTATTGAAAGATTAGCCTCCTTACAATTGAACACTTAACCAGAAAATGAGGCTTAGCGTGAGTGAGACGATGGTACATGTCAAAATGAGTCACATTTTGACATGTAAAAAATCTGATATTTATCCATTATGCGTACTAAACCTAAGGGTATTGTTTTTCAATGTAATCATGTAAAATCCTATCTCATAAATTTATTGGACAGCTATGTAATGAAAACTCATAACCGTTGTTAGCTGAGATATCACACAGTGCGTGAGGATTTGACTTCCAACGATTCAATTTTCTCTCAGTGATTCGTCCACTGTAACAAAAATATGCGAACATCTATAAAATAGTTCTCACAAAAGTTATATAGAGATAGTTATAGTTATATAGTTTTTTATAGCTATATTGAGTTAGCAAGCTTAAGACGTACCTTTTCCCACCTTAGACATAATCAATCTACCCTGACCATTTTTGATCCCTTGACTTCGTTTAGGGACCATACTCCTCAGCACATTTCTTTTGCAGATTGGTCTCGGTGAATTGATCTGTATTGATATGTGTGCTGCGGAGACGTCCCTGACATCATCCCTGGATGAGGAAACAAACGGACGTTAAACCTTTATTATTATTATTATTAATACCTTTTAACATATTTTTCAATAAAAAGTGTCGTCACTTTAGACGGAAAATAACAAAAATTTGAAGCGAACGAATGAAGAGATATTTAAGGAATTTCGCACTTTTAACCCGGGCTTCTTCCAATTTTGCTGCCTGAGACTTTCTTCACAGACAACATATACATGTACATAAAAATAATGCGAAGGTTTAATTATCGCTACACACAAGTAGTTTTAAATGAGCTCGAGCTCCTTGGAGTCTTGAGGAGTATTTAATTTCAGCGAGCAAGCAATTTCGTTCTGTAATATGGCTGGGGAAACCATTAATCAAATTCATTAATGTCTGAAGAGCAATGAAATAAAACACTTGACTTGTGTTTGCATATTTATTATTTTATAGCGAGCGGCGTATTTATTACTTTAATACTATACGTAGATCCAGATACATAAAAATACAAGAATGTAAATAGAGCACGATTTCTGAATGTTGGATGATTTGATAACTAATTCATAATTAAATAAAAAATAGTGATGATAATAACAGCTATTATAAAAAATACATTGTAGTATAAATATTAATAATAATAATAATTGCTGAAATGCATAAAACGTTGTTATTATTCGTTATTATTACCATCATTAAAAGACAGCTTTATTGCTATTGTTATTATTTTTATTATTAACTTGTTATGACTATTGTTGTTATTATTTATTATTATAAGTTACCCGTGTTGTGCTCGGGTCTAGTTGGACCACTGCAGAATAGGGCAACCGCAAAAAATCTGCCGCGTGTACGTAAGAGGCGACTAAAGTAGGAGCTGAGGATGGCATGAGGGGACCCGCCTCACCATGAAATATTTTCCCCAAGAATTAATGGTAATTTATCCACCTGAGGAAGGCAACGGAAAGCCACCTCAGAAGCCAAATTTTCCCAAGCTATAGGCTACATAAGGTATGGATAAGGCATAGACTTTGTGAAGGGATTAACTTGTTGATCTAAGGAGTGCTCTTATGGAGCGAGAAGACAGACTTTGAGTATGAATATGTACCTTGAACCTGTCACTTGGCAGTGCACTGAAGAAGATTATAAGTTGCATTATTATAAATGTTTGTTAATAATTACACCTAATAATTTTCACGAAACCTCTTCAAGAACCTTAAAAAAGGTTCTTGAGGTACAATGCGCGATACAGTAGCACTGTACATACAATACAGTGCGCATTGTAACAATAATAGTAATAAAGGCTTAACGTCCGTTTCCTCATCCAGGGATGATGTCAGGGACGTCCCCAAGAGCACACATCATTACAGATCAATTCACCCAGACCAATCTGCAAAAGAAATGTGCTGAGGAGAAGTAAGGTCCGAAACGAAAGCCAGTCAGGTGATCAAAAATGGTCAGGGTAGATTGATTATGTCTACGGTGGGAAAAGGTAAGTCTTAAGCTTGCTAGAGAATGTTGAAAGAGAAGAACAAGAGCGAAGATTAGCAGGTAAAGAGTTCCAGATTTTGGGATGCTGCGTAAGAAAAAGAACGTCTGCCCAATGATGTGAGAATGTTTGAAACAGAGAGAAGATTGGCATCGGTGGAACGAAGTGAACGTGAGGGACGATAGGGAAGAAGAATTTCAGATAAGTAAGAAGGCTTCCCAAATCGCAGAGTTTTGAAAGTCAATAGAGCTATTTTATATTTTATGCGCTGATTAACAGGGAGCCAGTGAAGTCTGCGAAGTAAAGAAAGAGAGCGAAATTGAAGTCGAGAGGACTTGCAAACTACACGTGCAAGAGAATTTTGGACGTGCTGCAAACGATTGAGAGAAGTAGTAGGCAATCCATGTAATAATGAATTACAGTAGTCGAGCTTTGAATGAACTATAGAATTAGCAAGGATAGTGGCTGAATTTCTAGTAAGGGATGGACGTATTTGCCTAATCTGACGAATCTGAAAGAAAGAAGCGCGACAAACAGAAGAGATATGGGATTTAAAGTCAAGGTTTTCATCAAATATGACTCCAAGGTTTTTTGCGGATCGAGAAGGTGAAAGAGCAAGATTCTGAAAATTAACAGAATAGTGAGAGAGAGAGAGTGAGAGAGTTACGGACAGCAGGTGGAGTGTCAGGAGAGAGCCATGATTCTGTCAAAAACAGAATATCAATGGACTCGTCAAGAATAAACTGTTGAATGAGTTCGGGTTTGTTTAGGTTTTTTTGTGATAGTTGTAGCAGACCGAATATTGAGGCAGTAAGTGGACAGGTTAGAAACAGAAGAAACAGGGCCAGTATTCAACTCAACATCGCCTGCTAAAATTAAGAGAAAGGTAAGAATGACGTTTAAATGTCGTTTAGAAGTGAGATTAAGTGAAACAGAATGAAGATAGGATTTAGAAAAGTATGGCAAAGGTAAAGAATCAAGGCATTGACAAACGGAGGCATACGGTATAGGTTGGTAAATGAATTTGCATGAGGAAGAAATATGGTCAATGGAACTGCCAATGAAATGGTTGGTCATATATGGAGTAGTAAGGGCTAAAACAAGATAAATGGAAAGAAAGAGCAATGAAAACACATCTATAGCATGAAAAGCGGGAAATGATTTCTTTCTGTGGGTGAAGCAGAAAGAAATCAACCAATTGAAGTAAAGGAAAAACATTCTAGGACAAAAAGGTATTTATGTACAATACAGTGCGCGATACAGTGCGCACTCTACGTACAATACAGTGCGCACTGTATTGTACAGTGCGCACTGTACAATACAGTGCGCACTGTATTGTACAATATTAATATTGTGCGCACTGAACGTACAATACAGTGCGCGATTGGCAACAGTCAACCAATCCCACCAGCACTTGTAGTGTTTACGTCGTAAGATTTGCAAGACGGTAATGGAAATTAGCCAATAGAAAATAGGTCTCATTTTACCAGTGTTACGAACTTCGCGATAAAACTCTAAGGCTTGACAGCTAGATCAAGTAGCAATTGTTGTCAAGTTAATGCAAAGTAAGTAGTCTAGCCCACTTGTAAGCATTTCTATAGCATATCTACTGGTTTTTTAATGTAAAGCATAAGTCATAGAGAAGTCGATGATAGTCTTAGCTTCGCGTTCAATTTGCGCTTTTATGAGTGCGGCGGATATAACCTATGCCTGCGTTAAATTTACGTGTCCGACAGTTGCGTAGCCGACACTTGAGTAGCCGACAGTTGCGTGTCCGGCACTTGCGTCAATTTGGCGGTCGACATTTGATAATATTTGTGGTTGTAGTTCCTTTTTCCAATGTACAAAATTTTCGCGTTAACTACTATTATCGTCTTGAAAATTGTAATCTAAATGCTTATTTTAAAGAATTTTCTTTATAATTACCCCGTTATTATTACTAAGAAGAAATGTACCATAATTTCCCAGAATATACCATAACTGCTAGCACATATTTCTTACAAGTTAAAGCAGGTAAAAAAGGCTAGTGTTAACTTCAGTTTCCTCACTCGAAAGCGATGTCAGTGATGGGCGAGCCCAGTATTTGAACCCCGCACATACTGATCCGCGGATACTCTTACTATTACATGCATTGAACAATTTGGAAGTAGGTTAAGAGTAGAAAACTAAAACCGCATTCAATCTCCAGTCAAGCTAATAGTTTATTCGTAGAAATATTCACTGACCCGTATTTAAAACCCTAATCTATGTATGGAATTACATAAGCCCAATTTACCACAGTATTTCAATTTATCAAACGAAAATTGTTTTCATATCCTTTCTCACTCTACATTAATATTTAGACCGTGTATCTCTCTCAGTACACTGCCTACTGGCAAGTCCATGGTATATAATGCTTCCACTTATCTATCTTCCATTTTACTTTTCTTGTCCACATACGAGTGGATCTTTAAATAATCCAACATTCCTTTGATATACCATTATTCTTTTGGGGATTCTGCTTACGGCGAGGTGGGCCCCTGAGACTTCCTCAGCTTCCACTAACATTTACTAGGCAGGGGCGTCATTCTCAAAGAAAAATATTCTGTTTACCCAACCATATATAAACCATATATAATCACGGCATATCTGTGAGGCACCCAGGGTATCGCCTGACCATATCCAATTGTCCATAATACAGTGTGCCGGACACAATACCGCATCAGATTTATCGATGATCAAGGTATGGTAACCAGTAGCGATGTGGGTTTACAGAAAACTGTAGATGGCCTGAACATTAGAGCATTAAAGTATAGAATGAAATTTAATATAAAGAAAACCAAAATGATGAGAGTGTCTAGAAAATGAGGAAGAGTTCATATAGAAAAAGACGGTAAGTAGTTAAAGCTGGTAAAGAGTTTCCGATATTTAGGATACACATTAACAGTAGATGGAAAATGTTGAACAATAATAAAATGTAAAAAAAGGAAAAAAGGTAAGACGAAAGAATTGCAAGAAAGGCGCTAAGATAAAAGTGTAAAGACTTTAGTGTGGACCCGCTACTGTAGGGCTGTGAAACACGGACGTTAAGAAATGGGGACATTATAAAACTGGAAGCATTCGAAATGTGGATATGGAGAACAAAAATGGAGAAGACCAAATGGACTGGAAAAATGACGAAAGAAGAAGTGCTATATAGGATTAGCATTAATAAACAATTAGTAGATATCATAGGGAATAGAAAGAAAAACTGGTTGGGTCATGTACTGAATGAGAAAGAATGGTTTTCTGAAACAGGAAATTGAGGGAAGTATGGAAGAAAAAAGGTTAAAGGATGACCGAGACTTGGAATTCTGGATAATTTTATAACTAATTCATATGTTGATATGAACAGAAAGACAGAAATATGTGAAGAAGTTATATCCCATGGACCTGGCAGTGCACTAAGAGAGATATAACGACGATCCCTCCAAACAGTGATAGATAACAAAAAACATCAGTAAGGTTCAAATCATAATAAGTCTATACTTGCTCAATTCTATCAATCGTTCTGATTTCTAAGATTATCTCCTGGCTTAAAACTTTCTTTGAAATAGATGCATACGATAGTCATTCGAAAATCTTTAAAGTTTTGGATAAAGTAGAAATTAAATTGAAATGAAACTCACAAATTGACATAAGGAATCGTTAATTTTCGATGAAACTATACCGTCAGTAAATTTCATCCTAGCAGTCTACTGTCATATTTAGAATACAATAGATGAAGGTTCAATTGCAATCGCTTAACGGTAAATAGTTATAAATCGGCGTTTATGTTATTTCTTCCTACGAAAGATGATGATGATCTTATTAGATATAATTATCATTGATCTAAGAACATTGCAAGGTCAAAATAAATTTTATAATTCAATTAGATCCATATTATAGAACTTTAGTGATTCAATTACTCAATAAACTTTCTATTTGTAAACTACTATATACGTGTCTGAACTATGATGGTGTAATGTCAACAGTTGTCAGAGACATATTCAATACTCTGCATTTTCTCACCCCTATATATACCAGGCCGTCAAATACTGACTACATATATTCTAATGCCTACTCTGCCTATTTTAAATCCAATGTTTATGATTGTGTCTTGGAATGGAACAAAATTCCTGTAGACATGCGTAACTCGTTCGCTAAAATTGTTTGTTACTAACTTCAAACATTATCTTAGATTATTGCTTGAGTACAGTCTGTTATCGATAACTTTGATTTTTTACATATCTTTGTTTATTATACTCTTAATTATATACACCTATTTATACAATTATATACAACTATTTATTCGATCGCTTACAGTTTAAAGTTTTTTGGAAGCTTAAATTTAAAACTCAGAATGTCGAAGACTGACGTGAAGTTTGTTATAAACGGTTGGCCCTTAAATCCCTTGAACTAATCTTTGTGCTAGGCCCTGGAAGACAGAGTACCCCAGATTCAGTTTATTGCAGGATCTTGTGCTTCATCACTGTGGAGACGGGTGCGCAGAGATATTCTATTCTATTCTCTGTGGAAGAGGGAGGCAGAGTAGTACACACAAAACTGGAGTGACGCATTTTAATATTTTCTTCTGCCTGACACAACTGCAGTTTGTCTAATAATCACTGTCATACATGAACATCATAAAGAACTTTCAAATGTTAAAACAACTTTTTAAATAATTCAGTCTACTGCTAATTTAAAGCCTTCATTAATACGTTGAGACATTCTTGAAGAAGACAGCGCTTCGGTAGGCGTATCTGACGAAGTTGAAACAGACAGGACCAGAATATTGAGATTATATGACTTATCATTGTCAGACTAAAATCTATTTGCATGATCTTTGACAGACTTGTAGATTTTTGTACTTCGCACTGTAGATTCTATCTACTTTGTACTGTAGATTCTTTGTACTTTGCTCTGTAGATTTTTTTGTGCTTTATTCTGTAGATTCTGTGTACTTTTTACTGTACATGTACATTCTTTGTACTTGTTATGTAGATTCTTTGTACTTTATTCTGTAGATTCTTTGTACTTTGTACTGCAGATTCCAATAAGGTTAATTCCGTGATGAGATTACTTAGGTACTCAGTGTTAGTCGACTTTCTGCTTTTGAGCTGTAATCTCCAAACCATCTGTTCTATAGTTCACATTTTTAAGTTTTCATTAAACTTTAAAGAAGTTAAAATCGCAGAATTGAGCAGAACTTCATTTTCTTTGCTATCGGTATACCGACCTTACATTACCTCATTAAGTTTTTAAACTAATAACCCTACTATCTATATCTTCTAATTAACGGATCAGAACAATTAATTAATTAATTAGAACGAAGTGTTAGAAATGAATGGAATTAACTGAGAATCCCGGGTATTATATATATGTTTAATTTCTTCAGGGATAAAAAGTTTAGAAGCAGACCACGACAAGGGATGTTATAATTGATTTCTCTCACTCACTCTCTCTCTCTCTCTCTCAGTGTACTTCTTACTGGCAGATCCATGGTATATATCGCCTCCAATCTTCTCTGTTTTCTGCTTTCCTCTTCATGTCTACATATTCTACTTTCCATATGAGTGTAACTTAAAATCAATTAGCAATGCTTATTAGTTTTTTTATTTACCATTTTCTTGGGGGATTCTGATTTTGATGAGGTGGGCCCCTATGCCTTCAGTTGATTGAACAATATGTAACATCTTTTATTCGACTTTATTTTCGTAATTATTACTAACCATACCAGGTAATTGTAAATTCAAACCCGGAAATTCATGAGAACGTATGTTACTAGAATTTCACTTGAATAGACCACTGAAGTATAATAAATGAACTAAATAAATAAACTCCTCAGTTGAATCCACGTTGTTCTTTTTGTTTTTCTGAAAACTACTATTTTAGTAAAAAATGTTTTTAAATTTAAATTTATAGATTTGTAAATTGATTAAAACAATTAATCAAACAAAATTAATCATACGATTAATTAATTTTTCTTCACGATTATCGTAATTTTAATCCTACATGTTAATAGAAACTCTAGTTCAGGTTATTGCTAGAAATACATTTTTAAACATATCAGCTAAAAACCTCTATAGAAATTGATAGAAGCTTAAGAATACAGTATATTTTCGCTATTTACTATTTGGAAATGGCTAAATGAGCCACAGACCCCGTTTCTGAGGCATACGCGCTCGTTCTATCAAAAGACGTTCAGGTTATGAATTAAGTTAAAAGCAAAGTCAGCATCAAGTAAGCTACGCTGGTACATAATTAGAGTAGTGAGAAGCGAATGAAAGTGCTGAGTGGACAATGTTATATATACAAACAAATTTGTGAATCTAATAAGTGTAACTTTTTGCCGGCCAATTTGCAGATTATGAATCTGAATCTAAAATTTATTAAAGGTAACAAGTAGTCCACATTGTAAGAGGGGATAGTTTACTAAAAGATGTCATAGAATGTAAGATGGCAAAAATTGAAGCAGAGGTAGACCGAGATTTAGAATGTTAGATGGTCTAAAGATTCACTGATATGTAGACATCAAGAGGAAAAGGGAAGATAGAGAAGACTTTTTGAAGTTGTTATGTCATGGGCCTGCTAGTGGGCAGTGTACTAACAGAGAGAGAGAGAGAGAGAGAGAGAAAGAGAGAGAGAGAATGTAATACAGTCGGAATACAGTCAGTAAACAGCCGGACGTTGACTGTAATGAAGGTATGGGTCGGGTCTCGACTTTATCGTTGTTATAAAACTATCAAGTGATACCGGACACAGTCACACACGTGTTGGGAGAAGATCATTTCATGTTTGCCACAGGCAATGTGGTTAGTTATATAGCTATTTTTAAAGCAATTTTTCAGTAGCGCTAATTTCTTTAACTGCCGTTAATATTATTAACGGCCGTTAATTAAATCACGCGCCAATTTAACGTTAGCTGCGATTAATTTGCAGCTCCAACATATATACATGTATGTATATATATACTGTATATATATATATATATATATATATATTATTTGTATTTCGAATGCGTCCAGTTTCCTTGTATCCTACTTTCTTAGCGCCTTTTTTCATAACTGTGCAGGAGCGTGGTTCACAATAAAGTCTTTACAATTTTTATCTTCGTGGGTTACTTAAAACTTTTTGTTAATAGTTCTTTAAACTCTTTACCTGTTCTAACTTCGTACCATCTATTTGAACATTCCTATATTTAAACCTCTTCGAGCTGTGGAACTAAAGATGTATTCGATCAAGTACAGGCAGATCTCTAGTGTCTTACAGACTTTCTATAAGTTCAGATATTTGCAAACTACCAGTTACTGTATAGAACGATAAAACACAAGTTCAAGCTGCATGCCCGTCACTTCAGTTAGATGCTAAAGTCGATTGATAGATCACCATACTTGTCCTTTAATGATGCTCTCAACAAGTTAATAGTTTTAAGAAGCATAAGTACTAATACAATTCAGTGTTTACAGTGATTAAAAACCTGCCTGAATACATAATTATTTAGATTTCTGTATGGCGAGTTTATTTGTTATTGGTCTTAGTTCTAAGAGATGACACGCTGTTTAACCATTTCCACTGTTTTCTTGCTTAAATTGCTTTTGAATTTCTTTGCCTTCATTATAAGAACACTACACTTAGTTGAGAATTTTAGTTTTCTTAGTTGAGAATTACAAACCGAGACTGCAGTAGGAAATATCCAGCAGAATACTTTAAGCAAAAGTTAAAGTAAATGGTTAATGAAAGCAAAAGTACAAGTAAAAAGTACTTGATCAGAATTTTGTTTAAGTTAAATACAAAATACTTAATAAAAAAGTTATAATTTCGATTAGAAAGTAAAAGCAGTCTAGATGGTTTAAGAAAGCAGTTATATTAATAGAAAAGTCTTACACGTTCTTAAGTTAGTTTCAAGATACTCGATTTAATTTTAATTAAGAAAAATTTAATGTCTTAATTTTCTGAACTAAAATAATATTTAACCCACATAAGCCTACCTATATTGCATTTTAAAATTTTACATTATATTTTGCCTCTACAATTCAGTTAAATTAACATGGTTAACTCTCTCTTTCTCTCTCCCCAGTATTCTGTCTAGTAGCAGGTTCAAGGTACATATTTCCACTCATATGCGGCCTTCTCTGCATTCGCGCTGCTTAAAGAGCATTGCATCGACTAACTAGTTAAATATTGGCAATATCCTAAAGAAATGGCATAAAAATAGCCGTAAGATCTCGACTTATATAAATACTGAATGCTATTGTTATTAAATAGTGCTTTGTGGACTTTGATAAGGCCTTTGACAAGATTGATTGGATAACGATGTAGAATTTCTTGAAAAGAATAGGAATTGACTAGAGAGATAGAAGACTAATTTTAACGTGTACTGAATCAGAGAGCAGTAATCAAAATCCAACAAGAATACTTAGAAGAAGGTGAAATAGGACGTGCAGTAAGACATGGTTGCAGCATTTCGCCGCTGCTGTTTAACATTTACGCTGAGGCAGTGATGGTGGAAGATATGGAAGACGTGGACGAAGGAATAAAAGTAGGAGGAAAATTGTTACAAGATGTACGATTTGCAGGTGACCAAGGATCGGTAGCGGGCAGCGAGATTGGACTGCAGAAGATAATGGAGAGCCTGAATAATACGGCATTGAGATATGGCATGAAGATTAAAATAAAAAAACCAAGGTTATGAGAGTGTCCAATAATAAAGGTGAAGTTAAAATTACTGTAAATGGTACGAAATTGGAACAGGTAAGGAGTTTCAAATATTTGGGTCATACTATAACCGATGGCGGGAAGTGTGAGACGGAAATATGCAGTAGGATTGCACAAGCAAAAGCGGCATTTGGTAGTAGAAAAGAACTATTAACAAAAATTCTAAAGAAAGACACAAAGATAAAGATAGTGAAAACTTTGGTTTGAACCACGCTATTGTATGGATGTGAAACATGGACCTTAAGGAAAGAAGATATTAGGAAACTGGAGGCATTGGAAATGTGGATTTGGAGAAGAATGGAGAGGATTAGCTGGACTCAAAAGGTTACAAATGAAGAAGTTCTGTAGAGAGTTGGTACAGATAGCCGGTTGATAAATGTATTAAGAAATACGAAGAAGAGTTGAATAGGACAAATTCTAGGGGGGAAGGTCTATTAAGAGGGGTCATAGAAGGTAGTGTGGAAAGAAAAGGAGGCAGAGGCAGGCCGAGATTAGGTATGCTAGATGATTTAAAGAGCCAGTCATATGTGGACATGAAGAGGAAAGCAGAAGACAGAGAAGAGTGGAGACGTTAAATACCATGGACCTGCCAGTAGGCAATGCACTAAGAGAGAGAAGAGAGTGTATAGCATCAATCATCTTAATCATCATCTTCCCTTTATTCCTTGTTAAACTAGGGTCGGGATACGAATAGTCTTCTCCACTCTTCTCTGTCCAATATCGTATCATCCCGTCAGTCCCATATAATCTCCGCCATTCGTTTTAAAGAAAATTGTGTAGCACTTTCACATTATATTATTATATTTTGTAGTAAGTGCATATTATTTATAAAATACGTCATTATAAGGATATGAATCATGGACATTAAGGAAAGAAGATATCAGGAAATGAGAAGCGTTCGAAATGTGGATATGGAGAAGAATGGAAAAGATTAGGTGTACCTTAAAGGTTGTAAATGAAGAAGTCTTGAAGAGAATGGGTAATGATAGACAGTTTCTAAATGTTATAAGAAATAGGAAGAATAATTACGAATAATTATAAGAATTATTACGAATAATTAAGGACACATTCTAAGGAGAGATATTTTACTACATATTAAGGAGATCATAGAAGGTAAGGAGATCATAGAAGGAAGGAAAGAGAAGCAAAGGCAGACAGAGATTAGGAAAGTTAGGAGATTTAAAGATCCCCTCGTATGTGGATGTGAAGAGGAAACGAAAACAGAGAACAGTGTATATGCAATCGCCCTGCCAGTAAGCATTGCACTAAGGGAGAGAGATTATTAGTAATGTGTATTTTGTGAATTTTTATGATGATTTTATTTCATCTCTATCACTATCTGGCCCGCGGTTCTTTAGTGAATATTTTTCAATTAGGGCAAAAATAAAACAACTGACAAAATAAAAGGCGAGATATACATGTATGTACACTGTACAGAATTTAATACCTAATAAATAATTATAAGCAAAATATTAGAAAGATGATTTTTCCAACGTCATTATGCAGTTACTTTTTGGTAGATTTTATTATTAGATTTTATACTGCATAAAATTATAAAACTTTTCATTGTTAATTTTTAGAAATACCTGACTCTCAAATAGTTTGTCTGTTATTCGATTTGGTCTCTTTTATGATATTTGCGCCAAGCAATGCACACCTCTTTTTATGGTTTGGAGCTTGATAGTTCTGATTAAAACTTGACTCTGGCACTCTCTGGGTGGTTAAAACGTCAATCTACTAACTGCAGTGTATTAGCTGAAAATTAAAATGAAACATACATACAGTTCAAAATTATAAAATAAACGAAACAGAAGTGAGTTCAATGTTCCTGGTGAAACCCTGCGTATGAATAGGAAAACAAACATGGTGCGCCCTTTATTAAATAGTGACTTCTTGAGTGTGACAGATAAACAATAATTCTTGCTAACTCAATAGCTCATTCTAAGCTTGACTACGGCAATTCATTGCTATATGGTTTACCTTCTTCTTCTCTCATGCAATTGCAGCGCTTTCAGAATTCACTAGCTCGTGTCGTCTGTCGATCCTCAAGGTTTTAGGTCACCTCTAGTTCCTTGCTTAACAATCTTCATTGGCTTCCTCTGGTTCAAAGAATTAAGTATAAAATCGCTTTGTTAACTTTCAAAACACTTCTCTTTGGTAAACCTTCTTACATGTACCTTTCTAATCTCCTAATCCAATATCAACCTTCTCGTAAACTTCGTTCTTCTCATGCCGAACTGCTCAAAATTCCTAATATTCTAACTTAATTAGGTAGACGTTCATCTTCCTTCTCCGCTGCTAATGTTTGGAACTCTCCTAAAATTTCTTTTAATCTCTGCATATGATATCGTACAATGTACATATCATATGCAGATTTAATATGAGATTTCTTTTCTCGATGCTTCCAAAACCTTCCTCTGACGTTATGCTACTTATAAGCATATTTCAGCATCCTCCATCCATCATATAAGAGGTGTCTCTCGATTATTGTTCATGAAAATTCTGAGTCAAACTAATTTTTTTATATTTTAAACCATAGGATCAGTTCAATGCTTCTGTGTTTTTATTTTTATATCCTTCTAAATCAACTTTCAAGTTTCACATCCGTGTCGCCCGAAACCAAGGTCTATTCTTTCAGGTTTCTCTATGCACTAATGCGTCAGGTGTACCCCTCTCGTGTGAATTTGGGCATAATATACCAAAATGGGGTTTAAGGATTCACGGCTTACTTTAACTGTGTATTTGAAATCTATCCAGTAAAAATAAAATTGTTATTAAACTGTTTTAATTTGTTGCATTTATCACATTTCGGCAAAATCTTATTATACAGTTTTACGAGAAGCTGTGTCTAATGTACGAGAGAATATTGATTTGGAGCCTGGTGCTCCTGACTATTGGCATGACAAGTCTCCCTTGCCCATCACTTGCTGCTCAAGAATACACAGGAGAGTGTGAAGACGTCAGTAGAGAACTACAAGATCTGGAGCAAAGCAATATTGAGCTAAAAATAACAATTCAGGAATTAATTGAAGCTCAAACTAAACATGAACATAATATCGAGAAGTTAAAATGTTGTTGCCACGAGAAAGAAAGCAACCTTTCCGGTTAGTACGTTTACATGTATATTAATATACGAAATAAATTTAACTTGGTGAGATTTGGAGTTGTTTGGGAATTCTCTTCTCTTTCTCTTCATTTCTCCAACGTGCTCCCAAAATGTCTGCTCCATGATACATATTCGTAGGTTGTGGGTTCACTAAATCGATTATTCATTAATTAAACAATATTGCAGCTTAATGTCTTTGATAATTATACATGTAGGTCCTACAGGGGCTAAAATTTTCCTTCCTCATCTTCAACTTAGTAAGCCTCACTCTGTCTAGTGTGCTAACAAATACCACGTCCAAAACAAATATTCTCATTTAAGTATTAATGTAATAATGATTTCCCGTGTTTCCTGTGTTATATCCTCGACACTAAAGAACACACCAAAATTAACCGCACGAGTCGCAAATGGTAGGCGACAAAGGAAAAGGTCATGAAGGCATCGGGAAGCCACCTCAGAATCCATTTTCCAAAGCTATTGGCTACATCAAGGATATCACTACAAACATAAACATGTTGAGAGCCAAAGCCAAATCATTCTCCTTGGTCGTACAGCTATTCCCGTAGTAGCTCCAACGACGAGCAAAGCGAAGTAACGACGAAGTAAGCATAACGACGAGCATAGCGTCAGGAAAGTAGCCGGTCAGTCCAAATACCATAGTCTTCAGAATCTTGTGATGTCTACACACGTCCATGATAATGATCAGCTTCGTCAATTACTCGCAGATCTCCTCCATCGTCCAAGACTCGCTGTAATTCGATACCTTCTTTTCCACAGAAAAGCTGAGCACTTCACGGCTGATGCTCGAGGTCCTTCCAGACTGGATCTCGTGCAGATGTATGAAAGTAAACACACATTATAATACAAGTATCAACTGCGTTGATATCTATCACTTTTGAATACTACATGTTTAAACCGTTAGGCAATTTATTCCAATTTCTGTGTAACTAGTCCAGTGAATTTCAGAGATATTACTCTCAAATCAGCGCGGCTGGGATTCGAACCAACGAGGGTTCAATTCACCTCAGGATCTGTCATTTAAAACTTCATGACGTTACCCCTAAGCTATTAAGACATTCAAAAGGTTGAGAGGTTGAGGCATGCTCTGCCTCGTCCGTTGTCCAGCCCAGAGTGTGTGAGTACATCCAGCACACCCTTCACACCCAGTACACCCAGCACACCCAGTACACCAATTACATCCAGTCCACCCATTACACCCAGCACACCCAGCACACCCAGTACACCCATTACACCCAGCACACCCAGCACACCCAGTACACCCAGTACATAGAGTACACCCAGTACACCCAGTACACCCATCTCCGTGCTCTTACCTGCGTCGACGTTGTCACTCACTGCCAGTAGCAGATCTATGAACTGTTGATGATCTGGAACTTTGCGTATCAAGTTACCAACACCTCAGGGACAGTTCTTCTTTCCTCTATCTCTTCATTAATAACAATATCTTCTCTATCCATCTATATCTGGAGATGATGTAGAATTTTCATAGAGGCCCCTAGTATATTGGCCACAGTTTCAAGGATTTTTAGATATGTAGCCATTTCATCCTCAGTTAAGCCCGCCAATATGCCATGGTCATCTACCCCTATGGAATATAGTGCCTCACTCGGTCCTTCCCGTAGTCCTCAACCGAGTCACCAAATGTTCCAGCCGTGATTCAGAAAATTTGTTTAGTTTTAACCAATATTTAATGTTACCTTCTTCAACCTCAGGTGGTAGATTTTTTTTGTTCGTATGGTTACACACATGACATACGGTCACATACCGCATGTGTTACACAGTTTCCTTACTTGGTTTCTGTTTTTGTAGTTTTTCTTTATTTCCTCCATTCCTCTCCATGGTTATTAGTAATTGTTGCCTTTTGTTGGCGCATCAATTGCAGCCTGCGCGGATTTAAGAATAACCTTCCAACACCCTCGGGATTTTTTCTTTCAAAGCTGTCAACACTCGGTCTTCTAAGGTGGTCGCCCACAAAGTTCTAACCGGCGAGATGGAGCTTAACTTTGTTTAACTGACTCGCAGCTTAACCGAGTACACTAAATCCCGCCTCCTAAGAGAAGACTGAGCGGAGCATTAGCTCTCGTCTCTCAGATTGTCTAACATAAAACTGTGAGTATCCATTACTGCATCACTGTCCTCATCAGCGATAATTTAAAAATATACATGTATATTTTGCCACCAACAGTTTTATTTTACAAATAAAAAATGAGATTCGGCGCAATTGTTACTGATATTTAGCGTACCGTGCATTAGATATTGGTTAGGATATTAGGTATATGTTAGGATAAATAAAGTTTGAAATATTCATCAGCTTTGATAAAATTATCTATTTATTTCATATGAAATGATCCTTCTTGATCTACACAAGACTTTAATATAGACCACACTACTGTAAGGTTGTGAAACATGGACGTTAAGATTGGAGGATATTAGAAAACTAAAAGCAATCGAAATGTGGCTATGGAAACGACTGGAGAAAATCAAATGGACTGAAAAAAATTACGAATGAAGAAGTGCTAAATAGGGTTGGCATAAAGAGACTATTGCTAGCTATCGTTAGGAATGAAAAGAAGAACTGGATGGGTCATGTACTGAAAGGCAATAGTTTGCTGAAAAATGTAATTGAGGGAAAAATGGAAGAAAAAAGTTAGAGAAAGACTGAGACTTGGAATGTTTGATGAATTGATAACTACTTCACATGTTGACATGAAGAGAAAGACAGAGGATAAAAATATGTGGAAGAGTTCTACGTCATGGACCTGCCAATCGGCAGTGCACTAACAGAGAGACAGAGAGATAAGCTACTTAGAGTATAGATAATGCATATCTTTTTGCGAAGGTATTAATTTTTTTATAGATGGAACGTTATTTATGGAGCGTGAAGACTCCATGTATGAATTAGAGATGCGAATTTTATGAATTTCCAGAGCTCGGGTTCTGTTCGGTTCTTTGAAAATGAAAGTTCGGTTCGGGTTCGGTTAGCAGTTGACAATTTGAGAATTCGGTTGGGTTCGGTTCCGTTCGTTGAAAATGAAAGTTCGGTTCGGGTTCGATTCTAACAAGGGTTCGGGTTCAGTTCGGGTTCGGCTTGCTTTCCAACTCGCAAGAGTTCGATTCGAGTTCGAAATGGTTTAGTTTGGATAATGTTGCAATTGTTTAACTTTACTTATAATAATCATGGTTATGAAAAACATGTTTAAAATGGTTTATGGTAAATGTGCTTACAAATTTATTAAGTCATAATAGCTGCCACATTTTTTCACCTGGGCAAAAATATGACAATGAAAAAGGAGAGAAGTGGTATTTATTCCTGTACATTTCTTAAAATATAGTTAGTTGATCAACAAATGTTCATAATATAGCTAATTAGCTTTATTATTGTATCTGAAATAGTTTCCTTGATTATAATGAGCAAATAGAATGCTTCATCAATTTTTAAATTTTTTATTGTCACTATAGACCTAGATATTAGACAAGTTTATAAATAATTAAGTGGAGATGTCTTGGCTAAAATTTGATCCAATATTTCAGAGACAAAGTGCATTTGGTAACATAAAAATGTCAAATAAAGATGATTTAGTAAACGCGTGTACTTCCATAAAAAAATGATCATATTATACACCGCTGGCTGTCAACTGACCAGTAATAAGCTTCATAATTTACCGTAGGGTTTCAAATTTTAAACTCTCAGATCAATTATGAAGTTACGAAAATAGTTATGAAACTATTGCATTGCTATGGTGCAACATTATTTACTCCAGATAGCCTTAACACATATAGAATGTCATATATAATTATTTGTAAATCTGGCTGCAAAAACATTAAGGTAGCACACTAAAATTAGAACAAATTCATAATTTGAATTTAACAAGAACAAATCCACCTAATTGAGTCAAGCATTTTCAGATTTTTATGGGATACTCTCATCACTTTTGCCTCTTTGATGTTAATCTTCATTCCATATTTCAATGCCGTATCATTCAGACTATCCATTAATTATCTTCTGTAGGCCCGTCTCGCTTCCCGCTACCATTCCTTTGTACCGCTACCATTTTAAAATTTGTGTCGGAACCAGCCTTACCCGAATATATATTGTTAGTCACTGCAAGACATGTAAATGCAAAACCTAATATATATATTTGTATTGTTCTTACTATCTTGTTTAATGTCAGGCTGGTGAAGAAGAGAGGAACTCCAAGAGTTTGGTTCAATTCGGTTTGGACGAAGTCTGGGTTCGGGTTCGGTTCGGTTTGGCCAGAGTGTGGGTTCGGGTTCGATTCGGTTCGGCTAGAGTCTGGGTTCGGGTTCGGTTCGGGTTCGGTCAGCCTCTGATAATGATGTGCATTACAGCACATATCGCTCAAATTAATCAATTCACAAAGTATATTTTGCAAAGATATTTGTTAAAAAGAAAAATGGTTCTAAAGGGTGTTTGTCCAGTGATTGAGAGGCGGTCAAAGTAGATGTTATGTATCTAAATTAGGAAAGGATGTGTTTTAAGCCTGCCAGAGAAATTTGAAATGGAAGAACAGGAGCGATGATTAGGAGGCAATGGATTCCTGAAGGTGGGATATACCGAAGAAGGAGAACCTCTACTCACTAATGTGAGACATTTCGAAAGAATGATTTCAGTGGGGCGAAGTTTACGTATTGAGAGATAGATATCGAAGAAGGAACTCAGATAAGTAAGAATGCTTTTTCGGAGTCAGAATTTCGAAAGTTATTAGAGCCATTTTATACTTTAATAATAAATAATAATGAAGGTTTAACGTTCATTTCCTCATACAAGGATGATGTCAGGGACGTAAATGCGTAAAATCACAGGAAGCCAGTGAATATAAAGAAAATAGGGAAAGATTTATAGGGAAAGAGGTGAGGATGACATTTAGAGGATTTATTGAGATCATATGTAAGCCTTCTACTTGAAACATTAGCAGGTTCATAGCTTATTTCTGGCTGGAGTCAGTGGCGATGTCGGTAAGATATTCGTTCGCGGATCAGTACGTGCGGGGTTCAAATCCTGGGCTCGCCCGTCACTGACATCGCTTTCGAGTGAGAAAACGGACGTTAACATTAGCTTTTTTAGCTTTAGCTTTTTATTTTCAATCTCACATTATTATTATTCTAGTCGTTATCATTATAATCATCATCATTTTCATCATTATTACCGTTCTCCTCATCCCTGTCATCTTTATCATCATCATCATCAACTCGATTATTTTTATGATTATTACTATTATTTTTTGTTAGTAGGCCCTACTATTATTACTAATACTATTATTATTAGGACTTCTATTATTATTAGTTTTCATTACTACTACTATTATTCATTGTCACATATTTGCTGTATTAAATAGTTTACGCATGTTTTATAATTGAGTATTTCAAGAATTATTTTATCTATAATAAAATTTCTGAATTTCTGAAATATTTTAACTAAAAAAGTTGCACGTACTTTAATTACTTGGCCTTTGATTACACTGCCTTCTGATTGCCTTAACAAACAGTGTTGAGCACGGATGTGGTTGGGACCACTCCAAAACAGGGTGTAACCGATAACAAACTGCCGCGCTGTGCGTAAGAGGCGACTAAGGCAGGAACTAAGGCGGAGTGGATCCACCTCACCATGAATTGTTCCCCAAGATTAAATGACTTTTAATCCATTATAAAACTGAGGAAGGCAAAGTGAAACCACCTCAGAAGTCATTTTATTCCCAAGCTATAGGCTACATTAAGGTGTGGATAAAGCATAGCCATTTGTGAAGGGATTAACTCGTTAATCGATGGTGTGATCTTTATGAAGAGTAAAAGCAGTGAGTAGGAATATGTATCTTGGACCTTCCGCCAAGCAATCACAACATACATGTAACATTGAAGTAATAAGTTTGCTACTCGTTGCCGTTAATTACTGAGAGAAGTTATATTTCAACTTATCGATTCAATCAAATAAAATAAAATAAAAGCCCCTGTCATAGATGAAATTGGACATTTCTACTTTTAGCCGAGACCTCGAAGCTTATACTAGGCCACACATATACCTTAATAAACTAAAAGTAAAAAAATTAAAACGATCTTACTTATTAAATCGTCTGATGAAATCGATAAAAAATGCAATATATAAATGATTTATGAATTTAGATGATACAATTTGTAAAGATTTATCAGATATTATTTATGAATATTCTGTAATCATTATTTATTTAAATATTCGGATATTATTTATAAAAATTTATTAGCAGACATTGTAGATTTTTTATTTTCTAATATAAATAAATTATAATCAGTGCTACTTATGAATTCTGATGTATTTAATTTGCATCACAGTTACGAATAAAACTCATAAAATCGTCACTAATTTTTTATCACAAGATGATATGGTGAAATTCCTCAAGTGTTTGACTTAGATAAACAGTTACCAAAGAAATTGCGAAATCAAAAGAGGAGATAGATAAGAATAGCAGAGCTAGGATAAGGGGAGTTAAGTTGAAAATTTAGCAAAATGCTATGAAGTACGGAAGATTTAATAAGTTAACCATAACAACCATGATTAGATACTTTACTTAATGACTTGTTTGTGTGAAATCAGATTAAAACTTGTGATGGGAATCGAGCCAAACCCGAACCGAATCGAACCCTAAAATCTGGAATTTTGGCCGAACCGAACCCGAACCAAGACTCTGGCCGAACTCTAACCGATCTCTAGCTTCGTCCAAAGCGAACAGAACCGATCTTTTGAAGTTCCTTTCTTCTTCGCCAGCTTCAGGAGAAAAGAACACTTTTCTTTTCAGCTATTTTTCAAAGTCTTCATTAAGATATTATGGTGAATATTTGACATTATATAAAGATAATAAGAACAATACATATATATAGGCTATATATTAGTTTTTATATTTACATATCTTACAGTATCTAACATCATATATTCAGGTAAGGCTGGTCCGCCACAAATTTTAAAATTAATAACAGATAGCTATACAAAGGAATGGTAGCGGGAAGCGAGACTGGTCTACTGAAGATAATGGATAGTATGAATGATACGGCATTGAAATATGGAATTAAGATTAACATCCAAGAGACAAAAGTGATGAGAGTATCCCAGAACAGAATAGAGGTGAAGTCAATATTATAATAAATATTACGAAATTGGAACAGGTAAGGAGTTTCAAATATTTATGTCATACTAAAACAGATGATGGGAAATGTGAGACCGAAATGTATAGTAGGACTAGGATTGCACAAGCAAAAGAAGTCTTCGATTCATAGGAAAGAACTTTTAACAAAAAGCCTAACGCAAGGCACTAAGATAAAAGTAGCTAAAACCTTGGTATTGAACTATTGACCACGCTATTTTAGGGATGTGAAACATGGACATTAGACATAAAGGAAAGAAAATATCAGGAAACTAGAGACATTGAAAATGTGGATATAGAAAAGAATGAAAAAGATTAGCTGGACTAAAATAAACTATTAATTTCAAATTTGAAGCCCTAAGATAAATTATGTAGTTTATTAATGGTTAAGTGGATAGCAAACGTGTAATATTGTGATCACTTTTCTATGAAAGTATACGTGTTTACCAAATCATCCTTATTTGATATTTTTATGCTAATAAATTGCACTTTGTCTCTAAAATATTGGATCAAATTTTAGCCAAAACATTTCAAAATAATTATAAACGTTTCTAATATATAGACCTAGTGACAAAATTTATTTTAAATTGATGAAGCATTCTATTTACTGGTTATAATTCAGGATAATTTTTCATATACAAAGTTAAATATCTATTTTATGAACATTTGTTGGTCAACTTACAATATTTTAAGAAATGTTGAAATGTCAGAAATAAATATCTCTTCTCTTCTTGTTTCATTGTCATATTTTTACTCAGGTGAAAAATGTGGCAGCTATTATGAATTCATGCATTTTTAAGCACATTTACCATAAACCATTTTAAACATGTTTATCATAACCATCATTTTCATAAGTAATGTTAAATAACTGCAACATTATCCAAACCAAACCATTTCGAACTCGAATCGAGCTCTTGTGAAGTGGAAAGCAAGCCGAACCCGAACCGAACCCGAACTCTAAAATTGTCAACTGCTAACCGAACCCGAATCGAACTTTCATTTTCAACAAACAAACCGAACCGAACTCTCAAATTGTCAACTGCTTACCGAACCCGAACCGAACCGAACTTTCATTTTCCACGAAACATTACCGAACCGAACTGTGGAAATTCATAAAATTCCCATCTCTAATTAAAACATAAAGATATGTCGAGGAGTTATTTAATTTGACGTCAATTCAAATAGACCCTTTACAATCTCGGGGCCCAACAGCATTTATGAAATGACGGCCCATTATATTTTAAAAAAAGTAAACACGCATTATAGTGAAATGATCAACTACGTTGATATCTGTCACTTTTAATACCACATGTTTAAACCGTTGAGCAATTTAGACCACTTTCCGTTTAACCAGTCCAATTTTACACTCAGATCAGCGTGGCTGGGATTCGAACCCACGAATGTTCAATTCACCTCAGGATCAGTCATTTAAAACTTCATGACGTTACTCCTACGGTATTGAGACGTTCTACATATATTTATAATTACTATATATAATAAGCTGTTCTCTGATAAAATTTAATATTTCAGACCACTTTTATAATAATGTTAAGATTTTGTAGCTTAACACTAAAATTAAACGCACCCTGTCACTTCATCGGCACCTCGTTGCCCCGCAACATAATTTTCTTCTTTCCTATTTGATTTGGGGCCTTTATGGCTTTCCTAGTCCTGATGTGCTTAATTTTTCAATTTTTTTATTGCTTCGTTTTCAAAATTTTATTCGTCCTTGAAAATACATGTACCTAAATTATATTATTCATTCCAATCAGCCTCCAATTCCAAGTGATCATGTTAAGACTTCGTCACGATTCCTGAGTTTGACGATACTACTACATGTAATTTCTGACACGATTCAAAGAAAATAGAAGTACCAGGCCCCATGTGTTAAATGAATTATTTTTCTAGCTTTTGAAAGTGTTGATCTTTTTCTTACCTGGACTCGGGAATGGGAAAAGTGCAATTTGACTGAAGACCTCCAACATCATATTGCTACAAATATATATATAGGTCTACAATATTCGAATGTTTTCTCTAAAAAACAAATTTCTATAAGCTAACTAATTAATAACGTCTCTCTTTTAGTACACTGCTCATTGCCAGGTCCATGGCATATAAATCCTACACATATTTCAATCCACTGCCTTTATTTTCATTCGAACATATGAAGCACTTCAAATCATCCAACATCTCAAGTCTCGATTTTCCTCTAGTTTTCTTTCTTTCATTTTCCTTCTTTCCGCAAACCGCTCCCTCCCAGTTCATGACCCATCCAGTTCTCTTTATTTCTTATGATAGCAATCAATTGTCTATTTATGCCGACCTTACTTGGCACTTCTTCGTTCGAAATTTTGTCAGTCCATTTGATCTTCTCCATTCTTATATAGATTTATATACATCTTACATTATTGAGTATTAAATTGCTCTTTTAACTTTCAAAACACTCCCTTTTGATAAACCTTCTTACCTTTCTGATCTCCTAATCCAATATCAACCTTCTCGTAAGCTTCGTTCTTCTGATACCAAACTGCTCAAAATTCCTAATATTCTCACTTCGTTAGGTAGACATTCATTTTCTTTCTCCGCTCATACTGTTTGGAACTCTCTGCCTCCTGATCTTCGCTCATGTTCTACTACTTCCACATTCCGTTGTGAGTTGAAAACACATCTCTTCCCACCATAGATTTTATTTCATCTTGCCTGACTGTTTTTTTATCACCGGACCGGCACTATTTAGGATCTTTTATTTCTCTTTAGCACGTGTTTTTTCAGATCGTTTGGGGTGAATCGATTTGTAGTGACATGTGATGGGGGGACGTCGCTGACATCATCCTTGTATGAGGAAACGGACGTTAAACCTTTATTATTATTATTATTATTATTATTATTCTCCATGGCCACATTACGAAGTGTCCTGAATTATAATTTATGAAGTGTCCTGCAATAAATTCTGCAATTAAATTGGTGTGCTAAAATATATCTTAAAGCGCTGGTTGATGGAAAAGAACGCCTCCTTGAGCATCATCATCCGTTGGCTACCTATCCATGTTACATTGACGCAAATCATAAATCCTTACAGTTCAGTGCTGAAAACATGTAGTAACCTTTGCTAAACGTGGGGCTAAAGGAATCTTTAAAAAAGTGTGAATGCTCGTCAGTAAGAGTATCTTCACTTGACGATGAGACTCGAGCCTGATTTGCAGCATATTTTACTTTATTGAAGAAGCCTGAATTATCAAATTTAATCTACGGTTAGTTCCCCGTATTGTGTCCGGGTTGTTTGAAGCATTGACAAACCGGTGACTGTACGTGATGTAGAAGGCGACTAAAGCACTGAGATCCATACCAACGTCAGAAAGGGCATTCGGTTGGTGAGCGCCTAGGCTCCAGAAATTGTTACAAAAATTTAAATGAAAGGAAAAGTCACAAATAGGGGATTGGCTGATGCTATGATGTAAGACAGAGAGGATTTGAGACAGTCTATTCGTATCCCGACCCTAGTTAAACTGGCATTCAAGGGAGTGTTATGATGATGATGAAGAACCTATGGTTAGTTCTCTTTTATATTGTGTATGTTTTCACACAGGATTCGCAATAGAGTTGCACGGAAAGCTTGATCCATGTGCTGGTGCGTCAAATCATAGTAACATCATCGAGAGTGTGGCACAACTTGAAGGAAACATCTACTTCACTTGTCATGGGTTGGACTATATACCTGTCTACTACGGCCAAACTCTCCAGTATCTTTACAATCTTACACTTCCTGTTACTAAAGGAAGTGGAACTGGATTACATGTGATAGCAAATCCTAATGAAGGTGCTCTATACCTCATTGTGCCATATTACAATCAGAAAGTTATTGAGAAAAATACCACACGTACAAATACTGGCGATTTTGTGTACAAGGCCTTCACTAAGGACCGTAGATGGACTCCAATAGAAACACCTGAAAATTTTCGTGTTGAAAGAATTGGTCGGACTGCAGATGGACATATGATGCTAGCAAACAGCACAAGCGTGTTGTTCTATGATACTGATGACAAGATTAACAGAATTCTAGAATATAATCTCTCTCCAGCCGTAAGGTCCTACGCTGTGAAAACTTTTATTCAAACAGACAAAGGTTCATTGTTAATGCCTGGCTATCGTAACATTACAGTGTTGGACTCCACCGGTAGATATCTTGATACCTATGCAGAAGGCCGAGTAAAACCAGTAAATAACAACATTGGGGATTATATTAGTGACGTCACTGAGGGACCTACGGGTACAGTCATAATATCTGAGATAAATAGAAATAAAATACTAATTCTCTACACTTTCTGTGATCAGCTCATTGAACTGAACACAGATGTGAAGAATGTCTACAGAATTAGCTTTGATTCTAATCATTCCAGACTGGCCATATTAGAATGGCTGGAGGAAGGCACAACCTGCTGCAGAACATTTAACCTAGTTAAATAAATCTTTCTTTTATAAATTTTCAGCCATCTTATTGTACATCACTAAAGCGATTTTCCTTAGCATAGTTGTATCTATTTATTTAATAAGAATACCAAAAGGGTTCACGAAACCCTGTACAGTTCACGATCAACACAGACAACCTAACACATGCAACAATTGAACCACAAACTAAGTTACTATATTTCATTAGTAATGAAATCTAAATACTTATTTAAGTTATTTTATTTATTTGTATTTATTCTACGCGATGGAGGTTTTATATACAATTTTTCCTATGTAACAGAGCAAGAGTTATTGAAGAATTTTAAAATGAATTTCTTAAACAATCGAAAATGAACCTATGCAACATCAAATCATTGTGACCGTTTTTAAATTTGGCCGATGGTAAGGCTGCTTCTGGTAATTTAACCTTGTTTTTGCTGATTAAATTTGTCACTGAAATGAAGCGGCTTTGATATTACCTAATGACTCAACGGCAACGGTGAATTACGATAAAACATAGTTACTTTTAATATAATCAAAATGAACAAAGACTAGCAATATATTGACTATTTGCTCCTAGACCAAGTCCTTTAATATTTTCAGATAAATTACTATATACATTTATATATCACATATGCAGGCTGCGCATTAAAAATAACCTCCTAGCAAAATTATGATAGCTTAATCAATTCTTGATATTTCGCCTTGATATTTTGGAGGAGTTTCTCCACCAGCTGACCAAGTTTTGGAAAAATACTTTTAAGGGAACCGGAGTTATCGGAGTTTTGCGAAAAATTTTATTTTTTCATTTAACACGCAACTTAATCGTCAGTTAGAATCAATTCCTTTTTGAAATATGCTGGCCCTAAAAAGGGCGGTTAGATGATGATGACTTTGATATTGTGATTAGAGATGGGAATTGTGTGAATTTTCAGAGTTCGGTTCGGTTCGGTTCGTTGAAAATGAAAGTTCGGTTCGGGTTCGGTCAGCAGTTGACAATTTGAGAGTTCGGTTCGGTTTGTTTAAAATGAAAGTTCGGTTCGGGTTCGGTTTGCAGTTGACAATTTCAGAGTTCGGTTCGGTATCCTTCTCACAATCTCACAGTTATAAAGATAGCGAAAACCTTGGTATGGACCACGCTATTATATGTATGTGAAACATGGACATCAAGACAAGAGTTCGAATCAACTCTATTCTGGGATACTCTCATCACTTTTGTCTCTTTTATGTTAATCTTCATTCCATATTTCAATGCCGTATCATTCAGATAATCTATTATCTTCTGTAGACCAGTCTCGCTTCCTATTACCATTCCTTTGTAACGGTACCATTCCTTTAAATCGCTATCTGTTATTAATTTTAAAATTTGTGTCGAAATCAACCTTACCTGAATATATGCTGTTAGATACTGTAAGACATGTAAATGCAAAAACTAATATATATTTGTATTGTTCTTACTGTCTTTATATAATGTCAGGCTGGCGAAGAAGAATGAAACTTCGAGAGTTCGGTTCAGTGCGGTTTGGACGAAGACAGGGTTCAGGTTCGGTTCGGGTTCGACCATAGTCTGGGTTCGGGTTCGGTTCGGTCAAAATTCCAGATTTTAGGGTTCGGTTCGATTCCCTTCTCTAATTGTGATGCAATGTATGCTCGAAGAGAGCTCTGCGCTTTGATGCCGGCCAAAAGTCTTCTTACTAATAAAATTGCGCTGTCAATTGCAATTGACTGCTGTGGCAGGTCTTTCTAGATCTATCGAAGAACAGCCTTTAATTCTGTTGCGTTTCAGGGTTTGGGTTTGAAAGCACGATACTTATAGAATATATAGAATGTCTCAACAGCGCAGGGGTAACGTCATAAAGTTTTAAATGACAGATCCTGAGGTGAATTGAACCCTCGTGGGTTCGAATCTCAGCCGCGCTAATCTGAGTGTAAAATTGGACTGGTTAAACGGAAAGTGGTCTAAATTGCCTAACGGTTTAAACATGTGGTTTTAAAAGTGATAGATATCAATACAGTTGATCATTTTACTATAATGCGTGTTTACTTTTTACTTTACTTTTCCAACATGTTTCCCCTGACATAAAAATCAAGTGGATTAAAATCTGGAGAATTAGGAGGCCACTCATTATTTTTATGAAGTCAGGGGTATATTGTACAATTTGAGAATTTCGATTGTTTTTTGTGCGAATCAATGATTGTAAAATCTAGCTTAGAGCCTAAGAAGCCTACAGTAGATTTCTTAGTATTTATTAACTGATTTGAGCCAGGTCTCAGCCCAACAGTTTGACGTCATTAATCCATTAGCTTGACGTCATTTTAGTGTTTAAATTGTCGCGCGGAAGCTAATTTGTATGTGACAAATATCAACTTCCATTATAGTATCTCATTCATTTGGAAAAATCAATTTCTATCGTAGAACTTGGATAACTACTGCCCTAATTAGACTATTTCCATAAAATTTGGAGAGCGAATGGAATAATTCCTCCTCTACAGTGTATAGGCGATTAAAATGTTAAAACTTAATATCGAAGATAGATTGCACTATCGCAATTTTGCTAGGGGGTTATTTTTTAATGCGCAGCCTGTATATACATGTATATATATATATATATATATATATACAGTATATATATATATATACCTATGTGCTGATGTACAGTATAAACATTAAACACTTGCTAGAAAATCGAACAGAAGCAGTCTTTAAGCAAAAAGTATTCTATCGATAAAAACAATATTGTAATTGTTGAGCAAATAAAAAACTGGAGTTGTAATCAGAACTAAGCAAAAACCAAACAATGGGAGTTATACTCTCAAGAATCGACAATAATGACAAAATCGAACACTTTGAAACTAAAGTCAAGCCGAGGAGTAAAAACAGTAACTATTCCTAAAAATTAATGTTTTAAATTACTTTATTTTGAAAATGATTCCCATATTTCTAGTATTCTGAGATGGGATCGAGGGAAATGGGTCTGTAAAAGAATAACTGGCATGAGTTGAGTTTGAAAGAGCTTGAGATATCTAATATCTCATCATCATCATCATCATCCTCCCTTGAATCCCAGTTTAATAAGGGTCAGGATACAAATCGATGTCTTAAATCCTCTCTTATCTACACCACACCACCAGCCGATCTCCTATTTGAGATTTCCATTCGTTTAAACTTTTGTAGCAATCTCTGGAGCCCAGGAGCTCACCTACAGAATTCCCTTTCTGACGTTGGTATGGATCTTAGTGCTTTAATTTCAATTGTACTAAAAATATTTCTATTTCAATTGTACTAAAACCCGATGTCTAATGTCAGTTTCTTTTTCTCTCGAAGAGTCCCTAATGGCGAGTTTTATAAGACTTCGATGTAAGTTTCCGATTACTAGTTATGGAATGGGTCCTTATTGCCTAGATTAGTTAATATTTCAGTGACGTACAAGCCAATGAATTATAATCCGCATTTAGGGTTTGTTAACCATGTCATCGGTTACATCCCCTGCTTCTCCTGGAGTCATGTACTGCGGCGGTAGATATCTTGATAAATCTGCAAAACGTTCAGTACAACTGCACAAACACTACCACAACAGCATTGAGGAATATGGTAGTGACATAGCTGGTTAGCAAGTTACACGCTCAAATTATATGTAGCTGTAATGTTTGGGCAGTGTTAACTAAACACTATTTGGGTACAGCAAAAAGCATTTGAGTTGAAATCGCAATTTCAACAATATAATTTTCTAGTAATCTTGAATTTTAATTTGGAATCAATTTTTAAAAAGGATTTCTATTTATTTTTGCTTCACAATCAGGTTCAATTTAAGATTGATTTCATTGGCGAACAAAATCATTTAATTTAAAAACAAAATATGATGTAGCTAAAAAAGGAAAGTTTTAAATAACCAAAATATGCAGTCAACATATAGTAGAATAGTTTCGTGCCGCCATGGCAGTATCTACTAATTTGGACTTTAAAACAAGCAATTGTACTTTCTCATCCAGTATATGTTATAATGTCATTCATTTTAAGACTCAGTTTTTTCCGAAATCTTCAAGAGATGAAAATGATACAAACGTTGACCTGATTAACGCCGTATTTTCTATTGGAAGCTATTACATCTAAGTATTTCACAGATGGTGGAAGATTCTGGAAAATATATAACACTTAAACTAATTTTTTAGTGATTAGTTTCGTTATTTCTTCCTTCTTCTCCATGGCTATTAATAATCATTGTCTTTTGATGGCGCATCAGTTGCAATCGGTGTGGATATAATAATAAATGCCAACATCCTGGGGATTTTTCATTCAAAACTGTCAACACTAAATCTTCCAAGGTTGTCACCCGTATGCTAACCGAGACTATTGTAGCTTAACTTCGATAAATTGACACGCACCTAAACCGAGTGCTCCACCTCTCGCCCTTATTCAGAAAGCTTTTAAGTTCGACATAAAACTTTTGAAGCTTGGATTAGCTTAGCATATAAACTTTTCAAACTTTAATTTAGATCTTTTAATACTAACTCATCTGTGATAAGTTTTATTCAATTATTTTAAAACTGTGGTAAAATTCGTTTCTAAATTATTGTGTAATCCGGATTGACATCGACTGGCGAAAAGCAGAACCCAAAGCACCCCAAACACCTAGTTGTAACTAAATAATGTGTCTGACTCTATAATAAGATTAAGAAGTCGATAGTAAATCTCTTTTTATTGCACAGTAGTATTAAAATAGCATTAATTAATAGAATTAATAAAATTCGTTGATTTCACTTACATGTATATCTGACAACCGCAGAAAGTTACAGCACGGAAACGACATATCAAATTACATATATAGTACAATAGTCAACTACATGAATGATAAGAGATGAAATTTAAATTTTTGTTGACATTATGCCTGTTCCATTACCATTCATTCAATTGTTCAGTTACCATTGTACAACATTATATTAATTTCATTGTACTGAATATAAATTAAAGGCCACATGTTCAGAACCTCGTCAGCTCGATAGTACACTTAAAGTTAAGCTTAGCACTCTAAAGCTAACGCTGAAAGATAAGCCAAGTTACGTCAGTTTCCTATTCGGTAGCATGTGTAGAGAACACTTTACGTTATCTCTTACAATTTAAAACTAAGTTTAACGTCAGTTTCCCTGCACAAGTATACTTCGCTATGCTGAGATTTGAATCTGTTATCTCTTGCTATCAGATAAGCGTTCTACCTACTCGGCCACAAGCCAGTTATAATCAACAGAAGCGTAGCCATCACTTCTTGTAGAAGAGTGATCATAGCTATTCATTGAATACAAGTCTCTAACCCTCAGAGAGACGTATTGTCATACATAATTTAATCTAAAACTCGGAAGGTAGCAGGATTTATCACGCCTCAATAACTCTGACTGTTCATCTTGCGCGTCATGAAGTTATTTATGAAGCAAACAACAAAGAGCAAATAAAAGTCAATAGCATGACATTTTGACCAGTTAAACGAATTTTAATTAATATTTATACAATGAGTTAAAATTCATACAATTAAGAAAATGATTCAAAACATAGAATATTTAATTTTATTATTACAGTTTCAATTATTATCTGAAACATTTTGCAATGCAAAACTACCTACAAACTATGCTAAGACAACTTAAAATACTTTTCGTAGTACATAATGGCGTAGCATATCGGTATAGCGTGGCGCGTCTCACAGTGAGGTCACACGGCACAAGAGTTGCTGTATCAGCAGGGTGTGACAGCGAGAATAGAGCAGGTTGAGCTTGTGAGAATTGTGGTGCAACAAGTGTAACTCTATTAATAATAATAATAACAATAAATATAATAATAATTACGAGCGCTATCTGCGTTCGTGGCACATTAGCGAATGCGGCCTGCCAGAGCGTAGAGGAATTATTTTAAATATTTCTTTTTCATCTTTTTTAATTAAATAAAGTCTTTCTTTTATCTTATTCTTTAGCCCAGGGCCCTATTCAGCCCAGGACAATAAAAAAAATTTAATAAAGGTTTAACGTCCGTTTCCTCATATAAGGATGATGTCAGGGACGTCACGATGATGTCAGAGAAGTCGCGATGATGTCAGGGACGTCACGATGATGTCAAAGAGGTCAGGAATCCTAGTACGACCCAACACAAACAAATTGATATAAAAGCTATATAAAAAGGAAAATGATATAAAATGAGATTAAATCAAAGCTATAGGCTTTAACAACGGGTTAAACATAAACAAGGAAAAGCTCTTTGAGCACACGAGAAGCTTTCTGAGAGGTAGCATAGCCGAGTGGTATGAGGCGCTACTTGTGAGCAATAGGCACCAGTCTCTGCAAAATCTTGTGTCAGGTCTTCTCTCTCTCTCTCTCTCTCTCTCTCTCTCTAAGTCTCTCTCTCTAAGTCTCTCTCTCTCTTAAGTCTCTCTAAGTCTGCCTCTCTCTTTAAGTCTCTCTCCCTCTCCCTCCCTCTACCAATAATTTTGTCCCGGCTGGATATCCAGATTGGTAGCATGCATGCCATGCAATCAATTTGAATCAAAGAAGAGGTCATCGATTTCTATCCCAGTGAACCCTTCTCTGATACTACCTTTTGGAAGCAGAATCAAACTTTAGACTTATCTTGTTCGTTTAATATCCTACTCCGGCATATCAATATATGGAACGAAATACGGTTAAAAGTAATTAAATGGTTCGTAATGAACTGCATAGTTTTACTAAATAAAAGTAGTTGTCTATTTAAAATTAGATTAGACTTGAAAGAATTTCATTAGTTATCGCGCAGGATTATGTTATGACTCGGCTGTCGATACATTTGATATACAAGTCAAATAGCAAAAACGCAAGCAAAAGTCATATGACAGAATCGGGCCTACGGTTACTTTTAATAACCTCAAAACAGTCGTTTGCCACTTTGATCTAACGACTACAACTATTGCATTTAACATTAGAATTTTACTCCACAAACATTTCGTTTTTATTTGCTATATCCTATTTAGCTTTTCTATTTTATTTTTTATTAGTTTACTTGGGTAAACAGGATAGTTTTCTCAGGGAATGACGCCCCCTGCCCGGTAAATATCAGCCCGGTAAATACTCACCTCGTCAAAAAGCATATCCCCCAAGAAAATAATGGTATATCACGACAAAAATGAACGCCCCCAGTCCCGTGCATCCCTTAAATGGGGAGGGGGTGGTAAGAATCCTACGGCCAGTCGGCACCTTGGGTGCCCCACAGATATACCAAGAGGACAGTCCATGCGCCCCAAAAGGATAAGTGTGGGCACATGAAATGTGAGAACTATGGGTGAAAGGGGAAAGTTAGAAAATGTAAAGAGGGAAATGGAGAAAGGAAAAATAAATGTCCTAGGGATGAGTGAAATGAGGTGGTTGGGAGCTGGAGATTTTGAAAGTGATGGGTACAGGGTTATATACTCCGGAGGAGATAAAAGGGAGAAGGGTGTGGCCATAATATTGGATAGAAATTTAAGTGAAAGAGTAACAAAGGTTCTTCAGTGCAGTGACAGACTGATGTTAGTGCAGATCAAAGCAGATCCAGTAGATTTGGTGTTTATACAAATCTACATGCCTACATCAGCCTCAGAGGATGAGGAAATTGAAGCGATGTTCGAAAAAATAGAAAGAATGATTAAAGGAGAAAAAGCCATAGATCAAGTGATAGTTATGGGGGATTGGAACGCGGTGGTGGGTGAAGGGAAAGATAGAAATGAAGTTGGGGAATATAGTCTAGGAAAAAGAAATGAGAGAGGACAGAAATTGGTTGACTTTTGCAATAGAATGAGATTAGTGGTGCCCAACACTTGGTTCAAACATGAAAAGAGAAGGCGTTACACATGGAAGAAACCAGGAAGCACCCGAAAAGAGGGAAGATACCAGATAGACTATATTCTGACAAGGCAACGGTACAGGAATAGCGTGAAGAATTCAAGGGCTTCTCCAGGAGCCGATATTAATTCAGACCACAATCTAGTAATGGCAAAAGTAGGGCTTCAGCTGAAGAAAATACTTAAGAAGAAAAGAAGTAAAAGATGGAATTTGAACGGATTGAACGAGAAAAGAAGTCAGTTTCAGGAAGCAGTGGAAAGAGAAGTTAAGGAAATGAAGGACTATGGAAGTACAGGGGTAAATGAAAGATGGTGTCAGCTAAGGAGGATATTGAAATAGGTGCAAAAGAAGTTTATGGCTTTCGAAATGCAAATACAGCTAAAAACCTTGGATCACAAGCGAGATGCTAGACAAAATGGATGAAAGGAGGAAATGGAAAAGTATAGATACCAGTCATGGCCGAAGGAAATATAGAAGCTTAACCAGTGAACTTAGAAGAATTACAGACAAAGCAAAAAATCATTGGTGGAATGAAAAGTGTAATGATTTAGCAGAATATGATAGAAGAGGGAGGTCGGATCTATTATACCAGGAAGTCAGGATATTAACAAGAACCGATACGAAACAGAAAGGAGATGCAAAGAACATTAGTATAATGGGTAAAGATGGGGAATTGAAGACAGAGCTGGAAAAAGTAAAAGAAAGATGGAGAGAATATGTAGAGAAATTGTAATAATAATAATAATAATAAAGGTTTAACGTCCGTTTCCTCATCCAGGGATGATGTCAGGGACATTCCCAAAAGCACATATCACTACAGATCAATTCACTCAGACCAATCTGCGAAAGAAATGTGCTGAGGAGAAGTAAGGTCCTAAACGAAAGCCAGTCCGGTGATCCAAAAAATGGTCAAGGTAGATTGATTATGTCTATGGTGGGAAAAGGTAAGTTTTAAGCTTGCTAGAGAATGTTGAAAGAGAAAAACAAGAGCGAAATTAGCAGGTAAAGAGTTCCAGATTGTGGGTGCTGCGTAAGAAAATGAACGTCTGCCCAACTATGACGTGAGAATATTTGGAACTGAGAGAAGATTGGCATCGGTGGAACGAAGTGTACGTGAGGGGCGATAGGGAAGAAGAATTTCAGATAAGTAGGCTTCCCAAATCGCCGAGTTTTGAAAGTTAATAGAGCTATTTTATATATATATATATATATATATTATGCGTTGATTAACAGGCAGCCAGTGAAGACTGCGTAGAAGAGAAAGAGAGCAAAATTGAAGTCGAGAGGACTTACAAACAACTCGTGCAAGAGAATTTTGGACATGCTGCAAACGATTAAGAGAAGAAGTAGGCAACCCATGTAATGATGAATTACAGTAATCGAGCTTTGAATGAACTATAGAATTAGTAAGGATAGTGGCTGAATTTCTAGTAAGGGATGGACGTATTTGCCTAATCTGACGAATCTGCAAGAAAGAAGCGCGACAAACAAAAGAGATATGGGATTTAAAGTCAAGGTTTTCATCAAATATAACTCCAAGGTTTTTGGCAGATCGAGAAGGTGAAAGAGCAAGATTCTGAAAATTAACAGAGTTATTGGTAATTTTACTTCTTTGCAAAGGAGTGCCAATAAAAAGGTATTCAGTTTTGGAAGGATTAACAGCAAGACGGTTAGCACAAAATCAGGAATAAACCTTGTCAAGAATGGATGCGAGATGAGCCAGTTTTTGATCAAAATCATGATTAGAAGAGGAAATATATAGTTGTGTGTCGTCTGCATAAAAATGAAACTTTATGGAGGACTGAGCAAGCAGGTAGCTGAGAGGTGTGATATATAAAGAGAAGAGCAATGGACCTAACACTGAACCTGGAGGAACACCGCGTAGGAGGGGTAGTTCAGAAGAGCGATTTTGACCAATAACAACAGATTGTGTGCGACATGAGAGATATGATGTGAGAAGGGAAAAGGCAGAATCAGATATGCCAAAACAGGATTTAAGCCTATTTATTAGGATGCCATGGTCAATTGTATCAAAGGCAGCAGAGAGATCTAGAAGAACCAAGGCAGAAACCTGTTTACTACTCATGGCCAAGCTAAGATCATTATGTATACGAAGAAGAGCGGTTTCAGTAGAATGGAGTTTTCTATAGGCAGGTTGATAATGAGAAAGAGAAGGGAAAGAATCAAGATGAGTGCATAAACGGGTATAAATTACCTTTTCAAGAAGTTTAGAGATGAAGTTAAGATTGGAAATAGGACGGTAACTGGAAAGATAATCTTTTGGTAGAGAAGGCTTTTTTAGCAAAGGAGATACAACTGCTTGTTTGAAGGAGATGGGGAAGATACCTTCTTAGAGTGAGAGGTTGATTAAGTAAGCTGTATTGTAAGATAAGGCTGGGAAACCAGTTCAAGAGGATTTTAAAATAGAAGAAGAAAATATCATAGAAAACGATAAAAGGGGCACCGATCCAATGAAGGATGAAGTTTATTCTGCAATTACCAGTATAAAGAAAGGCAGCCGAAATAGATGAAATCCCAGCAGAATTCTTGAAAATGTTGGAAGGAGAAACACTCAATAAGTTAAGGGAGGTATGTATGGAAGTGTACAATACAGTATTTGGCCAGACGACTTTACCAAGTCAGTGATGATCCCAATTTCCAAAAAAGCCAAAGCTGTGGAGTGTTCGGATTAGAGAACAATCAGCTTAATACCTCATGAATCGAAGATCTTATTAAAGATAGTAAATAATCGCATTCAGTCGAAAACAGAGATGATACTGAGCCAGACACAATTTGGTTTTAGGAAAGGATGTGGCACAAGAGTAGCAATAGGGGTAATGCGGGTTCTTTGCGAAAGAAGCTTAGAATATGAAAATGACGTTTTTGTATGCTTTGTAGACTTCGAGAAGGCCTTTGACAGGATTGATTGGATAACGATGATGAATATCTTAAAAAGAATAGGAATTGACTGGAGAGATAAAAGACCAATTTTGAACTTGTACATGAATTAAAAAGCAGTAATCAAAATCCAACAAGAATACTCAGAAGAAGGTGAATTAGGATGTGGAGTAAGACAAAGTTGTAGCATTTCGCCGCTGCTGTTTAACATTTACGCTTAGGCAATGATGGATGAAGCCATGGAAGACATGGAAGAAGGAATAAAAGTAGGAGGGAATTTGGTACAAGATGTACGATTTTGCAGATGACCAAGGAATGGTAGCGGGCAGCGAGATTGGATTGCAGAAGATAATGGATAGGCTGAATGATACGGCATTGAGATATGGCATGAAGATTAATATAAAAAAGACCAAGGTTATGAGTGTGTCCAATAATAAAGGTGAAGTGAATATCACAATAAATGGTACGAAATTGGAACAGGTAAGGAGTTTCAAATATTTGGGTCATACTATAACCGATGGCGGGAAGTGTGAGACGGAAATATGCAGTAGGATTGCACAAGCAAAAGCGGCATTTGGTAGTAGAAAAGAACTATTAACAAAAATTCTAAAGAAAGACACAAAGATAAAGATAGTGAAAACTTTGGTTTGAACCACGCTATTGTATGGATGTGAAACATGGACCTTAAGGAAAGAAGATATTAGGAAACTGGAGGCATTGGAAATGTGGATTTGGAGAAGAATGGAGAGGATTAGCTGGACTCAAAAGGCTACAAATGAGAAAGTTCTAGAGAGAATTGGCACAGATAGACAGTTGATAAATGTATTAAGAAATAGGAAGAAGAGTTGGATAGGACACATTCTAAGGGGGCAAGGTCTATTGAAAGAGGTCATGGAGGGTAGAATGAAAGGAAAAAGAGGTAGTGGTAGGCCGAGATTAGGTATGTTAGATGATTTAAAGACCCTTCATATGTGGAAATGAAGAGGAAGGTGGAAGACAGAGAAGAGTGGAGGCGTTATGTACCATGGACCTGCCAGTAGGCAGTGCACTAAGAGAGATCCTATTTAGCGATGCTTTGATCATATCTTAAGCACTTGTGCTCAATGAGCTAGGGTAGACAGCCACGTTCTATGATATACTGGTAGCAAATTACTAAGTTATAGAAGTCAGAGACGAGAGATTTTGCTAATAATCTGCATATACTTATGCTAATACTCTGTTGCACTAATAGAATTATGACCTTTTGTTATTACTGTTGATGCTACTTCTTCACTGGAAAGTTAACAAATGAACTTGAAAGCTTCTTTAGCGGAAGCTGTATAAAGTGTACACTGTACACATCAACATAACGAACAAGCCTGCAGAGTTCAGTGAAGAGGGCTATAAGCCTATATAACTGGCGCTGTTATAAACAGTCGCTCGTTCGTTTGCGCAACAGTTCACATCAGCATTGCTGCAGTGCAGGTAAGTTGGTAACCAATAACCTCTTGCGCGTGGATTATCCATTTATAACCTTATTTTGAAGTTGACAACTAGTAATGCGGACAAAATAAGTTAAATAGGAAATAGGAGCGTTATAATTATGGAGTACTAATTAAGATTTTCAAGTTACAGACACTGTAGCCAAGTATCCACATTTTAAAACAATCATATTTGAATGTAAATTAATAAAGTAAGCATATCTCCGAAGCAATCCAGAGTCTCTACCGTGCATAGGGTCGGTATAGCGCGCTAGAGCGAATAGCGCGGTACAACGAATAGCGCGGTACAACGAATAGTACGGTACAACGAATAGTGCGGTACAACGAATAGCGAGGTACAACGAATAGTGCGGTACAACGAAAATATTAGCAAAGTTCATTATTAATTAGTTTATGACTTTTAAATATTCTGTGGATTTCGCTACACGGGCTAGGTAAGTACGCTTATATTATTAGCATGTATTGGTAAATAATATTTCAGTTATAACTATAACATCTTTTAAGTTTAGTTTGCGTATTCTTTGGCTTCTGTCAATAATATTATTATTACATGGACTGTTAGAATTGCTTCATTGTAGCAGCGCTCTCGTCATTGGGTAGTCCAAGAAATTATAGAATATGTATCAGCCGAAAGGTATATGATCTCTTTCAAAGACTACAACATATTTGGAAAAGTGATAGAATTGATGTGATTTTCAACAAAGATGCCTCAGAAGAATCCTAAAAATTCATCATTGGGAGCACATCAAAAATGAAACAATACTTGAAAGGTTTGGAGAAAGAAAATTAGATGAAATAGTTTCTGAAAGAAGGGTAAGGTTCATGGGTAACCTATTAAGAATGCCTGATGATAGATATGCAAAGACTGCAATAAATAGGAAACCAAGCCACGGGAAAAGAAAAAGAGGCAGACCTAGAAATACTTGGTTCATCACGATCAACAAAGATTTTAAAACTTTAAGCATTCCATTGGAAGATGCTGTGAGAGTTGCTGATGACAGAATAGAATGGAGACTGTTGACGCCCTATGTTCTCTTCAGAACTCAAAAACCGATGATGATTATCAGCCGAAAACTGCAGAATCATGTTTGACTGTTTATAAAAGATGCCTTGTACAGAGCCTGCTCCTGTAGATCTTTGAGCTTAATGAGTCTAGAATTATAAATCTTGTGACATAATTGGTGTACATAGGCAAAGTTAAGTAACTTTTCTTTTATTACTGTAGTAACTTTTCCAACGTTTTAGTTCAGAATGCGAAAAGATTAACGAAAATTTGTGACAGCAAGCGGGCTAGGAATTTCGAATATATTTTTATTTTACATGATGGGGGTGGAGAGGGTATTCTCGCCGATATAAAAATGCTTGAATAAAATATCTGCCTACTTTCTGTCTTTTTGTCAAATGCCTAATGAGCCTCAGAACAATTATATTAGACTATCAGCCGTAAGACTGTAGGTACTACGTATGCGATAATATGATCGTTTGATCAATTATCAAACCTCAGTGTAGCTTTTAGCTTGAGAAAATATGGTTAATGAGGCGGTTTATCCTCGTTAATGTAAGAAATAATAATTGTGTAATCAGTCCTAACGACGTTAGATTTTAAAGGCTCTAAGCAATCCATTCGAGAATTAGAACTCCTTTCAATTAACGTGTAATTGTTAATTCCTCCTCATCTTATACGCTGTAGCAGATGCATAGCGGAATTCTACGTTAGAACAAAATTGGAATCAAGATTTCATAATAGGTCAGCAAATATCCAGAAAAATGTCGCATGAAATTTTGATTCTTCGCTGCCACATTCGCATGTAAATTATTGTGATAACGATCAGACGTGATGAACGACCGGCAATTATTGATTAATCGCTATCTGATTCTAGCAGAGACAGCATCTGATAAACCGTGCCGCTGTTGAGTTATGACTATCGCGTCTAAAAATTGATGCTATCAAGAAAGAGTTTTCAATCATTCAGACTAACCTTTTACTTTGTTATTTTTGTTCGTATAGTCACACATATGTATAGCATGTGCTATGAAGTGTCATTGTCCAGTTTCCCTTTAGAGGTACTATATTTGAAGTTTTAGTTATTTTCTCCGTCACTTCTTTATTTCAGAATAGCCTTCTAACACCCTGGGGTTTTACTTTTATCCCCACCTGTCAGAACTCGGTCTTCCATTGTGGTCGCCCATCCTAGCACTAACAGAGCTCAACATTGCTTAACTTCGTTTACTAAAGCTAAACCAAATGCGTTAAACCTAGCTGCAGTCCGATGAACGCCGCCTTAAAATTGTGCGCTGAGTGAATAATAGTGTCGTATAAGCTTATATTTAAGCGCGTTAAATTCAGTATATTGAGCGTAGATCGTGCGGTCCATGAGCGTAGTATGTAAAACAAAGCGAGAGCTGAGAAAGGCAACCAGAACCTCCTCTAAAAAGTCATGTTTTCTAAAGTAAGGTTATATTTCGTTGTTGTTAAAAAAATCACAACCTTCGTGATGGTATACTTTTAATAACTCACTGGTTGGGTGACTGCCGAGTGATTAGCACATTTGCCTGAAAGGCAATAGGCCACGTTTAAGAATCCTGACTAAACTATTTCTGATAGTATCTTTTGTGATACATGGAGTGATATGAAAACTAATATTTGTCTAAAGTTAATTTCATACGTGTAGAAATATGGACAACGAACCTCTACTTGGAGAAAGCATAACCAAGAGAATTCGTACGAGAGTTTGGTGATAGCTTTAATTCAATAGTTCTCATCTATAGTCAGTGAATCAATGCAATGAGCAAACATTCAGTGATATCATGAGAGTATGTTAATAAAGCTAATGTTAACGTCAGTTTCCTCACTCGAAAGAGATGTCAGTGACGGGAGAGCTCAGGATTTGAACCCAGCACATTCAGATCCACGGTCGAATATCTTACCGACATCGCCTTTGCGATGACATCATCAGGCTTATTATTATTGACATCACCAGACGTATATTTATTACATCGTCAGGCATATTATTAATGACACCATCAGGCTTATTATTAATTAAGCGTCTATTTCACTAGCCGGCTGAGCCAGTGGCTGAGCCGGTGACTTGTTGGTGAGTTGTTCGACAACGGATCAGTAGGTGCAGGATTCAAATCCAGAGCTCTCCAAGTCTCGGACATACTATTCGAGCAGGAAACGGCCGTTAAACTTGGCTTTAGCCTTTTTGTGACAATCTCTACCGTCGATAACCCCCAGGCTTGAGTTCTAACTGGTATTTGCCTGCTGTTTTGCAAAGAAACTTACTAACAGCCCGACTGTCCCAGCAGTACACATTTCCGTTGGTATGGTCGTTAGAAATCTTATCCAACGGTATGAATAAACAATTTCTCTGATGCGGCAAGAGCCGAATATGGAAAGTCTATAATAACGATAAATCATAATTTAGTGAAAGACATAGGATCGCTGGCCACATTTAGGTGATCTGTTCCTGTGTAATTTTCAGCCAATAAACGTCTCTTTGCCTTATGAGTACTCAGTAAACTTTCGTCGACTCTCTTTCCCGGTCAATCTGTAGTGCACATGATTTCTGCACATACTGAACCGCGTTGGAATATCTTACCGACATCGCCAGTAGCTTCAGCCAGTAGTGTAGTGAACACGATTTCTGGATGTTCTACTAAGATAGGTAGCCTAACTATTTATATAGAACTCGTTGAATTTCAAAACAGACAGAAAACTCGGAATTTAGTAATTTTTGTGTTTGTTATTTCAACTATTTGGATAAAAGTTCAACTAATCATGCAATATATACTCAATTACAGAAGATTTAGAATAAGCTTAAGTGTTGAAGATTTTCTATGAAGCAGATTTTATATTCTTTGCATATGTAATTTTATATGTCAAATATTAATTCTCCTCCGAACTCTTTATTTTCATTACAACATATGAGTTTTGTTAGGCAGTAGGTAAAGAATTCTTTTCTTATTGACGGCGAAGAATTCCAACGTATGACGAATTAAAAACAAAACGAGGTTATTCTAAAGCACGTTTCTGATAATGAGAAAAA
>CAJHZI010000205.1:0-340000 GCA_905160935.1 Enchytraeus crypticus | reverse complement strand
AACCTAATGATTGACCGACAGATTTACATACTGGCGTTATGACTGACGGCTGACTGACTAGCTGACTAGCATGACTGGCTGGCAGGCTGGTTAAATTAACAGACTGATTGATTGATTGACTGATTTTTACTGATTAATAGGCTGATTGATTCTCTAAGTCTATTACCATAGGCTTGTAAATTTAATCTTAACATTTCACTTCAGGAATTGAGGATAAGTGCAGAGATTCATCATGTGTTGAGTAATAAACTATCGCGTGATAAGCTAGTAAAGCTGGTAATTAGAGTTAAAGCAATGATGTTAATCGTCAAGCATTGAATGAGTGACGGAACGATAGCTGGCGCTAATGCAAGCTTGATGTTTGTACTTAAAGCTTCAGTGGTTCTGCTAATCGATGATTTTCTCTCAATTGGCATTAACAACTTAGTAGAGCAGCTAATTAATACTTCGTTTATGAAGTTTATCAGGTCTCTCATACCAAGGCAGAAATTCTTATATGGTTTGTGGCAAACTTTGTGCAGCCTGCTACAGAAGCAGGTACACCACCGCACATACCAGCCTGTTAAAACTAAACTTAATATCGAATTGAATAAGTGTAATGAGCCTAGACACTTGCCGTTGAGAAACTGATCCATTTTGAGAATCCACAATGTTCACTGATTGACTATCAGTCTGTCAGGTTCGTAAAGTTGCGCTATCTTGTAAACTGGCGCGAAGTTAATTTATTTTTGACAGATGGTCGTTTCAATTTTGATAACGATTATGAACGATGTGTTTTGGGGTTTTAATTTATTGGACGTTGATGTACACCTGCTCATTGCTATTTTCAATGACTTCAAAGGGCTAAAATGCAAATGCAATTCTTTCTCTGCTTGAAAAATTTGAAACTCGTAAAGCAAATTCTTTGCATGAGTGTCTTTTAAACTGAAAGTCAATAGTAACATCTGCTCAGTGTGGTTTTGAGAAAATGTGGAGGAAATTAAAGCGCGCAATTTTTGGGAATATCTCTTAATATGCATAACCTCTAGGCAATGTAGGCATTGGCTACTTAGATAAGTCTGCACACTATGCACAATGCACCGCTGCAGATGTATAATTGTTATGCTAAATAATATTAATATAGACTTTATTTCACTAATACATGGTAGTTTCGAACAAAAACATAGAAAAAAGAAAGAAAAATAAACGAAAAGAAACAACACTTTGCATACAAGTACAGCTGAGCAATGCAAACCTAGTAGTTTACAAGTGATAAACAGAAACAAATCAACTCAATTATTCATTAGAATATTCAATATGTAGCATTTTGTCAACGTAGCTCCAAAATTTTAATCGTACTTTATCAACAGAATCAACAAACGAAATATTATATTTCCTTTGTAAACTTTCAAATTCTAAATAATCTGGATGATCTAATTCGATCCCTTTAATAATTTTGGCTTCCAATACTAATTTGTTTAAAAAATTATATCTATGGTATAAGATACTAAAAGGCCAAAAACCAAAATAATATTGACACCACATAACTACTTCCTTGTCAGTCGTATGAAAGATCTTCGAAAAGATACTGGCATATGCTCTGCTCATACTCTTTAAGTCTGAATCTTGCAAGGTGGCGGCAGCAGTGCCATATACCAAATCAGATACACCATTACAATCAATCAGTTTAAGAATGACATCTTCAGATGCTTTTGTTCCCAGCCTTCCTAAAATGGTGTTGGCAGCTCTAAAAAATTTCCCTTTTGATTCTTCCCATTGGCATTATAATTTTTTTGCCTTACAAATAGTGACTCCTAAGTATTTAATAGATTCCACCCAATTAATTGCAACTCCTTGAATACTTAAAGGTGAGCATGAATAGCTACACCTTGGGCCTATTCTTATACAATGGCATTTTGACACATTTATTGGCAAATCTAACTCATTGAAAACATTATCACATATATCAAACATAAGCTGTAAGTCAGTAACCGATGCACTAGTCAAAATTAAATCATCAGCATACATGAAGCTGTTAGAACGTTTATAATTAACAAAGCATTCTAAATTAGATTGCTCTAATACACTCAATAATCCACAAATAATGTAAATAAAATGGGTGACAGAACTCCTCCTTGTTTAACACCAGATAATTAGACGCAATTAGATATACATTTTTTCCATTTAACAGTTGTAGAGTTTTTGGAAAACCAATTTTCTAGTACATTTAATACACATTTATTTACACCTCTGTTCTGCAACATACATAAAATTCCATAACCATTGCATTTATCAAAAGCTTTTTTCAGATCAATAACCCCAATATTTACTGTAGTGTTTCTATTATTGAAGTAATTGACAACTTTTCTAAGATTATGCAAGGCGTTAGTGCATCCGACTTTTTGTTTAAATCCAAATTGCCTTGTGGAGGTTTCAAAACTAACATATCTTAAAATACAGTATTCAAAATTTTTTGATATTATTGGGCATATCGTTATTCCCCGAAAGTCGTCGGCAGACAAGTTTCTTTTGTGCCCCTTAAATTTCGGTATTGGCGTAGTAATGCCAACACCGAACTCATCAGGAACTTTTCCCAACTTCAACATTATATTAGAGTTCTTAGAATTATAATTAAAGACGGATGTGCATAAGCAATATGCTCAATTGTTAACCCATCTGCACCGGAAGCTTTGTTTGCTTCAATGCTATTAATTGCTTTATCAATGGCTTCAACTTCAATATAGCACTCATTTTCTTTATTTTCATATACCCCCTTTTTACAAAAATAGCTATCCCGAAAAGTTTGGTGCTTTTCTAATGAGTTTTGTGTACAGGCATTTTTTATATTATTAGCAAGAGCGTTGGCAATCTCAGTATCTTTTTTAAATCCTTCTACAGTAACATTATTTTGGGTATTTTTTTGTTTACTTTCTTTATGACTATTTCCTGTATAAGCGTCAGTCTCTACCTGACCTCGCTCTGTTGCAGTGTGTCGAGTACAGCAGGCTCTTTGGTTTACTGGTTGTACTAAACTTGCACTCGCTAATGTAATATTTACTTGAACTATGACAAATGTAATCTATTCAATAACAACATCCGGTTTCTTGATGCGTAAAAGCTGGTAAAGCTAACGTTAACGTCAGTTTCTTCACTCGAAAGCGATGTCAGTGACGGGCGAGCCCAGGATTTGACGTCAACTATATTGCCCTGGTTTACTTTGTCATATTGTTTATGGACATGAACTTGTAGTTTAACTGAAGTAAGAAGAGATCGTTAGTTTATATTCAGATGTATGTTTATGTGCTGCTAATGAATATTCTCAGTGAATATAGAGCTATACATATTAACTTTCTTTCCTTATACTAAATTAAAATACTGATTTCTTAGTACTATAATATGCCTTATAAGTCAATGTGTCTACTCACGGTAGATTTGTTTTTGATTAATCTGCGTTAACAAAAATTAAATGGAATATGCGATGCAAGAGTTATCGTATAGTCTAAAAGATATCTATTGCGTGCATAAGCATTAAAGAATTAATTAAAATATAACATAGAAAACTGTTTTGTAGTTACAAAATTTCGAATGACAAAATATTTTAGTGCGTTAGTTTATATCATTTATATGACCGGAAGGCGTTGAATTTATTAAGAAGTACTTGAAGAGTTATTTATTTCGCTAAGTAAATATAGTAAAATAATAGAAATGAAAATAGGAAAAATTACATTTAAAATAATTAGAAGATCATTAGCATTTTTAGTGTTAGTTGAGTTCATATAGATATGAAAAGTAAAGCACAAACAATACGAAGAAAAGCTGCTAAGTTTATAAAATGATTTTGTCACATGGCAATAACCTATAACCTATTCAGAAAGTGGGTGCATGAAGTAACGCTTATAACTCTCTATATTTTACTTAAGTTCAGTTTGGCTGCCTCAGTAGATTACAAACTTACTATGCTAATTTTCGGTTCTGTAATCTTAAAACTGGATACCTGGTTGATGCTTAGGTAAAAAATCTCTAATGCTCTAGTTAAAAAATTCATTAAAGTATTAAGAACTAAATTGAACTTGATCACACATGATTGGTCAGGATTATACAAACCTATTATTTTGAATATAATTTCTCTTAATTTTCTATACATTAAATATATTTCAAGGCGGTAATGGCTTAAACTATAACTCAATTTCATCATATCTGAATTAATTTGATACTTGTAACTTCTTCTCCTGGACTTAAACTGAATTGTTACTGAAAGTAGCGATCAAACTAATTTTATAGACTTTAATTACTGAATTGGCTTACAACAGTAGATTACAATTATAGTAGGCTTTAATACAAATATGCGTATTTATAATAAATTTGCTGAATTATTATGCAATTTGCTGAAAGTCAAAGCACTGATACAAACGTTTCAGAATTGCACTTGATGCGAATGGTTTGTTTCAGATAAACCTGTATATTTCATTGCGGTAGGTCGGTATATGACTTCATCGAAGTAATAATGGAAACTATTATACGGTGCTTTGATGAAAAGTTGTTCTAGGGCAGGCGGTATAATAGCTAGTAATTATGTAGTTTAATCGATAATCTGAGTACACAAACAGCTTGTGCCAAAGTAAATTTAACTTTTCAGAGCAAACAGTTCAAATGCAAGAATAAACTATCAAGGCCAAACAGTACAACTACTGTTGCTGGTTATGGTATGTAAGGTGAACACCCTAATGTAAAAATTAAACAAGAGTAGGGTCGATTGACCCTGATATAAAAATGAAACTATAGAGCATAGTCAATTGACTCACTGAAAGCAATAAACTGGATCGTATACGACAAATATAAATAAAGATGAGCGTGTTTGTTTTTCATAGGCGTAGCCACGCCATTTCAAGCTTTAAAGGGTGCCAGCAACCACGATATCAAAAACGTTAAGAGATGAAAACATTTCTGCAAGTACTCTGTTGAAGATCTAAAGTAAATTGTGTGATTATATTTAGATAATACCTAATTAATTAATTGCTTAATATAAATATTATATATATATATGTATTTATACAGTATTATATATATATATATATATATATATATATATATATATAGTATATATATTATCGTGAGTTAAGAACATTTAATATTTATCCTTCATTTTATATGAATGATGAAAAACCTTGTATTGGTAATTTTCGCATTTATACAATTAAAACAAAGGTTATTTTGTTATTCAATACCTTGATGTATAGACGTATTATTTATATAGTTTATTCATACATATATAGTTTATTTATCTATTGTGATTTAATAACGCGTGATTTAATACTTGATTTGATTTAATACCTAGCTTGCCGCCATATTAGAAATTTTAGTTGGCTCTTAAACAGCAATAGTTATTTTTATTAGATTAGACGTTTCTCAAGTATTTTCAAATTTGTCGATCTTCAGTGCAAAAACGGGAAGTCATTACGAAAACGCAATTCGTATTATAGCTATGTAAGTAAATACAGCAAATTTAGGCTTATTTAGTTAGCTTAGCATTACTACTATCTACAGTAGTATATAGTAGCTATCTACTAGATCTACTATAGAATATATTAAATGCTATATTGTAAATAAACTATCTGTACTTCTCTCTAACAGTTCTCATGCTCGATATTAAAGAGCTAAAGTAAGATTCCATTAGCGCTTAATAAAGTATGTATGTTTAAGTGCTTACATGCTCATGGCTTGAATATTTGAATTGATGCAGGTGCTGAAAACCTCGTTCATTTGAGTGAGCTCTGCGATATCTGTATTATATGAAGCTTAGGTATCGACATCCTGTGCACAACAATTCAGCACTTTATACAACAACGATTAAGATTTTGAAACTCCTTCGCGTCAAATATTTCAAATTTCTTTCAGAAATATTCAGAAAGTGTCATTCTGACATCTAATGAGGGGCATGTTTGTAGTCAACATCTGTTTTGATAATCATTTGATTGATATATGAATATCTAAATGTGAAAAAATTCATAGTCAATAATTAATAGTATATTAAATTAATAGTATATTCATAGTGAATAAAGATTTTCGTATGAAAACATTGAAGGCCGAAGCCAAGTTTAGCTTCAGTTTCCTGCTCGATACCATGTCAGTGAGGGGGTGAGCATTGAATTTGAACCCTGTATCAATTAATCCGTTGTAGAACAACATGCCAAGAAGCCACCGGCTCAGCCCAACTTGAAACTTGTTATTGAAGACTGGTAGATGTATTCTTAGATGTATTCTTGTATTTTGTATTTTGGTAGACGTATTCTTAGCATCTCTTTCCGCTCTACAAGAATTGAGCGGCAAGGTTTCTTTCCGTTTAATATCGTTTATTTGTTCACCACAGCACAGATTATACAAACAATAACAACGTGCAAGTAGTTAGATAAACAAATAACAATACGAAAGAAAGAGTAAAACCTTAAAAGAGCCGTAGCTCTGTTCGGTAATACCATAAATAGCAGCTATAGCAGAGTCTAGTTAAGTCTGAAATACAAATATTTCTATTAATTAGGTTAATTATAAAATCTCTTCGGCTCATGTTAATTTAGGCTCAGGTTAAAGTAAGGTTCACACACGCATCATTTGTGTAAACCCTATAATGATAGTCCCTATATGAATGTAGATATTTCGGACTTGGATTATATTATCAATCTTCTCTTTTGTAACTTGAAAAAATGGATTTATGAAGAAACAGGTTCAATTAATTGTCATTTTATTTATTTTATTTAGTTAGATCACCAAAAAGGGTCATTCAACCCTGTATAGTTCACAAGCAATGCAAACAAACAAGTAAATGAAATAAGTGAGAACAATTTAAATGTGAACCATGGTGAACTTAAAACGAAAATATAAAGTAGAAATTAAAGGATTAAAATAAAGAAATTCAAAATAAAGAAAATTAATGATAATAGGTAGGCATAATTATACATTAAAATCAGTATCAGTAATAACTATTTAATAAGTACTGACGAAGATTAATATTGAAACAGTTAACGGAACGAGATGATCGTAAATTAGGTGGAAGGGATAGCCAGTATCTAGGGCCTTGTACAGCGATATACTTTTCGCTACAGAGGGTTCTGAACGATGGTATAGTAAATTCCGAAACTTGTCGAATTTCTAAACAGAATTTACAACATTATTAAATAACAACGAATAGTTGTAACATGAAGGCATATCATTATGGATAAGTTTATACAGAAATACGCAAAAGCAATGTTTATGAATATCACTTAACTTTAAAATTTTAAGTTCTTTAAATATATTGTTCGTATGACTACGAAACTCTGCATGTTGAATTCTTCTAATTGCTCGTTTTTCGGGTACTATCAATTTATTGAGCAAGGTATTAGAAGCGTTCCCCCAAACAATATTACAATAAATTAGATGCGGATATATTAGACTGTAGTATAAATTTAACATACAATGTTTAGGTAACTTAGTTTAACCCGATGGAGTAATCCAATGGATTTGGCTAATTTTTGTGCAGTATAAGAAATATGATATTGCCATGATAATTTTTCAGAAAGAATCACTCCCAAAAATTTAGTCTTATCTATTCTAGAAATGTTGATATCATCTATGTATATATGAAAATTTTCAGAATTATTGTTATATTTGTATTTATACCCAAATAGCATGTAATTGGTTTTTTGTATATTTAGGGATAATCTATTCGCTTTAAATCAGTCAGAGAGTGTTAGGAGTTCAGTATTAGTTGAATTCACTAGTTTCAAAATATCAGGGTTTGTGCAGATAATATTTGTATTATCTGCAAATAATATGAAGGTAAGAATTTTACTAATCTCGGATATGTCATTGACATAAACCAGAAACAACAAAGGTCCCAATATTGAACCTTGTGGGATACCACATTGAATAGTTCTATAATTTGATTCTGAATTATTATATACCACATATTGCTGTCTATTGGTTAAGTAACTTTTTAGAAGTGTATTAAATACTCCACTAAAACCATACATTTCTAGTTTTTAAGTGATATTTTATGGTTTAAAGTGTCAAAAGCCTTTGAGAGATCTATGAAAATACCCAAACAAAATTCTTTATTGTCAATAGCTTTAGACACCCTATCATGCATGTTTAATGGGGCCATATATGTAGAATGCTTTTTCTTAAATCCATATTGGGCTGAAGTAATGATTTTGTGATGGTCAATAAAAGAGAGCATTCTATTGGCAATAATTTTCTCAAATATTTTACAGAAGCAAGTTAAAAGACTGATTGGTCTATAATTTGAAATTTCGTTACTAGGATCTGACTTATGAATCGGACATACTTTGGCAATTTTCATTTTACTCGGAAATGTAGCATTCATAATACATAAATTTAGTACAATTGCTAAAGGTTTGGCTAAGTAATAGATTATATTTTTTTAGAAGGATGGATGATACCTCATCGAAACCTGCACTCGAAGTATTTTTTATAGATTGGAATATGTTAATGATTTCATATTGATCGGTTAGAAAGAGAGCACATGTGTTGGAGATTTTACTTTTGTCTGAAATGAAATCATAAAAAGACTTTTTTGATTTAGGGATTTTATCAGCTAGGGATTTTCCTATTCCAATAAAATAGTCATTAAAACTCTCAGATATAACTTTTTTATCAGATACCATTTCACTATTTAAATTAAAACATTCCTGAATAGATTTGGACTTATTTGGTTTTAGAATGCTATTAATGCACTGCCATGTTTTTCTAGGGTCATGTTTATATTTAAGCAATTGATCAGAATAAAATTTCCTTTGCGCAATTGTTAAGAGTGAGTTTAATTTATGCCTATAAGCAATAAACTTAAGTTTATTTTCATATGTATTTGACTGCTGATAGACTTTGTAAAGTTTAGATTTTGTTTCACATGATATTGCTAATCCTCGAGTCATCCATTCATTTTACAAATTAAATTGATTTCGTGGATGTTTATTCTCTTTAAAAAGCTGGTTAAGCTAATGTTAAAGTCAGTTTCATTACTCGAAAGCGATGTCAGTGAGGGGCCAGTCTAGGATTTGAATCCCGTACAGAAGCCGCGGTCGAATTACCGACATCGCCACTAGCTCCAGCCAGCCTTTATTATAACTCCTCCCTCAATTTTGTCTTCATGCAAAAATTTATTTTAAATTTAAGATTTAATCTTGGGCAAAAATTGGCCATAATCTTCTCAGAATATTCCTATGCAGAAAAAACATTTTTCGCGCAAATGAGTTTCTTGGTTTCCTATTAAAATTCCCAGTTCATTAAATCTATCTCCTCTCTCTCCCTCTTCTCTTTCTCTCTCTCCCTCTCTCCCTCTTCTCTCCTCTCTCCCTCTCCTCTCTCCTCTCTCCTCTCTCCTCTCTCCTCTCTCCTCTCTCCTCTCTCCTCTCTCCTCTCTCCTCTCTCCTCTCTCCTCTCTCCTCTCTCCTCTCTCCTCTCTCCTTCTCTCTCTCTCTCTCTCTCTCTCTTACAAAACGCATTTAAGCCTTTCATGCCTCCCTTGCGTTCAATGGTTTTAGCGTGCACGGCAGTCTGTTCCATTCTCACCGGAAGTGCCGAAATGTAGCGGACCTGCTTGCAGACAATTGGCGCGCTTTATCAGCCCGCTGTAATTCTCCCGCAGGTCACCGGCCAACCATACTGGCGATTAGTCATCACCGCTGGGATGTGACAGATTGTAACTCTGTTCTGATTGCTACTTCAGCAATCTCTCTGATTAATATGGGATGAGGAGGATTGAGAGAGTAGATGAATATTAAGAGAGGGAATATAATTTATTGTATCACTTCGTTGATCTTTATTTGTTTGAGTTATTGCCTCTGATTCTAGTCTTGTAGTACGGAAAGAAATGTTGAGCTTATATTTACGAACTTTCACTGTATGCATCATTCTCTCTTAGTTCACTGCCTACTGGCAGGTCCATGTGATATAACGCCTCCTCTCTTTTCTGTCTTCTGCTTTCCTCTTCATGTCCACATATCTTCTTTAAATTACCTAACATACATGTACCACATAATCTCGGCCTGCCTCCGCCTCTTTTTCCTTCCATTCTGCCTTCTATGACCTCTTTTAATAGACTTTCCTCCTGAGAATGTGTCCTATCCAACTCTATATGTTTCCAACTCTAATGTGTTCTATCCAACTCTTTATGTCCTATATACTCCATTATGAATACTAAAATCGTCGGAGCTATGTTTAACCTTATCTCTTAGCGGAATGAAGATGTGAGAAAATGACATTACAGTCTCGTAAAAGTAGTAAAAAAAGATTTCATTGTATTGCTCTTTGTAATTCTCGCCGTCCAAAAACCTTCTGCTGTGTGCTAGGCGAGCAGAAACGTAGCAATGCTATTGACTAGGGTACAATGAACTAGATCTCAAGCAACCCTGGAAGTCAGAGCAAGCAAGGCTGTCTGTATAATATAGAATCTTAACACTTGTAACTTAGAACTTTTGTTGTTTGATCACGGTGATCATAACCCGTAATCAATGCGATATACGAATAGAGCAAGAAATTTATGGCGCAACTTCTTCCATATCGCAAGAAGTGTTCTTGTTTGGACCTCTCTCTCTCTCTCTCTTCAGTGCACTGCCAAGTGGCAGGTTCAAGGTATATATTCAATGCCTGCTTTCTCGCTCCATAACAGCACTCCTTAGATCAACAAGCTAATCGCTTCAAAAAGTCTATGCCTTATCCATACCTGACGTAGCCTATAGCTTGGGAAAAGTATGGCTTCTGAGGTGGTTTCCCGTTGCCTTCCTCAGTTTAAACCTATATCATTATATTACTTGACCTGAGGACAGCTACACCGCTTGTTTTATTGGAGGTTCTCAATTTAGTTGAATGGAAGTCACTGTTTCTTTGAGGTATCTCTTGCTAATTCCTTGTGGTTTTGGCGAACCCCTTGAGGATGAAGACCCTCGGATTTGGAAACCCGTCTGAATAGTGCCTATACTCTACATAATAAAAATTTAACTATTCATATTGTCATTCATTATTATATAGTCAAATTTCCTTCCACCCCCTCCCTTCCACCACAAAGGATCCGAGGCGAGGCTCAACGTGATTAGTAGCCGCTCTGTGACTTTAAAATAATATCACGAGAAAATCTATCACTTGTATTAAGCAATTAGTTAAGTTTGAAGTTCCATTTGAAAGTCTAAGTTTCTATTTCCATAGAAATGAGTACGGCTTAAGTACTTATTTTTAAAATTAACGATTAAGCACAATGTTTATTAGAATAATATGATATTGAACTTTTTAAATTTCTAGAGAAGTGGAAACATCTAAAATTATTTTCCAGTTCTTAGAAGTTAAGAATGGTTTTATTAGAAGATAGCGATTGTTTGCAAGAACGTCTGGTGTATAAAAGATGAAAATATCTTGTTTGGCGTTTTGTTACTGGTTTGATTTTTAGGAATATTAATAAGAATAAATGTACGGTGCATGGGTTTATGAGCTTGCCTGACATCAGCTACGTGCGGAAACTTAAAGCCTGATTGATTACCTAATTAATTAATTAATTCAATAATTGATGAATCTCATACATTATATTATCGGTCTCATAGAAGTTCGATTTAAATAACTACTTTATTAGAACTGCATTAATTTAGACCCTACTTCTTAACTTTTAATTTTAAATTAATTTTAATTGATATTGAGGAATACAATTAGCTTTTTTAATACACTATGAAATTGATTATCAAGTGCTACAAATTGTTACCTAATCAGTGCCTAAGATATGCGACTCGTCTTTTGGGTCATTCTGGACAGTGAATATTTATTAATGACTAAGTAATTTGTTAGTTTCTTGAATACAATATTATTCTGCAGAATAATATTGTATTCCAGGGTGTGGCTTCGAAAGATTCCATGGTGGCGAATAGCTTCTCAATCAATAGATTTTTTTTAGGTCAGGAAACCATTATTGAGTCCCAGTCCAGCCAGAGTTGGGATACGAATTGACTTTCTCCACTCCTTTATGTGGGGTGAGAAACGTTTTTTATTCTTTTTAGAAAAAAATTGTAGCTATTATCTAGGCGCTCACCAACCAAATACATGTAAAGTTGTGTATTAAATTATTGGACGCTTAGAAAACCAGAAAACTCTGTAGATGTAGATGTATATCTTACTGGACCACTAGTTACAGTGTGTGCTGTGGAACTTTCACTGCTCGTTTTCAAACGGCCATCTCCATTATGTAGAATTTTCAGTGATGGATTGCTTGGAGACAGAGCTTTATGATTATACTTATTTTAAGAAAGCAAGTGCAGAATAAAACAGTTTGCAAACAATCCCTTAAATTTATTTCTTTTGAATTGTTTCTTGCACATTTACAAATAGATGTCAGCTGTGATGCCAGAGTACCAGGGAAGCACGGGTCATTTCTGGGCCACATTCTACCTCTCTCTCTCTCTCCCTCTCTTCTTCCCTCCCTCCCTCCCTCCCTCTCCCTCTCTCTCTCTCTCTCCCTCTCTTCCTCCCTCCCTCCCTCTCTCCCTCCCTCCCTCTCTCCCTCCCTCCCTCCCTCCCTCTCTCTCTCTCATTCTCTCTCTTTCTCACTATCATGCTCGCATGTCTCACTGTCATGCTTACCCTTGCGCGCATAGAATTGTCAATATTTAATTCATTTTAAAACGCAGGCTGATAAAGAATATCGTGCTATTTATTTTACCGAATGTTGAGAAATGTATGCGTATAAAACAGTGCGTGACGGTTAGTATGTTTGCTTCATTAGCACGATACCGACAATACTCTCAAGCTAAACGAACATAATGGATTGATCATAGACTGATAACAACTGATTAATCATACCTTGATCACTTCTGCACTTACTGAAAACTGAAAGATAGTGATACTATAGTCATGACTAATAGGTCATTGAGAGTAAAGTCCTGACTGAGTCTGCACTCATGATCGAAAGATTGTTCTTTGATCACTACTCAAAGTAATTGTTTAATAAAAGGCAACTGTTTGATAAAATAACCTATAGCAATCAAATCAGGAGCAAATAAATAATATTTGAGCCGTATTTATAGACATATGAAGACAGCATTTGGATGTAACACAGAGGTATTGCCTTTCTGTACTAATCTGTAGATTGGTTGCTCGATGGAGTGCTCTTTATAGAGGCAGAAAGCAGATAGATATTGATTCGAAATATGTATCTAGGACTTATATGGACGTTTAAAGAGCAACGCTACGATGCGCATTTATGCGTACGGTGGGCAATTAGATGTACGCTAAAGGAAAAGAAAAAATATACTTTATGGTTATTGTATAAATTTTGAGGAAAACTTTTAGAACAGAGCCAATCCTTGTGTGCTTGAGCGACACTATATGGTAAGCATAAGGTTTAACGTAATAAGCGTTTAATTATTTAATTCATATGCTACAGAGAGAGAGCACATATTAAGCTATAAATATAGCTTATATAGGCATTCTAGCATTAATGAATTTACATACTACGTATATCTTAAGTACTACTAAATCTATTGCGTTACGATATTGGAATACACTACAATACAAGATTGTCTAACGGCTATGTTAATAGAATACTCAATTATGGACGGAGCGTCTGCGAGAAGTCTTGTAAATTATTTATTGACTGAATTCAATTAATGTAAGGTCAAGCTGAAGGCTAAATCTGATATAAGTTAGGCATACTATTCAAAGGCTAACCTATTCTAGTAATTAGGTATTGAAGGCTAACTGTAGATTTCGATTAGGTTCATATACAAAGCCGAATTAAAGACTCGAATATCGTATCGTATATCCTCCTGATCACTCTTAACCAATAAATCTCAGTGCCTCTGCTAAACCCATAACAAGAATATTTATAATTAATGAGCTGCTGGCGTCAAAAAGACTGAAAACTTTTCTTTAAAGGCTTTTTGAGTGTTGTTATACTCTTCAGTAAAGTCATAGACAAAGATGACGTACTATATTCAGTAAGTAATGAAGAAGCGGGGCTGATCAAATTTCTAAGATATTCATTACACAGGTGGACGATCGTTCTCTGACAATCAGCTCGCCAATCCCACTATAACAAGTTCAAGTTATTGAGTAATAACGTAGTGCTCATAGCTGTACTCTCTATGACTGGTACATTGGTACATAGTTAGTACTCAGCCAATACGTTGTCAAAAACTTGAGAAAAACTCGATATCTCCCCAATTTGTCATAAATTCAGGGCCCTCGCAGTATTACCTCAGCAAATGCCAATATACGAAAATGTCACTTACGTAGCAAATCGTAGTTTAAATGTGGGATAATGCTGTAATTAGCATTCTGTACACGTATTTCTCAACTGATCGTGGGATCGTGTCTATAAATAGCCGACTGGCTGAGATAGAGGCGGCATGAAATCGATATTTTTACCTGTCCATAGCGCTGTACGATATTGATCAGCTGTGGCTACATTACAACAGTGTCCTTGTCGCCGCGTGTAGCGCTAGTGTCTAATTGTTAATACTGGCATATAGGATACATGGTTTCTCTCAGTGTTCACTCAATATTTAAGGTATTTAAGTATTTAATTTATTTATTAGTGGAGGTGTAATCATCTCCAGTCATTGGATCTACCAACATAGATTTCTACTGGTGCAGATATCGACTACTAAATTGCATTATTTCAATGAAGTTCTCCGAATGGATAAGTTTTAACTGTTCACATCTTCCCGCTCGTCTTTTGTATGATCGTAGCTTAAATACTTGCATACACAGAAAATCATTCCCATTCGCTTCAGCTATCAACTATACGCTATAGTACAGTATAGCTACTATGCTACAGAAATCCTGGTAATTTAACCAGTGTCAACCAATCGTCTTTTCTTTTTCTTATCGCATGCCATCATTTAGCCGAGAAGCGAGGTCGTGTGCGGCTGGTATCATGAGGTTTCCACTGATTTTGCCAGGAGCACCCTGCAGGTTAATTGCACTTACTGCTCGCCAATTTATAAATCTAGCTTAAAAGTTTACTAAAAGAGGTCTGCAGAAGGTATAATGGAAGGAAAGAGAAGCAGAGGTAGACTGAGATTAGGAATGTTAGATGATTTGAAAATTCACTCATACATGTATATGGACATAAAGAGGTAAACGGAAGACAGAAATTATTGAAAGCGTTACATGCCATGGACGTGACAGTAGTTAGAGCACTAGGGAGTAGAGTGAGCTTGTTCTGCAATACTTCGAATATATACTACTACAGCATGCAGATTGTAGTAGTTTAAAGGTGTTCCCTCTCACTTTATTTGTTAAGCAGACAAGTTGAGACAACACAAAGGCTAGAGACTTTGAGAAGCAGAAAGGTGGTTAATAAACATGTGCTGACAGGTAACAAGTTTCTTTCTTCCAGTCGCTCGGTTTCTCCACAAGACTGTCAGCAGATCGCTTTGTTTATAGCAGAGCGCAGGCGAGCTTCTGATGGTTTTAAGAATATTTTTATAACGTTGTTGTTTCATACAGTTGAGTATTAAATAGCTACTATGACTTTCTTATCAATAGGACATTGCAGTGTGATGAATGTATATAGTGTACTATATACTGTAGTACTATCCTGCATTACACAAGCTTTTTTGTTTGCATGTGTGTTTCATGAAATGAATATTTTGTAACGATAGAATTATCTTCTTGTAATATCCTTGAATAGTAGTTATTAATCTATCGCTGTAAGCTAATATAAAATTACATTAATTGCTGATTTACATAAAATTACCTTAATTTAACGCTGCACTGCCATTATAGTGCTTTATGTCTTGATGATTGATTGACTGAATTAACATGCATATAATAGTGGATGCTTATTTTATTTCATTTTGGATCTTGAGCACAATTTAAAAATGGAATATGAATATTTTTAATTTGAGTGTTCTAGGCAGTTGCTGAGATTTATTTCTTCATGGTTGACATAAAATATTGCAACTTATCTGATAGAACTTAGAATTGTCTTCGTTAGTGCAACGCGAAACATTGAGGTTGGGAAATAAACAACATTCAGATAACCAGATTTATCATTAGAGTTTTATCGAAACGATAGTTTTTATATTAAGCTGCTTAATACGGTTCGCTCATAAAAAATTAAAACCACTTGTTTAATCTTTAATTTCTAACTTAAACTAGCAGTAAGAATTCGCTTTGAAAACTCTATTCGGCACGGCTGGAGGCATCTGGGCGTTGCGTGTATTATGTAGTAGTCCATGTCAACTCCTGTAGCGACCATTGGTGCTAATATAATGTTAATCGTCGTTATTGCATTTAGAAAAGAAATCAATATTGTTTGCTTAAATCATTGGTTAGAATAATAAATGCTTGTATCCTTGTAGCGCCTTGTAAACTATTATCTTTTATCAAGATAGTTTTATTCTATAATATCAGCTTATGCGCATGATTGAAATTTTTCATGGCTCTATAATCCGTTTCTTAAATTTTACCTACCGTGTTTTTAATACTCTCTCTCTCTCTCTCTCTATCTCTCTCTCTCTCTCTCTCTCTCTCTCTCTCTGTCTCTCTCATCGGTGTATATTTCGTCTTATACTCTGGAACGTTCACCACTAATGATGACGCTATCGTTCAACTTGTTGAATAGATCTCTAGGATTATGACTTCGAAAAATCATTATGTAACCTGTAACGTGAAAATAGATGTCTAAATAGATAGTCTTTATTTGTCTTCATCGTTATCTTCATTGGTAATCTCTTAGGACGAGCGTGTCGTTTTCTATTGGGCGATTCTAACGTTTTCCTCTGCCCGCACTAACTACACGTATATACAGTACCTACAACAATGCAGTCTAGATTCTTTTATACCATATTCTACTGTCTTATCCTACAGCTGCAGCAATAGAGTCTAGGTCACTGAACTGAATAGCTACTTGCATAGGTTGCCCATAGCATTTGATCATGGAGTACAAGTCTGGAATTATAAATCAATCGACTGTGTAAAATAATTCGGTCTACTGAAATTTGCAACAGATGATAATTGTGTTTGCATTTTCGTTTTATTATCAAAATGTACAACGTTTGGTACGATAACTTAACAATTATATTCAATGCTTGTTGTTTTTTGTAGATACTATCAATATGTTGACAATTATGAGAAGTTCAACGATAGATTAATAAGATCAATACAAAGCCACCACATTACAATTATGCAAGATCTCAGTCCCACCCTTCATCTAACGCAACAGAGGCTGCCAAATCTTGATGCCCACCTTCAAGCCCTTCCTCTGAGAACCTCAAATCATCATGAACAGCATGAAGGTCAGGGTCAGAACAAGAGGGAGGCACCTAAGCGCAAGTCTTCTTGGTTCTCTAAATCCAGCCGAAGATCTATTCGCGCGCTCTTCACTCGAGCACCCAAACAACCAGAGCACCCGGCTGATCTATGGGCAGGCACCCCAGGCGACGAGTCGACGTCACAAAGCATGAACGATGACCTTCAAGGAGTTCTTCGCTTCCTGATCTCAGAAGAGACGTCTGAGCTAGAGAAAGGTCTCGTGGGCTGGGAACAGTTTGGAAAGCATGGACGATGCTCTGAGAACAAGCCAGGAGGGCCCGTGACTGTTGTTGGGTGGACTAAGTCTGACCCTGACACCGTCAGTGTTCAAGACGACGCCTCTATCAGCAGTTCTGTTGATATAAAGCGAAGCAGGGTCACGGAAGAAACGTTACAGACTCAGAAGGATGCTGGGAATGGAGAGGTGACGTGCGTGACTTCATATTTGTCGCCAATTAAGGGTAAAAAGTCTCCGAGATCTCCTGTCAGAGCTTTATCGCCATTGTTAGTGAATAGAAACAAGAAGCATGGTGCTAGATCTGAGGGTAGGAGAGCCACTTCACCTCCTTCACTTAGAGACGTTGTCAGTAAAAATGAAAAAGATTCTTCAGATAATTTAATATCGACATATACCGTGCAGGATAGTTCTTCGCCAAAATGCTCAATACACACTCAGGGACATTTATCAAGCTTTACTCCGTCCAACGACGAAGTATCCAAACTTTGCTCAAAATCAGAAAGTGTATCAAGCGACAGTCGCCATCTGTTGAAGAGCGACAATAACATAATTCCAGTAAATGCAACAACGCAGCTGAAGACATTCAGTGCAGGATCAACAACAGTTATAGGTCATTTGAAATCTAATCCATCGTCCATTTCACCTCTAAGGCCAACTGCTAGGGACTCACTGGATCAAGTCCTGCATATAACTGCTGAAACTCAAGGTTCTAGACAAATTGTTGAGCATATGGCAACAAGCGAAATGATTGAGGAAGAAATCAACTACGGAAGGATTGTTCGGACATCTAATGATCTACGTACAGTCATCGATACGGGTAAGAATTATTGAGTATCCAAAATTGCGAATATAAAGTTAATTTCGCACAATGGAAAGAAGTTCAAAATAATTATGATTTGATTTTTTAAATGAGCAAAACTGGAAAACGAGAATATTTGTGATCAAATTTTGTGAAAAGAATAATCTCTTCTTGGTTAAATTTGCTATCTTACCTTCCACTCTTTCGGTAAAAAAATCCCTCACTAATTAAATATTTAAATTCATCGACGACCATTAGTATTATAATTACTGATGATGGATGTGTTTATCAGAAAGCTTACTCCGTCATTTTCTAAACAAGTAGAATCGTTTTAGATATCAGGTCCACTGTATCTCTTAACTCTCAAGACTTTCTGCTATGTGGACAGGGTAAAATTCGTTGAAATTGTCCACTCCTGACGCTTTCACTGGAATATATTATCGCATTCTCACTATCCAAAGGAGCTTGGTAGAGAATAATGTGGATTCGGAATGCAATAAAGATATAAATAGGATTAGTGCGCATGAGGAAAGAAAACCTCTCCTTATGAGACAGTTTAAGAGCACTGGCTGGCTTTGCTGATTTCCATACAGGGGACGAATACAACTTAAAATAAAGAAAAACAGAACAATTGATAAATACAATGTCATATGTTAGAAAAATCTATGTGTGAGCTCAAATTTATGATCAGTTGAGGGCAAGAGCCAGATGAAGTTATATCCATCTTACATGTAAATGGTTCTCCGTTATTAATTCTGGTTCACTGACATTTAAATTTGCAAAAACTAATTAATAGCTTTACAGTAGGCCTATAAAGTATTATTGAACTGTGGTCAAAACTAATCTAGTTTACTGTACTGTTAAGTTGCAGTTTCTTCATTTTTCTCTAACTTTCCAGAATCTTTTACTATCGGCACAAGAGTGCTTTAATTGACTAGATCTTGAATTGTTTCAAAATCTAAATCCTTCTGTAATTAAATTTTAAAGTCTTACTTCTAATGCGTCTTGTATTAAATTTTATCATAGCACCTCAATATTTGCTACTAAGATCTTACATTAAAATTTATTGCCGTTTTCGCAAACCTTCAGGGGGATTATCCCTCGATCCTCCCCCACATTCATTTCGTCATTGCTTCAGATGTCTCAGTGTTTTCGTTGCTCTCTTTGTTTACACAGTGATTGGACGAGATTAATTGTGCACTAGCCTTGCAATCAAGCTGCTGCTGCTGCTGATACTGATGCTACTGCAGCTGCAGCTGCACATGCTGCTGTTGCTGCTATTGCTATTGCTGCTGTTGCTATTGCTGCGATGTTGCTTCTATGCTCTTGTTGTTGCTACACCTGATGCTACTGCTGTTTAAGCTGCGGCTATTACTTGAACAACTATTGCTTTGTTACTATTGATGACAAAAATGATAAAGCTATTAAGCAAGGTTTAACGTTTGTTTTCGTATCACAAGGGAAACTGTCAGTGACTATCCCGTTGGAATTCGAACCAGTGTCATCCTACTTATCATTCAATCTTGCTATCCATTCGATCATCGAACGGATAACCGGTGATGATGATCATGCTCTTGGTGTTATTATTTATACTAAAAGAAGAGATTGGAACGACATTGTGGACTATACACTGTATACAGCATTACAATTACGCCTAGTTAAAATATGAACTGAACTCAAGCGATTCAAAGTTCCGCATACAATGTAATACATAGAAAATATTTGAGAATGCATTTCACACTGTTGCTAAATACTAAATAATCATATTTGAATTTAATGAGCACATGTATGTACCTAAATATATTTAGAATGATCATGATATGCATATGATATGCATTAATCTAGGTATTAGTTATTTGTTGCTCTTGTTATTGTTAAATGCTTATAGACATTTCACTTGAAGTTTTTGCTTTCGGCTTTGTATTCATAATTGTCCACCATAGAGTTGGTGAATTAAAATAAAACTAACTCAAAATACAATTAATGCTATTACAATAAGAAAAAATCCAATATAGAACAAAAATTAAATATTTTAATATTTAACTATTTATTTAAATATTGAAGATTTTATTTATTTTAATAAAATATTTTTTGTTAAAATAATATGTCACAGTGTATCTGTTATGCTATTTCTATCTATTTAATTTATTTATATATCTACTATATTAATTTTTTTATTTACCTATTTATTTATGTTATTTAGATGTATATTTTTTGCTAATACTGATGCTATCATTGGTGCTGCTGCTACACTTCTGTAACATAGGACCTATCGCATAAGTTACTTGGAAATGCAATGATGAGAATACTAAACAAAAGCCAGTTCACTCAATTCCATTTACTATACTTAAGCACTCTCATAAATTTGTTTTGGTTTTTAGTTAATTATAATCAATTTGTAACTTTTTGTTTATTTGTTGCCTGGACATTTTTTGTAAGCGCCAAACAAATACATCAAAACGGAAGATGAAAACTGGTTTTACTATAACTTGAATTCTTCACAGAGACAGAATTTCAAAGATTAAAATTTCCTTGAAAAGTTTTTAATTGTGTGTTTTCCATAATTGAATTGAATTGAATTGAATCATATTTATCTCACTTTAGGCTACATCACACGCAAGAAATACTTGAGATAAAGTGAAAAAGGACACAAAGGCCACGAAAGCACTGACATGTGCCCTAAGCAAACATAGCCAAAATAAACCATGTAAAGTAGTTAAAAGCTTCATTCTTCACTGAGACAGAATTTCAAAGATTAAAATTTCCTTTGAAAGTTTTTAATTGTGTTTTCCATAATGTGGTACAAGCCTCTTGAGTATTTTAATGTTAAATCAGATACTGATGTTGCATTAGGAAACCGAACTATGCATCCCTTCCCTGCAGAAATAAACTTGATAATTAGATTTCGGTTTCCACTAGATTCTAATGGACTGCCTGTTGTTGCTTTTGCGACATTCTGAAGATGCTGCTGCATTGGCCTGCGGTAAACTATAGACGTTGATCTTGGAATATACTAGTATTATAAGCAACTCGAGTCGCTGATGCTGCCTTCAGACATTGAATTGAATTGAATCATATTCATTTCACTTTTAGGCCACACCACATTCAATAAACACACGAGACAAAGTGAAAAATGACACAAAGGCCACGAAAGCAGTGACATGTGCCCTAAAAACATAATACATGAAAAACAATATGAAATGCATGAATGATCATAATATTATTTATATCTATAATAATCAATAATGGCCTAATTATATAGATATAATTTCAAGTTCTCAATAGTATTACTGCTTATGACCCTAATAAACAATATCTGAGCAGTTTTACAGGAGAAACGATGATGCAACTACAGTCATTTTGACTCTTCATTTTTGCAGTGCAATTAAATTACAGTTATCCGGTTTGCTTGTGTATGTGAAACACTGATGATTAACATTACAAGTAGCATTCTAGTGAAGCTAATTGTAATTTGCTTTATTAGTTAATGAGAATCGCATCTTTCTTACTTTGAACTGAATTTCTGGATTTTGGAATTTGCACCGTTTTTGGACCTTCTTTTTTAGCTCGCCGGCTTGATTTTGTCTCAATAGTGCTCGATGTTGTCATTGATGACTGTAGTACTCTAATTGTTGTTATTATTATTATAAAAAATATTAGTTATAATTAACACTTGACCAACAGCGTGAGGTCTGCAGTAGGTGATATCTACTATCCGTAGTTCATGAGGCGCGGTTCATGAGGCGTGGTTCACGTGGATCATGAGGCGTGGTTCATGAGGCGTGGTTCATGAGGCGTGGTTCATGAGGCGTGGTTCATGAGGCGTGGTTCATGAGGCGTGGTTCATGAGGCGTGGTTCATGATGCGTGTTTCACGAGGCGTGGTTTATGAGGCGTAGTTTATGAGGCGTGGTTCATGAGGCGTGGTTCATGAGGCTTGGTGTATGAGGCGTGGTTCATGAGGCGTGGTTCATGAGGCGTGGTTTATGAGGCGTGGTTCATGAGGCGTGGTCCACAAGCCATGATTCGCGAACAGAGCAGATTATTACTATAAATCGTTTGTTGATTGAAATCTGACATAACACAGAAAAACTATACACACACATAAAATAGCAATATGGAAAGCAATAAACACATGTAGACATATTTTTTTAAAACTTAATAAGAGTCTTTATATAGAGCTGCTTTACTGTACGCTTAATTTTCAGCTAAAGTTTTCACATCACATTTGTACTAGGAAACTTACTTGGATATTACTTGGACATTAGATAAGCCTGTTATTGTTACCGTTCGTTACGTAAAACGCTTTGACTTGCTCCGTATTCTGTCGATACAATTTGTAATGAAAATGAGAAATTTAAGGTCAATTTTATTGTAGATTAACATTATTAATTCAAGAACAAGTTAAAGAGCGAGACTCTGAATACTTCTCATGCAAATTCAACGCTTCTTGCTTGTAATTTCTAAATTGTTCAGTTTATGTGCGCGCTCTATATCGCCATTAAATCTCAGGTGACTGACTTAGAAATGTAGTAAATAAGTTTAGATTCGAAACCCGGATAGTCTCATGTATAGAATAAAACATCGAACACACGGGAGATCGGTGAATTGACATTTGACAAAACTTGCAGTCCTTGCAGTCTTTCATAATATAGATCAAAAGTTAATTATATCGTCTTGAATGTTCTGTTCACAACATCTCTGTGAAATCATTCCACATTTTCTATTTACCAGATGCAGTTTCTCAAGACCAGCAGTAGGGTTAACGATTTTATTATGCGCAGTGTGGTGGACCTGGATCAGCGAGCTTTTGATCGTGTGACATTAGAACTGACCGTGTCAATATTGGCAACTAGAGATGGGAATCGAACCGAACCCGAACCGAACCCTAAAATCTAGAATTTTGGCCGAACCGAACTCGAACCCAGACTCTGACCGAACCCGAACCGAACCCGACCCCAGACTCTGGCCGAACCCGAACCGAACCCAGACTTCGTCCAAACCGAACTGAACCAAACTCTTGTAGTTCCATTCTTCTTCACCAGCCTGACATTAAATAAAGATAGTAAGAACAATACATTAGTTTTGCATTTACATGTCCTACAGTATCTAACAGCATATATTCAGTTAGGGCTGGTTCCGACACAAATTTTAAATGGTAGCGGTACAAAGGAATGGTGGCGGGAAGCGAGACGGGCCGACAGAAGATAATGGATAGTCTGAATGATACGGCATTAAAATATGGAATAAAAATTAACATCAAAGAGACAAAAGTGATGAGAGTATTCCATAAAAATCTGAAAATGCTTGCCTCAATCTAGGTGGATTTGTACTTGTAAAATTCAAATTACGATTTTTTTTCTAATTTTAGTGTGCTACCTTAATATTTTTGCAGCCAGATTTACAAATAATTATATATGACATTCTATAAAGTAAATAATTTTGCACCATAGCAATGCAATAATTTCATAACTATTTACGTAACTTCATCATTGATCTGAGAGTTTCAAATTTGAAATCCTAAGGTAAATTATGAAGCTTATTACTGGTCAGTTGATTACAAACGGTGTATATTATGATCATTTTTCTATGGAAGTACACGTGTTTACCAAATCATCTTTATTTGACATTTTTATGTTACTAAATTGCACTTTGTCTCTGAAATATTGGATCAAATTTTAGCCAAGACATTTCCACTAAATTATAAACGTATCTAATATATAGGACTATAGTGACGAAACAAATTCAAAAATCGATGAAGCATTCTATTTGCTCGTTACAATCAAGGAGAATATTTCAGATACAATAATAAAGCTAAATATTTATATTATGAACATTTGTTGCTCAACTTACAATATTTTAAGAAATGTACAGGAATAAAATTTAATACCACTTCTCTCCTTTTTTCATTGTCATATTTTTACCCAGGTGAAGAAATGTGGCAGCTATTATGACTTAAGAAATTTGTAAGCATATTTACCATAAACCATTTTAAACATGTTTGTCATAACCATGATTATTATAAGTATAGTTAAACAATTGCAACATTATCCAAACTAAACCATTTCGAACTCGAATCGAACTCTTGCGAGTTGGAAAGCAAGCCGAACCCGAACCGAACCCGAATCCTTGTTAGAACCGAACCCGAACCAAACCGAACTTTCATTTTCAACGAACCAAACCGAACTAATTGACAACTGCTAACCGAACCGAACCGAACTTTCATTTTCAACGAACCGAATCGAACCCGAACTCTAGAAATTCATAAAATTCCCATCTCTATTAGGAACCCACATGAACCGGTGGTTCCCCACAGTAATTCAACTCACTTGTAAGGATTTATTGAAATCCTTGAACCTACTATAGCGGACTGACGCTGAGCTAGAGAATGAGGGTGGGGGATTAAAGGGAGGGGAAGGAGGGATGGAATGATAGAAAAATATTAATTTAATTTCAATTTTGCAATCTATACAATAACAAAAAGTCTAAAGAAAGACACAAAGATAGTGAAAACTTTGGTTTGGACCACGCTATTGTATGGATGTGAAACATGAACCTTAAGGAAGGAAGATATTAGGAAACTGGAGGCATTGGAAATGTGGATTTGGAGAAGAATGGAGAGGATTAGCTGGACCCAAAAGGTTACAAATGAGGAAGTCCTGGAGAGAGTTGGCACAGATAGACAGTTGATAAATGTATTAAGAAATAGGAAGAAGAGATGGATAGGACACATTCTAAGGGTGGATGGTCTATTAAAAGTGGTCATAGAAGGTAGAATGGAAGGAAAAAGAGGCAGGGGCAGGCCGAGATTAGGTATGTTAGATGATTTAAAGACCCATTCCCGTGGGTCTATGTGGAAATGAAGAGGAAGACGGAAGACAGAAAAGAGTGGAGGCGTTATGTACCATGTATCTGCCAGTAGGCAGTGCACTAAGAGAGAGACAATAGCTTTAAATGTTATCCAATATTGTCATTCGATTTATTTAAGAAATCTGTAGAAATATAACGTCAGAAACGGAATCATTATTCAGCAAAGAGCCCAGAATTCACAACGCTAAAGAATGGATAAAGCCTCGTTTAACGTCAGTTTCCAGTTCGATAGCATGTCAGTGAAGGGGAGAGCACTGAATTAAACATAGCACTTACTGATCCGCTGTCGAACAACTTGCCAACAACCTACCGGCTCAGCTCAAATAGAAGATGCAACTACTGGGTTGATTGACATGATAAACACGTGTTGTACGTTCAGCCTGTGCAGCGGTTCACTGACTGAAAGAATTTAAATTTAAAGGTTTAGAATCATCGCTTACATCAGATTAATTTCTTTGATGCATCATCAGCGACGGTTTAGCAATGAAACTTAAACTTCATTCGTTAGTGGACTGAAAAGAGTGCTTAAATCGCTCACTTCAACAACGCTCGGTGTCTTTATCAAGTACAACTGAATCTAAATAAGTTAACGACGTTGTAAAAACGTTTACTTAGCTTGAAAAGATAGAGTCAACTGATCGTTTCTTAATCGTACTCAGTGAGTTACCGGTAGGTCATCCATACAGGGCCCCTGATCTCTGTGCTGTTGCTGCTGAGTCCATTCTATCCTCCTACCACTGTCACCCCGCCCCGCCCCGCCCATTCCCCTTCTCCTTCTCCACATTGTGTGGGGTGACATTTGTAGTAAACTCTGAAACCTCTCAAGTGTTCTCAAGCCACTTGTGCATAGTCACTGCTAGAACACAACATGCCAGCAGCTGTTGTTAGCTGCTGCATTATAATAGTACACCAACGATCCAACAATACCTGTTGTTTAGTTGCTGCATTGTTATAGAGCACCAAAGATCTACAGGTGTTGTTTTCTTTGGTTGTAATAGTAAAACCTAAGATCTCAGTCTACAGTCTACAGCTGTTATTTAGCTGTTGCTTTGCAAAACGGCGCGAAAGATTTAACACTACAGCTGTTGTATGGCTACTCATCATCATCAGCGTCATCTTCCCTTCCAGTTTAATTAGGATCGGGATACGAATCAATCCTTCTGTCCCAAACCATATCATCAGTCAATCCCCTATTTTTCATGTCCTTCTTAATCACCGTATCCCACGTCAGTTGTGGTCTATCTCTCTCTAGCTTAACATCCAACTCTTCGCTCCAAACTCTCTTTACTATATCCTCATCTGCCTTTCTCGCAATACGTCTCAATCGTTGTAGTTATATGGCTACTCAGATATTCACTTGTATGGCTACTGCTCTCTTATAATTCTATATGGAATTTATGTGTAAATCAGCAGTTGTTTTACAAGTTTTACATAACTTTTAATTTTCAAATAAGCGATGAAAGCTGAAATTCAAGAAAGCAAATTAAGGCAAACGAGTAAATTGTTCATACACCTTGGCTACATTGTGTAGATAAGTATAGCTGTTGCTCAGCTATTTCATTGAATTGGTTGGGCAAACATTATAATGGGTTTCAGCAGTATAGCAATCTGTAAGAAGAAACTTATGCTCAGATTGTTGGCCTATATGTCTTGTGAGTAAGGTGCATAAGAGAGAGAGAAAGAGAGAGAGCGAGAGAGAGAGAGCGAGAGAGAGAGAGAAATAGACAGACTGACTGACAGACAGAAAGATAGATAGAGACAGAGAAAAAAAGATGTGTGTGTGTGTGTTTGTTATGTGTGTTGTGTGATATAGCGTACACTATGCCGGGGCTCAAACGGTTGAGAAAGAGAATAGGTAATTTTAGACCCATATGAAAAGTCCTCACTCTGACATGGAGGTTGCTACATTAACAAGCAATGGCTACGTGACAGTGAAACTCTGGAACTCTTTAACATTACGTAACTAATCATGAAATGGTAAGGCTTGCCACAGCAGACGTAGAGGAACTGATCTGGGTAGTTTATTAGGCCCTCACACGACAAGATGGCACGCAACATCATCTGCAAGACATCGCTCCGTGGCACAGATTAACGCTATAATCAGTATCGTTGCTCTATTCCTTATTCAGCTGAACAGTTGAACAAGTGCACGGCTTTCAGAATAATAAGTCACAGCTTTTCACTAAGCCGCTAGTGGAAAGCTGTGAGACTTCTTTTATATCGTACGTATACCTACATAAGTTCTTATAGGATTAAGTTTGTTTCGTAAAGATCGGTAATTCTGAATAAGCCGTATATTATTGACTTTTTGAAAAATTACACTAATATAATAATGTCTCGCTTTTTCGAATTTACATATTAAATATAGAATACAGGCATCTAAAAATGGCATTAAAATTTCACTAGTCATCATTCAAGACTTTCATCATAGTTGATGCATTATTTCAGTTGAGTTCGGTTGCTTTAGTTGAGCTTAGATTGCTTCAACTATGCTATTTTATGCCGCATATTCCATAAAGTGTAGATTTCAAATAATCTTTCAAAAATCTGGTTATCTTCATTACTGTCCCTCCTGAGATTTGAATCCAACCCTCTCTCGGTTCTGAGATTACATTTCTTCCGACAACGCATAGCGCCTAGCAAATTTAGTATGTATAATAGTATGAGTTCAATTTTAATAGACGTTTTGTGCTGTTATAAAGTACCAGTGCTGTAACAAATACTCTCTTTAATTATTTCAAAAAGACCTTTTAAATGAGTAATATCCATTAATGATGCTAAGAGTAACTATTGTACTGCAGAGTTTTTTCCATGAATAATGATGATCAAAGAATATGTTATGAGATTTCAATTATATTCGATACGTGTATCCTGTGACTTCAAAAATATATTTAAAAGTTTACTATGAACAACGTTTTTAAATTGTAAATACTTTAACGAAGTATTTTAAATGTGTTAAATTTACTTGCTTTCAAAAGCATTATAAATACAAAACAAAAGACATGCAGAGTATTTCAAACGGCATATTAGGTACTTGTACTTTACAACACTGCAGAGTACTGGTTATTGCTGAACAAATTAATCATGCGCGCGAATTTCTAGAAAATGAATCAGAGATCTGTGCTATTGTAACCGGAAACTGATATTAATCAACCACGAATAATTAGGCTGTTGTGGAGGAAGTGAGGATATGGAGCACATCAGTGCATTCTTGCTGTATCACGTAGTGCCGACGAAGCATCTTATCGAAAAACATAAGACTGAGTTAGTGGAAAATTCTCGGTGAACATGTGAATGAATAATTCGGCTTACATGCTTGACTAAATGAGTGACTTACAAAAATGTTATTAACAGTTTATCAACAGCAGCCTAACGTAAAAAAACGAAAGCTAAAACTAAGCTTAAATCAGTCTCTGATAGTCTTGAAAGCATGTCAGTGACTGAGCGAATTCTGAACTCAAACCATAGGACCTATATACATGTATATATATGTACGAGTTTTAGGTTGTGCACTTTATTGACATATTGGTGCATATAGCTATACAATATACAACACATAATTTAGAAGGGTTATCTAGGCTTTATTTTACCCTTTATTTTGTTCAAAATAGAACAAAATAATGAAATGTCACCACTTCCTGGAAATCTCATCATTATTATGATAATCTATGCTAGAATATCATAATGATATCTTAATTTCATATAGGCCTACTCAGATTAAGTAGTCAATAAAAAATAATTGACGTGAAAATAAATAAATAGTTAAGTGATATGAATAAAATATTCTGATTTGTTTTCTTAATTGGAAAATAAATTCCCAACAATTAGTAAGTTAATTTCAAATGCATAAAGTTTGGTATCATACATTTCATCGAGTAACACAAAAATCATCAGTATTATTAAATCTTATTTTTGAAACTAGGATGCATACGCCTTTCTGCATAAGCTTGTAACAGTGGAAAGTTATTATACTAGTGATTAAAAATTAAATGAGCTCTTTTGCTGAAGTTTAACACAAAAGCGTTTTCTCACTTTACGTATATGATTTGTATTTTTCAGCTGCTGCGACGTATGATAACTCAACTGAGGCTGTTGACCAAGGTTCATTAGTGACATCAGGCACAGCTACAGGTGTAAGCTGTACAGCTACTGATATCTCGACTGCTTCAGGTACAGCTGCTGCTACTGCTGCTGCCATAGCTGCTGTAGAGCGCCGCAGCACTTCAAGACAAGCCTGTGACAGGGGCGAGACTACATTCGATGCGGCGAGCAAACAAAGTCGCAACATATGGATTAGCAGGTAACTGTATCGATGTCGTACTGACTGGTTGCAATAGTGCTTATATATTAGCTCTGAACTTAACACTGCGCTGTGACATTATTGTAATTGCTAATGGCTAAAAATTTCATTTATTGCATCCTGTTCTAACCTAGAGGGCTATAATTGCAATTAATGCATGCTAAATAGTAGAGAGAAAAGAGAGTAGAGTAGAGTAGAGAGTAGTAGTAGTAGAGAGGATTTGAAACAGTCTATTCGTATCCCGACCCCAGTTAAACTGGGATTCAAGGGTAGATAATGATGATGATGAATGTGTGCTAAATAGTATAGTTAATTTGTTGCAATAGTTCAAAAGCATTTAAAATACATGTAGCCTATTTAAGATTGCTTGCAGTTCGTAATATCCAACCAATGTGAATAGGTTATTTTGGAAGATAATCTATAGATATGTTCATTTGAATTATACATGTACATCAATAAATCAATCAAAATTTAGTGTCCGGTTCCTCTCCATAAGACAATGTCATGGACGTCTCTTGTAGACTCTATAAAGACATACAGAAAACACCACACCGTGACGACTGAGTATACAAAGACTACAAGAAAAAGAGAGATAAAAAAGCAGTACAAGATAATATTAATGAATAATATAAATAGATAAATATCATAGAAATTACCTATATTATATATATATATATATATTTATCTAATATATATAAGGCCTATATATATAAACTGTATATATATATATATATATATATATATATATATATATATTTATATATATATATATATATATATATATATATATATATATATACAGGCTGCGCATTTAAAAAATATCCCCTAGCACAATTACGATAGCTTAGCCAATTATTGATATTTCGCCTTGAAATTTTAAGGTTCTCTTGTGGAGAAATTTAGCCACAAGCTGATCAAATCTTGTAGAAATATCTTCAAAGGAACCGGAATTATCCGCGTTTTGTGAAAAAAAGATTTTTTTCATTTAACATGTAACGTAAAAGGTCAATTAGAATCAATTCCTTTTTGAAAATGTGCTAGCCCTGAAAATGGCCGTTAGATGATGACGACTCTGATATTGTGCTACAATGTATTCACACTAACACTATTGTGCTACAATGTATTCACACTAGCACTATTCTGCCGAAACTGATTGAAGACTGCAACAAGTTAAAGCCAAATGATTTCATTTTTCAACAGGACGGCGCGCCGGCTCACACTTCACGTCTTGCGCAATACTTTCTTGTACAATATAGCCCAGACTTCATAAAAATGGATGATTGGCCTCCTAATTCTCCAGATTTTAATCCCTTTGATTTTTTGTCTGGGGAACCATGTTGGAAAAGTATCGTGCTTTCAAGCCCAAACCCAGAAACACAATGGAATTAAAGGCTGTTCTTCAAGAGATCTGGAAAGACCTACCACATCAGTCCATTGACAGCTCAATTTTATCTGTAAGAAAAGACTTCTGGCTGGCAATAAAGCCCAGGGCGTTCATTTCGAACACACATTGTAGCACAAAAACAGAGTCGACATCATCTAACGGTCCTTTCAGGGCCGGCACATTTTCAAAAAGGAATTGATTCTAATTGGCGTTTTACGTTGCGTGTTAAATGAAAAAAATCAATTTTTTCGCAAAACTTGGATAACTCCGGTTCCTTTGAAAATAATTTTACAAAATTTGGTCAGCTTCCTCCACAAGAGAACCTTGAACTTTCAAGACGAAATATCAATAATTGGCTAAGCTATCGTAATTGTGCTAGGGGGATATTTTTTAATGCGCAGCCTGTACATGTATATATATATATATATATATATATATATATATATATATATAGATATATATATATATATAAAGAGAGAGAGTGAGAGAGAGAATATTAATATATTTTACATCAGTATATTAATTTGTTAATCTATTAAACCATTATACTCAAATCAGCTTTAAGTTTCGGCAAAGAGTTTCATATTGGAATCAAAGCCTCTTACTACATGTGCAGTGCAGCTAACGGTTGGTCTATTCTTCAATGGCCCGGAATGAAAATAGTTTAGAAGTTGAACTATGTGAACAGTGGAAAAGTCGTTGTAGACTAAACTATAGTGATGGAGAGAGATAGAGAGAGAGATAGAGAGAGAGAGAGAGAGAGAGAGAGAGAGAGAGAGAGAGAGAAGAATGAGGAATGAAATGTTAATGCAGAATTTATAGTTAGGCCTTGTTGCGAAATACTTAAATTACTTTAGAATTAATTTAAAATTGCTGGACCAAATTGATGCTACTTATTACACTACACTTCTTTGAAAAAGGTCCAGCTGTGAATATTAGACAGGAGCAGAAAACGTCTAATTTCTCCTGAATCTTTGATTGGTATTTGTCGTTTTGATTACGTTGTGCTAAATAAGGTCTGGGAATGGCCTTTAATGTATCGCAGTGCTATGCGAGCGTGTATGAGTACAGACCTCCTCTACCACGCCAGATTTTTCGGGCTTTAATATAATAAAAATGACTTTCCAGAATTGTAATTTGTCATGTAGTGTAGATTTTCATGAATTTTTCATATATATGTTTCAGGCACTCATGTCCTGTTGAATCTCAGTTCGACACAAAGCAATCCATAGATCTAAACAATGCTAATACAAATCATTCTTCAATTACCTCAACTCCGATCAATCCAGCTGGTTCACATAGTAAGACCAACACCTCGATCAATGTTAATACCGTCAAAGTAGTTAACGAATTGGAAAGGAAAGCATCCAATAATCCGAAACTCGACGAAATCTGCAGCGATTCCGAGAAAATGTATAGGCAACATTTGAACTCACTGGGATTTGATGAATTGTATTCGGATACTGCGGCAGGTAAATCGGTTGGTAATGTAACATATGATTACAATGTCGACAGAAACATTTCTAGCACAAAAATTAATAGCGATATGACTGATGCTAATGCGGGCGTTCAAGGCAACTACTTAGCGTCTAACGCTAAGCTTAATCAAGAATGGTGCGTTGAAAAGTATGACGGCGAATTTCTCAGGCCAACTCTGAATTACAACTCGCTGAACTGGAAACGTAAAGATAGGTCAACTGTTCCAACAATGTCAGGTTCACTTGCAATTTCTCAGGAAAGTGTTATGAGGTCAAATAATGGGTCAATAGCAAACGGCAGGAGTTCTATGTTCAGTACTCCAGCCCATCCAGTTGGAAGGACACCGTCCATCGACAGATGGAGTGTTGGAGCCTCAAGCTTAGAGGAGAGACACGCTAGATTATCTCTCAACAGAGAGATGTTTGATTCGAATCTGATTTATACAGATAACATCTCAAAACCATCGAGAGGCATAACGAAAAGTAATACATTTACAAGATTTGGCGATGTCGCCAGTGGAAGGAAGCCAACAAAAGGAAAGGAATCTTCCAATAAGAAGACGAAGCGGCGAGAATGCTCGATAGATGACTACTCGGATGACGATATCGGCAGCTTCTCTTCGTTTAGTATGTCAGATTCAGCGACTACTGCTGTCTCCAAATCTTTTTTTTCCAGACTAAAGGACACATTCGTTAGGAGGGGGAACCACAAGAGGAGTAAGGTAGAGAAATCTGGATCAAATACATCCAAGTGCAGCGACAAATTTTCTACGAGCTCTCGCACCAGCGATCAGCATTCGAAGATCTCTCAGAGTAGCGACAGATGTCTCGCCAGTGACGATATGGTTGACAAACATTCCGCTTCGAGCAAAGAAAACAAGAAAAAAGGTCCTCCGAAAAGTTCTTCATTCCTGGGTAGACTACGGAGAAATAATTCCAAAACTGCAACCGGACTTGAGAGAGAAGAGAGGCATTCTGGATCTGTTAGAAGATCTAAAAGTGAAATAGAGAAGTTGGCTGAGCTAGCGGATAGCATAGCTGCCAGTAAAGCCAGAAAAGTTTTAGAACAAGGTGAAGAAATTTCCACGAATGATAATGTTAATTTAAATCGGTGTAATCTTGCAAATTTGGCTAATCCCCGCTTCGGATTGGTAAGAAATCCAAGTGATAAATGGAAAACGTATAATAAACCAGTCGATATTCATCAAGTGTCGGCAGAGATTGGGAGTAATAGGCAAGACAATTCCCAAGCAGAGTCTGAAATATACTTAGATTACGAAGTGAAGATCGATGAAATCAAAGGGTTACCCTATAGAAAGATGTTTGCTCTGCCAAAGCAGATGGCCCCCACTTCCAGCGGTTTAAAAGATACGTTGACGAATAACTCGGTTCTCTTACGACGTGAAAATCAAGTCAATGTTTTATATAAACCAGACCTTAATTTAAGTTCGGATAACGACGGCTCCGCCTATCCTCGCCATCCGAATAGGAACAGTATGGATGCCAATTCCAGTCAGGCAGGAGTTGATTCTAGTGCAAACACTTCCACTTACCTTACATGGCCGCCTAAGGGAGTAAAACGGATTCGCAGAGGTAGTCAATTCACTGCCATAGCAGAGTGCGAGAGTCCAAGCAACTCAGAATTTGCTTCACCGACAACACTAAGAGTAGGCACCAACAATGAATGCGAGCTTATCGAAAGAGCCACATCGCCGGGTAAGCGAAGCTTTCAGGAGTTCGACGAGGAAGATGGTGTGGTGGAAATTAGGACAGGATCTCTGTTTGATCCCCGATGTAAACATCTAAAGCCGGATTTACGCTTGGACGAACGAGAGTCGTTCTCACCAAGACACAATTCTTTCAAAGGAACTGAACGCAGCTCAATAGCCCTAAGAACGTATTATAACGATGATTCCACATTAATGTCAGATATTGCTTCCGAGCCTTACGTTAAGCGACATGCAGAAAGTGCATTTCAAGAGTCCGATGAAATCGCACGAGCTAGGGTACTGCAGGTAGAAGCTATTGTACACGCCCAACAGGAACCCAGTAGTTGTGTGCCTAAAGAATTTGTGCCTAATATTTGTGCCATAAATAAGTTTAACGAGAAAGGTGAAGTTAAATCGAATGAAAATTTCACAGTCTTTGCAAGTCGGTCGATAGCAAGGCCAAACAAATCAGTAGCCGAGGTTTCGCTTCGTGTCGATAACGTCCCTGATAAACGAAATGGATCGACAAGTCCTGTGATTAATTCAGTCAATATGGCAAGACTGGAGGAGGTTGAACAGAATCTGCAGCTTCTTCTCAGGGACGAGTCTCCGAAAACGACTACTTCTCTCCAGAGATCAGGCTGCAATGAAACCAACTTAAATACAAATCACTCAAAATCTAGTTTCTCAGCTTCCTCCTCTAAGATGAGTCTCATTTCAAGTAATTCTTACAACAGCTTTAGTAACATAGAACCAATTTCTACTGTCTCGCCAACATTAAAGGTAAACGAACAATGGCAAATGAAATTAAATTCGGAGAATACACGAAAGTACCGGCCAGCCACTCTGATAAAACCAGACTTTAATAGTGTCTCCACAGGTATGAAGCATTCTGCTACATTTACAGCAGGATTGGGTGTGGCTTCCTGTGTATCCTCAGCCGTGAGCGAAAAAAAGAAGAGAGTAAGTTTTCACCCACTGGTCGTTGAGGAGACGATTAGCCCCAGCACAGAATACCCCCCTCCCCCACCCCCTCCCCCGCTACCCGTCAGACGGATGTTCCATCACTCTCTAGATAATAGATCACAGGAATCGCTGAATCGTTCTCAGGAAAATAGAATTTTAGAACATAACCATTTAAACAACTCTCACTTTCTTCGCAGCTCAGAATTTAGTGGCGACGGATTTGAAGATATTAGACTTTGTCGAGGAGGAGCAACTTCAGGTGATAGAACCTTCTGTGACCTCAAACCAGTGTCCAAGCGCTTGAAGGTGTTCAATGTCGAACGAGAAGATCTTAATGTGGTACCAAGTCATGGTTTGGCTGATCTAAATCAAATTTCTAGTGATCTTGAAAAGGAAAGTGACGAACTGCAGAGCATTATAGACAGCCTACAATCGACATCGATCTCTACCAACGAAGAAAACAGAAGTAAGACCTCAAAGTTTAAACACACTTTCTCCACTGCACCTACGACATCTTCAGACAGAGAAAGTCAGTACGAGCAGATAATGAGTTGGTTCGAATGGTCCAATATGGTCTCTGCTACAGATGCAGTTGATAAAGATGGTCGTGGAGGTAATCAGCACGATAATTTGACCCCCACGTCGGATAAACTGAAGTCGATAGGATTCGACGCATCCGATGCTTCTCAGAAACCAAATACTGTTAGTCAGAAATCTCTTTGCCAGACTTCAAAGAGCCTAATGTGCAATGCCAAAGTGCTTCGTAATGATACTGAACGAACGAATAATCCGATTTACCAGCCATTGATTCTAAATGTATGTGAAGGAAAAGATCCAGTCTATCTTGTCAGTGAGACAAAACAAGAAATCAGCAGAAGAAATACCGGAGGCACTGCAGAGCCTGAAGTGTACAGAGAAGGAAAATATGCTTTCACAAGTCTCAACAAATTTTATGAACAAAACTCTTCCTTTGACAAATCCAATAAGACGCAAGAGACACACAAAAACCAAAGCTACATTGACCAATCAGACTATGTTACTTTACAAAATGCGCTATCTCTGATCAACAGAGTAAAACCACCTGTTCCTCCGAAGCCATTGCGAACAGACTACATCACGCTGGAAGAATTGCTGTCAGATGATAGACGTAGCTCTGACAGACTGACAGACGATAAAACCATCACGTCATCGTCGTCATCGGATTCCATTAACACGTTGACAGATCTTAGAGTCACTGAAGACAATGACGTTAAGGATATCAGCTCAAGAACCAATGACGTCACTGGTTTGTGTAGAAACGGCTTTCCAGCAAGAGGACGACGTCGAACTCTGAGAACAAATCCTAAAAGATCTCATAGCTCGCCGTCCCTGACGCCTGACTTAGATACACACAAGCAACCGGAACTTGTTCAAAAATCAGGATCAGAAATCTGCTGCATTACTCCCACTGAACCGGAATTACTTCCGCTGCGCAGCAAAACTAATAATCTCGCGTTCGTTCGACTCGGTTCGCAGGATTACTTTGTGACGAAGAGATCTGTCTCATCCCTGACTAGTTGTACGGGATCCGCGAACACACGGAAAAACCACCTGAGGATCAGTGACTGTGATTTCTTTTCGTCATCTGGTGAAAGTTTTAGCGAGGTAGTCAATGATTCAACTGCTTGTTGTGACAAACTGCCAGAGAATACTGCAAAGGTCTTAGAGGATACTTTGATTCGCAGATCCTGTGGCTCTCCCTCAACGTCCAGTGGATTCGGTAGCGCTGTAGTGCTGTGTGTTAGCGAAGTGCCAAATAGTCCAATCTAATTTTTGAATTATATTTCAAAAACAAATTTCCGTTGCCTTTATTTTGAAATACTTTTTTATACTTGCCTTTACTGATAGACCAGTCTAACAGCAAGTATGTACAAGCTAGACTAGCATAATAAAGGTGCTGCCAAATGTGTTTTTTTATATTGATTTTTGAAGTAGGCTGGTTATGGGTAACAAGGATCGCTTATGGTTCCAGCATTGGGGTTGAAACTCAGTGTGGGGAGATTTTGCTAATTAATTACTCTTTGTCTAAAACAAATCCGTGACATCTGATCAGGAAGACTAGTATCCCAGCTCTAGCACCCAGCTAAGTCATCCATTGATAGAACCCAGACGACTATACCTCGGACATGGTTCCTCGACCATGGCGCTACTTTGATGGCACCCTTTAATAGCAGCCTACGAGCTCCCCGACCTAAAGGCTGATAGTGATTGGAATAATCTTATGAGTGAGACAATATACATATTCCTTTTGATTTAATTTGGCTTCGGGCGTTCTTTTGATAAAAAGGCAACAGAAAAGTGTTTCAGCTTAGTTTATTCTGACGCTCCGAAATCATAGAGCATTTGTTCAGTAGCGTCACTTAACTGTAAATCGTATCTCTTTAGATAAAATCAGAAAGGCTGTAAAACATAAGATTTCATTTCCGTTTCACCGTCTGACATATTCAGCGAAACTGGCTTCGAGAACGCCATACTTGAGCAAAGATGTACCATTTGACCCTCTGTAGCCTTACAGGGTTTAAATGACAAATATATCAAGGATTTTATTATCTGAATAAATTTAGAATTCTTATCGAGCTTTGCTTGCTTGCTTGACTGATTGATTTTTTGTTAATTATTGTGCAATGACCATTTATTTATTGTTAATCGTTTTCATAGTGCATGGGTATACTGTGGTGGGATATTTATTTGACGTTCTATCGACAGCATAACTTATTAATATCTTATTTATATCTGCTCAACTTTTTTGTTTAATTGCGGAACAAACAAACGATTCTCTGACAATTAATTAGATCTTAGCAAGAATCCATGCTCCGCCATGACAATTTCAGGTTGACCAGCAGTATATTGCAATGTGCGTGTCGTGATAGAAAAATAGTAGAAACTTAAGAAGAATAAATGGAAACCACCTCAGAAGCCCTTTCTCCGGGCTAGTTACTGGGCTTCGTTAGGATTTTATAGTCATAATCTTTCAATTGGAAATATTTTGTTGAGAGTATTAATTTATAGTAAAATTAAAACCTTGGCGTATACAGAAATCTTTTGCGGAACACTAGAGTGAGAGAGAGAGAGAGAGAGAGAGAGAGAGAGAAAGAGAGAGAGAGATGTTGTAATGTTATTGTTATCATTGCGAATTTCAGAAAGCCTATTAATTCAACTCAGCTGTTCATTGAGATCGTATGTTGTGCATCACACGACTGTTAAATTATTAAATTTACTGCTATTTTACTCTCTCGTATGCTATCAAATGCTGTTATTTTCGGGTATTTAATATTTCTATGCTCTCTTTATTGTTGATATTCTCTTTTGTCATTCCTACTTATGTTTTTTGTGTTTTTTTTAATTACAACGCCATTGGTTATTTGGCTACCACAGTTACTCCGACACGGGTCGCTTATATGTCTATTAATTGTTTGATGTTGCAAAGTTGTCATTACTAACTTTGTCTGCAGCTCTTAATTTGCTTGACTATATTGACAATATTAACGTATTCCAGATCTCTATTTCTTCAATAAACTTGCACGTAATGCGTGCGCTGCTTATAATATTACTCTACTTTTACTAACTATTAGCCAATGGCATATCGGTTAAGTGGTTTCCTGTTCTCAGTAGGTAATGACGGGTAAGCCTGTGGCATAATCGGTTAGGTTTCCGACTACGGAGACACATAAGTTCATGGTTAACTTACAGTGTGTTGACTTTTGGGCGTTTAAATGCTTATAGACGATAGCACTACCTTGATCATTTGCTTGGTTTGAATACTAGGCCTACTTGTTTTGTGGTAATGTAAGTCTAAGTATTTGCGTGCATATACATGTACTGTATATGCATTTAACTTGATGTGTTTGTGCACGTACTTCTTTGTGCCTCTGTAGTTTGGTTGTCTCTTTATATATTTGTGAGCTTACCAATCAGGACTTCTTCATTATATATATAGGCTATATGTTGTATGCATGTGCAGTTGTATGTATTTCTGGACTCTATGTTTTTACTGTTTGTTTTTGCCTGTATGTAATGCTCTTAATAATATTAGAGTGTCAATTACCAGTGCTTTTGAATTTTTTATTTATTTATATAATTTTAAAATAATGTGCAAACTTTATTACATCCGTCCGCAATAGGTGCAGCTACGTTTCAATGTGGATTTCATGGAAAGCACTCGGCTCTGGAGTAAATTAAACGGGGGAATGCGGCTCTTGGGCAGAGTTCTTTGTATGAATTATGCATGTACTTGTTCTAAGAGTTTTTATTTTAAACATGTAAAGCTCATGTATCAGAGTGCACTCGTGTGCCCAATCCAGACCTTCTTCTGGTAGTGCACTTATTGTACACGTTAAACAGAGAGAGTTAATAGGCTCATTAACCAGCTTCTCATATTATCTTCCTCTACGACTAACGAAGAAATATTTATTAGCATCTTAACAGATATTTATTTTCACATATAACATTAGCAGACCCTAATAGCGTTATTAACCAATCAATAAAAAGTTCGCTTTATTTGTTTTTATTTTATGTTATATTTTGTGAGTTCATTTAACGCCCAGATTCTTTATCAAAGACGATTTCGAAGATGTCTCGAGAGAACTTTTAGATTATAGGCTACTGATAACACATTAGACATTCTTAGCCCTGCATGTCTGTGTGTGCAAAGACTGAATAGAAAGATCAGTCTTTTCTGTTGTTAAATTATAATAAGTAATTCACTCTCACTCTTTCCTGTGTTATTCTAAATTGCAAGTCTAAGTTATATATTTCTAGTCACAGTCTGTTTCATCGCTAAATCAGTAAGGGCATGGCGTTGGCCATGACGTTGATTTAATCACAAAGGTTATGATTCCCGAAACTTTATATAGCTTCTATCTTGAGAAAATATGGCTTCTGAGTTGGTTTCTCATTGCCTTACACATGTAATTTCTGCTTCGCAGCCCTTTCTTAATGGCTTCTGCTTTTACGATTGGTCCATTCAGTAATTAACCGGACACAACAAGGAGTCCGGACACAACAGGTAAAGCTTGATTAATGTTAATTAAAGTTTGGTTAATTTTTTACTCGTAATTAAGCGCTAAGTCATTTGATATAATTTAGATAACTTTTCTATAATTTTGCCTTTGCTTCACATAGTTATCTTGTTGTGCTTGTTTTCTCTGTGACAATTTGATCATTTTTAGCTACGTTGTTACGTTTCGCATTTAACGATAATTATACATTACTATGCAGTTGTAACAAATATTTCGAAGTTCAGAAATATAAGTATTGTAATTATCGTCATGAATCTCATTAAGCTAAATTGAATATTAAAATAATTTCTGCATTTGCAAAGATTTTCTGAAACCGTTATTATTTAAGCCAATTTTTTTCTGAATTCGTTTGTATTTTTATCCCCTATTGTTTTGCCTCTAAGTTCATTTACAAACTACATAATCATCACAGGATCGACTTATTTTAGAAAGAAGAAAGAAGGTATATTAAAAGTGCAAGTTCAAATAAAAAAGAATACAAGAATAACTAACAAGATTTTTTATAGCTAAAAATAGCTTAGTGCGTAGAAAGTCAGATACAGTGATGAATTTGAAATAACCGACACTGTAGCGAATCGAACTCCCCTTGTTTGTATTCCCGGGCCAATCGATCAGATACCAAGAGCTCAGAGTATACAATAAAATCATAAATAAATGAATGACTACAAATATAATAGTTATATATAACTAGTAAAACAATTACTTTTCCGTTCGCTTTCTTTTCTAAGGTCTCTTCCTATCCCGATCCTGGTTGAGTTGGGATTGAGGGTAGTAGATGATGATAATGATTTATAATCACTAAATTTTGTTCATCGAACAATTCAGTAGCTCTCCCTATCTCCCTCTCTTTCTCTCTCTCACTCTCTCTCTCTCTCTGTCTATCTCTAATGTGTTCTCTTAAGTATCCTTTCAAGTACGTACTGCTATTCATTGGCCGCTTTAAAAATCTTTAACAATTAAAGAATTTAATAAAGTGTACAACATCAACCGTGAAGCTCAAGTTGAAGTAAGGTTATGATATCAGCAAATCTTATGTAGCTTTTGGCTTGAGAAAATATGGCATCAGGGGTGGTTTCCCATTGAATTCGTCACTTCCTGCTTAGTCACATATAGCGACACGAGAAGTAACGATTGGTATATAGATTAGAGATGGGAATCGAACCGAACCCTAAAATCTAGAATTTTGACCGAACCGAACCCAGACTCTGGCCGAACCCGAACCCAGACTTCGTCCAAACCGACCTGAACTGAACTCTTGTACTTCCTTTCTTCTTCGTCAGCCTGACATTAAATAAAGATAGCAAGAACAATACAAATATATATTAGTTTTGCATTTATGTCTTACAGTAACTAACACCATATATTCAGGTAAGGCTGGTTCCGACCCAAATTTTTAAATGGTAGCATTACAAAGGAATGGTAGAGGGAAGCGAGACTGGTTTACAGAAGATAATGGATAGTCTGAATACGGTATTGAAATATGGAATGAAGATAAACATCAAAGAGACAAAAGTGATGAGAGTATTCCATAAAAATCTGAAAATGCTTGACTCAATCTAGGTGGATTTGTTCTTGCTAAATTCAAATTATGATTTTTTTCTAATTTTAGTGTGCTACCTTAATATTTTTGCAGCCAGATTTACAAATAATTATATATGACATTCTATATGTGTTAAGACTATCTGGAGTAAATAATTTTGCACCATAGCAATGCAATAATTTCATAACTATTTTCGTAACATCATAATTGATCTGAGTTTTTCAAATTTGAAACCCTAAGGTAAATTATGAAGCTTATTACTGGTCAGTTGATAGCAAACGGTGTACTGTTTACCAAATCATCTTTATTTGACATTTTTATGTTACTAAATTGCACTTTGTCTCTGAAATATTTGATGAAATTTTAGCCAAGACATTTCCACTTAATTATAAGCGTATCTAATATATAGGCCTATAGTGACAAAAAAATTAAAAATTGATGAAGCATTCTATTTGCTCGTTATAATCAAGGAGAATATTTCAGAAACAATAATAAAGCTAAATATCTATATTATGAACATTTGTTGGTCAACTTACAATATCTTAAGAAATTTACAGCAATAAATACCACTTCTCTCCTGTTTTCATTGTCATATTTTTACCCAGGTGATAAAATGTGGCAGGTATTATGACTTAATGAATTTTTAAGCATATTCACCATAAACCATTTTAAACATGTTTGCCATAACCATGATTAGTATAAGTAAAGTTAAACAATTGCAACATTATCCAAACCAAAATATTTCGAACTCGAATCGAACTCTTGCGAGTTGGAAAGCAAGCCGAACCCGAACCCTTGTTAGAACCGATCCCGAACCGAACTTTCATTTTCAACGAACCGAACTCTCAAATTGTCAACTGCTAACCGAACCCAAACCGAACTTTCATTTTCAGCCAACCAAACCGAACCCGAACTCCGGAAATTCATAAAATTCCCATCTCTAATATAGATACTACAGTGGCTAGAACACAATACGGTTACACATCGATAGTAACAAAATAATTATAAAAATAATAATTATCGAGAAGATATTATGTAACTCTGATGAACATTTATGTACAAGGTGATATAATTATTAATAAAGTCGACAACAACATCGGACAATATATTCATTTTATATATTTTAATATATAAAATATGACCCGAATTTTATTACACAATAACACAAACAAGTGCAAAAAACGATGTGTAAAAAGTTCAATTAGCATCCAGAATAACCTGGGGCAAACTTATTTAGGCGAACACAGCAGTTCTTCATTCGAATTACCCGCAAGTAAAATCAAGACTACTACTTTAATTATGTCCCTGCTAATTTTTTTTTACGAAGAGATCTGTAATCAAAAATGCATTAAAAAGTGATATACGATGAAAGTTATCCAAATGATCCTAAATTTGTACATTTTTTTATGATTATATAGTATAGTCCTCGAGGCCTGCTGTTTAATATCTTAACTTCACTCGCATATTAATTTACAAATTCAAATTCGCGCCGAAATGCTTAACTTTTTAGCGTGAATCAAGGGTATAAGAGTTTTGTAACTATCAAAGTTCAATGAGGATCAGCAAATTTGCTGAAGTATTGGTTTTAGTATAAACATTGGTTTCTAGAATAAATTAATGTATAAGTTCTAGTGAAAACAGTTGTATCATATAGTCTAAATTTGAGTGGATATACCACAGCACTGGTAATCGTTCTCAACACTTCAGTCCATTCAAAACTTGTCGATGGCATGTTAATAGTAGTTAGGAACATTTTTCTTCAATTTAAATACAGCTTAATCACCTGATTAAATTAACAATCACAGTGGTTTTACTCTTCAAAAGCAACGTCATAGACTCATAACACATTCAATAGTTACTATACTTTTAATCCATTAATAAATATGATTCTAATAAGAGATTAGAATTATATTTATCTATAATTATTTATCATCACAGAGTCCAGAATGGTCTCTACGCTCCCATCCTCAGAAGGCTCTCCTGAATGAAGTTGACAAAAACACAGTCACTGTAAATTATAATTTACTTTATAATTTAATTAATAGTATAATCATTAATTAATTAATTAACTATTAATAATATGATTAATAATAATTACAAATATTGAATAGTTTATTAATTGTCAGTTCGTAGTCATTACCTACACGTTGTTTTATATGCATACAATGTTAAATAGCAACAAAAGAAATAAATTAAAGCAAAGGAACGCAGACATTCACGTATGAAATTCTCAGTCATTACACATGAGTGTATCTCGCAGTTTTGTATGTCATACTTCAATAGAGATAACGGACGTTAAACACAATGTTACCAGTATTTACAATCAGTTGATGGTCAGGAGACTTGTATCATCTCAGCGCTGCCGCATAACGTTGAAGGACTGTCCCTGAGAGGAGAGTTCTGCTGATAGTCTAGACTACCAGCAGATCTTTCGCCTATGAGGCTGGCACAGGCACGCATATCACAGCCTATAGGCGAGGCGAGCAGTGAAACAGTCTGATCTCTGTCTGATCTAAATATCATCGCTCTTCTCTTATCCTTAGAAATCCTCGCAAACTCTCGTCCCAGACTTCTCGTCTCGCAGAGCGAAGATTTATACCTACGAGCGGAGAGCAGGTCGTCCACAGGTGATAATAATGTTTTAGCGGTTTTCACGCATTCGCCAGGTGTCTCCAGTATATCGTCTAGACTGCGTGTTTTACGAGTGGGAGAAAGCGCCTGGGCAGAGTTGTGACTATGCGACGTGTCCATGGGAGATGATTCGTTGATCTCCTGCTCTGCGGCTGACTCATCACGACCAATGACAGCCTCTACCGCTGAGTCACTAACTAGAATCTGTGGATGACAGAATGGAACCCGTTTATCGTTAAATTGATTAATCTTGAGATTTGAGATCGGAGTGGGGAAGCTGTAGTTCATTGATTGATTAGATCGTTCATCGCTATTTCTATCTGAGACACCTACGTTCAGTTCACATTCGCTGTTAGTAGAGCAGGCTGGTAAACTGCTCCTACTATCATCATCGTCCTCAGTATTCTCTCCAGCTGTTGATAGGTTACCTTCAGTTTTCAGTTCTTCACGAGTTGTATCCCACACTGCAGTACGACCACTCCGACGAGTCAGCCAGGAATTCTCTGATTTTCCGCTACAAAAATTAAAACCCTCCCCAGGTCTACCAAGCCCTCCCACCGGTACGATCCCAATACTGTTCGGCCTTGCCATTGGTCGCTTCTGCTTCATACTGCTCCCGCCTACTTCGTCACCTGCTGCAAGCCCCGCCCCAAATGTGGGGCTACTAAGCGGTCGCTTCGACCCGGCGTAGTTATGCTTAGCTCCCAAACGAATCGTGACTCCGCCCTCGGTGCCTGATTGGTTGAGAGCAAGCACTACGCCATCTTCAGCTGCCGCAGTACTGATCAACGGTTTTGAAATGGGAGGAGTTTCACCAGAAGGAGGCGTGGCGTGTTCATGCAATGGACTGAGACTAGTGAATGAGAGGCGGGACATAGCGGTGGTCGGTGAGTTGATGATCTTAGACAGGTCAGCTGTCGCAGAGGTTACGGGGGGTAAACCAAGGAACTTGACCTGTCCTGTTCTTTCGTTGCACTTATCAGTGTTGCAACACAATGGTTGCGTGTTGCGAGAAATGCAACAAGTTCTATTTCTGAAGCGATCACTTGTAGCTCGAAGCTGTTGCTCAAATTCTACAAGCTGACCGAGAAAATTAAAGTTTGGAGAAATCGTTGGCCGCTTTTCTTTTACATATCTGAAATAAATAAAAATACTCATCTATTAATAGACACCTATCACCATTATATAATTATATAGATATATGTTTCATTATGTAAAGCGAAGAAAACATCCTTTCAAAGACGAAAATACTGTCTCTAACGATTCTGTCTAATGATACTATTGCTAAGCAGTGTCACGCACATGATAAATTTTCAAATAGATTTACCACACACAGCTTCTGTTAAAATGTTAATTCGTTAAAATAGTTTAGCCCACGCAAGCTCTCACAAACCAAAGTACTCAAAAGAAAAACAACCAGAATGCTATACGACTATAGGTATGAGACAACTATCGTTGTCCATGACTACATCGAGCATATGAGTTAGCAAACCTGTAAGCCTCCTCTGTGTTTAGACCAAGCTGCAACATGACATAGGCGATGACTAACGTTGCTGATCTCGACACACCGGCCTGACAGTGTACCAGCACAATAGCATTGGCCTCTCGTACTTTATCTACGAGAATACAAAGAACAACATTACAATTACGCAACAGTCAATAATAACAAACCAGCAAAAACAGCATTCAAGTTTCACAATAATTCCCTTAACAATAGTAATAAATAAACAATACTTAATAATAATAATTAATAATAATAATTAATAATAATAATTATAATAATAATTCCTTAATAATAATTCCTTTATAATTTCCTTGAGATGAACAAGCAAAAAAGAAGAATTACAATTTGTAAATTATAATACTTAAATTCCAAGTAAAGTGGGCGACATTAACTTACTTTTGCCTATATTTGGTAACGTTGTGTAATAACATTTATAAAATAACTAGTTAATAGCTTTCGATAATAGCTAACGATGTAGCTTTCTCTAAGCAAGCAGAAATCTATTCAATTATCTTCACTGCTTGTTTTCAATTTAGGCTTCTTTTGAGAATTTATCTCCATAGAGATTTTAGCCAATGATACTAGATAACGTATGCAGTCATCTAACCTAGTCGATTAGGCCTATATTGCATTTGTTTCGTGGTTTTAAATAAAACTAATGAAATAAATAAAACTCAATCAAACTGTTTGACTAAATGTTTTTCAGTCAATTTAATTACAGACTGAATATTGTTAAATAGAGAATAATAGTGAATAATAATTATACGTCGAATCAACGTTAATGAGACTACAAAATGAAATGTTAATAATATTAAGGGGGAAACGCACACGTGTGCAAATTGCCCAAGACAATGGGTTTTTGTAATCAGTATCAAGACATATCTATAAAATTACAATGATGAGTCATCTTCTCGCACACCAGTGATCCCTCATTAGCATATTTGTATTATAATGCGTGTTTCTCAACGAGTCACCACTATCAAATCCGCAATACCTTGGTCCACATCTGCCTTCAGTGCATTCCTTGTGGTCATAGTTTTCATGTCCTACAGGCTTGACCACAAAGGTACGAATACTCGTAACACGCGTGTTACATATTTGCGCACAATCAAGCCTATATTATAGTACAGTAGATGTGAGATTCAAAGTCAAGTACCACTGTAACTGACGTTTGTCTAAATATCGTAACTTTTGGTAACCATCACTAATTTTACACCGAAATAATTTTCGGTAACCGCTGTAATTTTGTAAAAGTAAAGCTGATATTAAAAGTAAATCTAAGGTTAACGTCAATTTCCTCACTCGAAAGCAATGACGGGCGAGCTCAGGATTGTAATGTTCAATGTAAATTATTTTTGACAGCGGGATTAAAATAATCATCAGGTTTACAAATCTATAGTGCTAAAAACGACTTTTAACGTCAGTTTCATATCTCGAAAGAATATAGGTTAAATGTCGTTCACTTTACAAAGAATTTAGTAATTATAAACTACCAGCGGTTACAAAAATTATATTTAAAAAATATCAAAATTTCATTTTAAAATGCTAACTATAATTGTATGAATGCAGCGGCATAATGCAGCTATTTATAATCTGTAAAAATCTGCAAGTTACTAATAAAGTTATTATCTGTAATCTGTAACAATCTGCTGTGTGTACGTAAAAAGCGACTAAAGCAGAAGCTGAGGATGGCAAGAGGGGACCCACCTCTCCATGAAATTTTTCTCCCAGGATTAAATGGTAATTAATCCGTCTAACTGAGGAATGCAACGGGAAACCACCTCAGTAGCCACACTTTTCCCAAGCTCTAGGCTACATTAGATGTGTATAAGGCATAGACTTTGTGAAGGGATTAACTTGTTGATCTAAGGAGTGCTCTTATGGAGCGAGAAAACAGACCTTGAGTATGAATATGTACCTTGAACCTGCCACTTGACAGTGCACTGAAGAGAAGAGAGAATCTGTAATTTGATATCCAATTATTTGAGAGTTTTTGAATTTTAACTTATTTGATTTCAAAAAAATATTAATCATATATTTATTTCATCATAATTTTGCTCAAGACACAATGCAGTCCTTACAGCCATGCATGACTAACTGCTAATTAATCTGACAGAAAATTGTTCAGTTTGTTACAATTTGAAAACAAATGACTATAAACGGTCTGCATGTCTACATCGAAGAGAAAGAAATATAGGCCAATTACACTAACCTAGGAACTGGAATGCTTCCTGAAAAAATGGAACGAGTTTGTCAAGATAGGTGTCGTCGATTGGAATGCGATGAAAATTCGTCTCCTGAACGAACGCCGGTCGTGGAATGGATGTTGTGACATTAACGACGTAAGTTATACCATTCTTCTGTATAAACATACACAAAACAGCAGTTCATATACCGTTCTTCTGTATTAATATACACAAAACAGCAGTGCATATACCATTCTTCGGCATTAATACATACAAAAGAGCAGTGAATATAGGCCTATCACTCTTTCGCATTAACATATACAAAACAGCAGCACATATGATTCTTCTACATAATTTATATAAAAATTTATATATTTATATAATCTACATAATTTATACAAAACAGTAGTGCATATACCATTCAGCATTAACAGATACAAAACAGAATTCTGCATGGAACTGGTCTTAGACAACTCCAAGCACCCACTAGAATAACGAATTAGAACAGACAAAGGCAAGTTTTTTAAAAATATTTTTTTGATATTATAGCCATCGGAAGAGATTTTGATACATGGCATGGGACAATGAGGAGTGGAGAAGGACCATTCGTATCCCGACCCTAGTTAAACTGAGATTAAAGATAATGATGATAATGATGATGATGATGATGATATTATAGCCATCGGACCAACAATTCACTATATCTTTTACATGCTTGATTACAAATGAGATAGCATTTAACTATGTAGTGAGGTCATGAAAATAAGATGCGACCAAGTCAACAGTCTCTCAATATTTGTTCGAATATTTGCTCATCAATATACTGCTTCAATTTATGAAGCACTCTCAAATACTGCATTCAAAATCTCATTTTAAAAGGAAGAAAGTAATCGATAAAAATATTTACTTTTACTTTCGGAAAGAAGTAAAAATGCGATTTATAATAGCCTATGTAAATTAAGCCAGACAGGGTTCAGTTGAGACTCGGATACGGTTAATTATAGTCAGACCATAGGCTTAGTGATTGTTAGCTTAGGTTTGAATGTTCACACGTGTGTAGGAGTTTATACTAGCAAGTGCTATATAGCAGGTCAGTAGTAAATCAAACATTCCTTGAGAAAGCCTCGTATAATAAGCAATCGCTAGATATAGTCAGCTACATGACGTTAGCAGCGATCTGTAATAGCTTGGTTAAAGAGAATAAATGCTTATTAAACTATAATATTCCAACAATTAGGCATTCTCTCAACATAAAAATCATGTAAGTAGAATTAATCAAGTGATTAAGCTATATCTCTTTAAGAAATAATTATCAATCGTTCAAACAAATGCGCATATAAATATAAAATATAAACTACTTTATAAAACTATGATACTTTAATACAGAAAGAATCTCTGAGAGTTGCCACCGAATACTGAAAATTATACTTTAAAAGTAAAAAGCTAAGGTTAACGTCAGTTTCCTCACTCGAAAGCGATGTCAGTGATGGGCGAGCCCAGGATTTGAACCCGCATCAACTGATCCGCGGTCGAGTATCTTACCGACTTCGGTAAGATACTCGACCGCGGACTACAGACAAATGTATGCAGTACAATACAATAAAGATTTAATTTCGGCTTCATAGACTAAAGGTGATGTCAAGGACCTCTCAAAACATGCAACTGGAAGATGAACAAGACTATAACTAGCAAATGCATACACCGAGCAGATAAAAAAAACTTTTTTTTAAACTACAGAAAAAAACAACTTTATAAAAACTACAGATCTCTTTTGCAAATATAAAACTAAAATAATCCGTTTCATTATCATATCTTTAAATCGTTAGGGAACATTGACCATTTTTCATTAATTGAGCGTAAGTCCGAGATTTTAAATTTAATCTCCTACCAGATCATCAAAAATCAAACACGCAGGAATTTGAAGCATCTCCGAGTGGATTATTTAAATTTCATTATGACACACAATGATCAATTTAAACATTCAAAACATTTTCACAAGTAATGGCAGTAGCGAAAAAAGACTTTAATTACAAAAGTAATAAATTAAGCAGTTACTAACCGCTAACGTTTCTTGACACAAAGCATCTCTCTGAGAGCCCAGATAGAGATAGGGCAAGATCTTAGTGGGCCCTACATTGGCTACGGGCATACAGGGCTGAGAAACACAGTGAGTCATGCAGTAGGATGTAGAGTGACAGCTAGAAGACTTAGCAGGCGGTTCCGAGCAGTTAAAACTGGATGCAGAGCTGGCACTAACTTCTTCCTCGGTGGCTCTCTCAACAGAGAAGCTCATTGGTCCACAAAGTTCACTCTGGGCGGAGTCTCTCATTGTGACGTCATAAACCACGCGCATATGACGTCATTAGTGTTTAAAAAATAATCCAAAGTGAAACTACGTATTTTATTTCCAGAGAGTGATGACATTAAGTCATAAACTGTAGTTCTTCATGAGATATATCTGAAAGAAGCACAACCAGATAAATTTATATATTCATATTTACGATGATAAAAATAGTAATTAATATACCACATTATATACATATATACATATATTATATTATATTAAGAGTTGCTACAACTCTTAATATATATGTCAACAACTCTTTTATAATATAAACCATACAACTCAGTTGTACGGATATCATAAAAGAGTTGCTAACAAACACTTCGTTTCGTGTAGGTACATATTCACTTCTTGATAATCAAATATCATTGAAAGCTGTGCACAATCAGAATCATACAACATGAAGAAAAACAGTACGAAAGAAAACAATAGAAAACAATAGAAAACAGACTTATAGTAGGCATTGGTATTAACTTACACGCCTGACTAGATGGGTGAATAAGTTACAAGGATGAATAAATGCTAATATATCGGTTGAACAAGTTTATTATATCTGCACGTTTCTGTCGTCATACATTATATAATACAGAACTAAGCTTTCAACTTTCAAACACTGAGTGTTTGAACAGCATTTACAAGATTATTGACAGTACCTTCCTACTGATAAATTTAGTTATAAATTAAAGGTTTCGTTAATGAACAAGCAAATGATTTTATAAAGTGAGCACAGAAATATAGATTGCACAAAGTTACATAAGAACTAAATTGACAATGAGCTCTCTCTAGTGGTGAACATCTCTCTCTCTCTCTCTCTCTCTCTCTTCTCTCCCTATCACTGCCTACTGGAGGTCCGTAACACATAACACATAGCTCCACAGCTATCTATCCTCTGCTTTTATTTTCATGTCCACAAACGAAACGTTAACAAATCAGATGAAATTACCTAGCATTCCAAGTCAATCAGTATGTAAAGGTTACTTATCGCTATTAAAATCTAAAGCTCTGTAAATTATACTCTACGTCATTTAATAATATTTACTAAGATGGCGGAAAGAACAACAACGGCGGAAGTCTCTCATGCGACTGGGAAAAACTGCGACGCCATTGCGAGGGGTGCCGCAATCAATAAAAATATTTGTTTCACACATTAGAATGATTTTTAAATGTGTAAAGCTCCATGATCATCTCTCAGTCGATCGCTGATTAGTTTAGGTCGTTTATCGCAGAGGCAACTCAAGAGAGCAGCAGAAAGGAAACTCTTTGGGAAAAGGCATTTAAATGATCACAGTAGATCTAATATCACGCCGTATATCACTGGCACTTGATTTTAAATTGATATCAAGTTGCACTGGTGCAGTACTTGTATAATATGTAGAATATATACATCTAGATAATACTATATTATACAAGTATTAACAGTATTCTATATTTTCAATACTTTTATCAATATTAATATATTCTAGATCATAGATGAAAAAAACGTTCTTACCAAAAATAAAAAACGTTACAAAACGCGTTTTTTTCCAAAAAAATAAAAAACGTTGAAAAAAAGTTAGTAGCGTACACGTAGGCTTGCATATCTATTACCATGCCTTCATTCCATAACACTAAACAATTTTATTACAACTAGACTTGATCTAAAGTTCTACAGTATGTCCATAGACTCCTTACAAATATATACAAATACTTTTAGGTCACATACAGCCAACTATGTTTTGGCTCACATTTGAAATAATTAGAGGTGAGATCACAGTGTTTATCTTAATTTTTACCTTTTGACGTTTACGGTTTACGATTTTTTACGCTTTTTATTTTATAAAAAATAAAAAAAGTAAAAATCGTGTTTTTTAACAGATATAAAAAACGTAAAAAAACGTTTTTTCATCTATGTTCTAGATAATACTTAAAAAATGCTCGATCCTCACAGCGTTCATGTAACTGGCTGCTTTTAGCAGAATACACCAGTACCTGACAGGTTAAAAGAGATGACACTTATAATAATCAAGCACATGTATGCACCTATCTACATCATTGTTATACATCTTTCACGACTCATTACGCAACGTACCATACAACTGCGCATCGATCTACTTTTCAAAACTTTTATATCTACAGGCGTTGCAATCGACAAATAGAAGTTAATAATTGAGTTCCAAGACGAGAAAAGGAAGTGTGTTAAGAACTTCACACTAAAACGACGTAATACTTGTAAATCATGAAATAGTAGTATTTGAAAAAGAAGAAAATTTGACGGAAAGTATTCTAATCAGTACTGCGAAAAGAAGGAAGTCGTTCAATAAGTATGCATTCGACCGTTTCCATAATCAAAACATTCGTGATGGTTGACAAATGATCTAGCAATGTCAACGTATATAACGCTTATAACGTACATAATGCGTATAACGTCTTACATCTGAATGCTCAATATCATTTTAAAAAATAGATTAACACGTCCAAAATTTATCAACAAATAAATGAGTAAATTTAGATAAAATCAGAAGTGCAGAACCAATTAATGTCATGAAAGTGTTCGTCAAGGTTATGAAAGGGAATTGTATCACAACGGTAACGTGGAACACAGTCCAACTAGTATTCGAACCTGAGACTTTTAATTTATATTCATTAACGTTAATTCTTGAACAGATTGAGAAGTAGTTCTATCAACCTTCTTTCAAAGAACAAACGAACACTATCCAATCATGAAACTGTACAACGATACTACTGCTGTACTATATAGCCCTACTGAGAATATCCGCAGTGAATAATCCTAGATAAGCTTTGAAGTTAATTCAACGAGACTAATCCATAGGGCCCTGATGCTGAAACCAGTTACAACTCGGCTATGCGATGCCAACATTTCAACGACTGTTTAATGTTTATATTATCTAATTTCAACTTAAAGTTTATTACTAAAGAGAATATGATAGTTACAATAAATAATGTATATGACATCTAAAGAAGTGTTGCACTTGAGTGCTATTAAATACTTTCATCTATATATTAAGATAATAAGACAGTACATTGCAGAGATGTATTTTTTGCCATAAAGAAGATATTTAATTATTTTCCCCATAGCATAGAATTAAAATACAAAACTTTAGACGAAGGATCATCGATCTACCCTTTAGGAATAACACTTCCGCAGTCAGCTAGCTATACATGTACATGTATGTACCCAGAAAACTTTCAAATAGCATGACACATGAGTTCATAATCCAAATGAAGAACGCGAAACTTATGCCCATCCTTGATTAGTAGTAAGCAAGTCCACTCTTACAAAACAAAGAATTAAAAATGGTTACATACAATGAAGTATTTTGTGCTTTCCTAATAAATTTTCCGTTACATTTAATTTATTTGTTAAGATCTAGTTTTAATTTCTTATACAGTGAGTTATACTTCATTGTTAAATTAAAAATAGTACAATAATTGCCTTCACGTTGGCCTATATTACATTTACAATGATCACAAATTAAAGTACATGGACCTAATTTTAAGCTACTAAGCACAAAGGTATCTTATTACAGGCATATAAATTGAAAACCTTGTAAACAATTACAAGCTAGTCTTTCTTTCTTACACTATGATACTAATATAGCTAAGCTACTTTGCAGTTTTGTCTAATGAAGTACATTACCGTATTTCGAAAACTATGAACGAGTTACGAGTATATGTTTAAATCAGTATTTAACTAAAATTAGTATTACTCATTGCACTTTGATATAACAGACTGTGTGGTCCATCTCTCTCTAGCGCTCATATACAACTGAACGGAGCTGAATGTACTGAACTGCGAGTCACTGGTAGGCGCCTCGTAGACTAGAGGTGTAGTCATCGACAAAGCTTAGTTCACCCAAATAATTCATACCAATATTATTATGCCTGATCGGGTGAATACGCAATGCATTAGACATCACAAGTTGCCCGTATTATCTTTACTGGCGTCAGAGACTTCATAGTTAAATACAGTTTCATATACATACACTGATTTACTTTCTAACGTTCTTTAACGTCAGTAACATACCAACCATGTAACATTACTATGAGACTGGTCAAATTTAGAGGAAAAAGATCAGTATAATTAAATATTGCTACGATTCTACTTATTAAAAATAGCTACTTTTAATATATTTATATTAAAAGTAGCTATTTTTAAATCAAAGGCAAAAGTGTTTTTTGTATTTTCCTTTTATTAGTCAATTTCGTCGCGTTAAATTACTCAATTTATTCTCCACCTTTGCTGCAAATCCTTACTCCTGCTTGAAAGCCTGGATGTCTCTTAAAAACCGCAAATATTGTTAACTTAATTTTATAACTGAATATTTGTATCGGTTCTATGCACAATATGGCATTTAATTTTAAATATACTTCATTCAACTTTTAAACAGTGTACATTAAAACTACTTAGGTGAACTAAGCATAATGCTATAGTCATCAACGCATGAGTACATGAGGTATAGCCTTGAGCTGAGTAGGACTAGTGCACTAACAGGCCTGAGCTAGAGCTGCCGGTATAAGGTAATAATAGAGAGCCACGGTCATAAAATGAAGCTAAGAAAAGATATGAATAATTAATGGTGCAGTATTGTTCATTTCAGCGCAATATTAGACCTACTTGTGCAATTATAGGATAACCAATTAATTAATTCGTCAGTCACAGTTAGTAACTGCTGTAATCCATTGTAATACAAGTATTTGTAATATTTAGTATTAATATTTAATATTTGAAAAAAATTAAAATATTTAGTTATTTATTATTTATTTATATTTTTAAATATTTAAAAATGCTTTAATATTTAGTACAATGTATTTTTAATATATGGATTGAGCAATCAGTCTTCATGAGAAATAAAATAATACAAAATAAATGAGATTTTAACATCTAGAATCTACTAATACGTCAGGAGCACTAAGAGCACACCAATGAAGAAAGCTTATTCACGTGGAAGAACAACGGCAAGTTGGTTAAAACTTTACTTGATTTACATAACATACATAACATAACGACACGCTGGGTCAGGAAGCACAGATGCTTATTTAAGACCCATTTCCTCCTTCCTTTCCATGGTTATTAGTAATCGGTGCCTTTTGATTTACTCTCAATTAACGACAATTACCTCGTTTGTTCCAGTTCCTGCACATTGAAAATCTAAATTACACAAATTAATTATTTACGAATCTATAGAACCTATCCAACAGTACAAGGCAATTAAGAAACATGTTGAGACTATATTTAAAGAAATTACATGTAACTATGAACGACTTTTATGACCAAACGTGGCCTTTGTTCTTGCTAAGAAATTAAGCTTCAAGAACTCTTGATATTAACCGTAAACCAGTTCAAACGAGATATACATACATGTCGATAATCGAGGCAGAAAACTTGGACACAAGTAATATAGTGGCTTTTAAGTCCTAATCAAGCCTACCATATATTTTTAAACAGCTTTATAAAAAGTGTTCTTTCAAAATAATTTTACTGTTACATCTTTGATAAAAGTGTTTTTCATTTCAAATGTTTGTACTTTTCAAAGAAGCAATATTTTTCCTATCTACAATATATCCAATTCGCGCTTGCAGCCTACAAATTCAGGCGAACACCCAATATTTGGCTAAATTCCTCTGAATGAGTGATACTACAAACATGATGATATATCGGCTGAATAGTACAGCGTTAAACGATCAAACGCTGTACTAATTACTCGTTGGTACTCGTACAAACAAGCCGGATAGTTAAATATGACTAATCTTAGAATGCTTGAAGGACAAGCATCAAAGAGATCTGAGTCATGCACGCTTGTCAGCTACATGTAATATCTATCTGCCTGACATTTCTCGAACCTTAATATTTGCTAAACTGTAATAGTGTATTACATTTTATTAAGTATGTAATGATGTTATAATGTATACTTTAAGAATTTATAACTGTGTTACGAAAGTTGTGTTACATTGCTTACGTTTTGAGTTTAAAGCTATAAATCAGTACATCTGTTTCATGTCACAAGAGTACTGTAAGAGACGGTGTTACGCAGTCTGTAACACTTGGCCTAAACAATATAATGACGATTTAACGTCCGATTCTTCACCCGAGGATGATGTCAGGGGCGTGTCAAGTGGAACATGCAACCACAAGGAGTTCTTCACACCTGAACGCAATGTACACCTATCGCTTATCAGAAAGACACTCTGCCAACCCCGAGACCAGATGGTAAAATAAAATGGCGAGTCGTCAACAAGAGAGCTGAAAAGAGCTTACAACAAGACATAACAGTGGTCCCTCTGGTTGACCGGCTCTAAACTTCATCTTGTAGCATAGAGTTATAATTTGACACATGTTGATCAACTGAGTGCTCTTAGTCTTGCCGAGCGAGAAAGCAAACTTTTAATAGGAATATGTACATTGGACATGCCACTTAGCTGAACGCTATAGACAGTGAGCGATATCTCATGACAAGACATGACGTGATATAGATACAATGAAATGATACGATACAACATGGTACAGCGTTACATAATGCGACATAACATAACATAGCATGACATGACATGACATAACATAACATTAAACAACATAACATACAGTAACATAACATGGCATGACATAGCACATCACGTAACATAATAAGATGCACTAAGAATTTAAAGTTAAATTCGACGGAAACATAAAGAAACAAAAATAAATTTAGCGGTCGCTCACATAATAAAAAGAGATGCTGTGTACAGTTTTTCCCAAATGCATAATAATAATAATAATAATAATAATAATAAAGGTTTAACGTCCGTGTCCTCATACAAGGACAATGTCAGGGACGTCAAGCCTGAGTATTAAAGTCATCAACAACGAAACCTTTCGTGTTAAATTAAGGAAATTTAATTTTTTCCACTAAATATTGGAATATTTTGAAAGGACCTATGATTAGACAAACTCAGGGCTGAGGGTAAGATACAGGATAGGGTTTGGGTCAGGAGATATCTAACATAAGACTGCACTTCCCTCATCCTATGAGGCTTTATGAAGTCTTTCTTTGAAAATTATGAGAAACCTGGGTAAATCTAAGAAAGACGGAGTCATGGCTGGATAGGCTGAGAGGGCGTAATTAGAACATGTCCAACAGGACAACCGGTGCACCCCGTGAACTGGTCATAGGGTAAATGAAAAGTTAGAGAGTGTGAGAGAGATAGAGAGAGAGAGAGAGAGAGAGAGAGAGAGAGAGAGAGAGAGAGAGAGAGAGAGAGCGATAGAGAAAGAGAGACGGAGAAAGAGAGAGAGAAAGAAAAGAAAAAGAGGAGGTAGAAGGAGTAGAGTACAAGAAGAATAAGAAGAAGAACTAAATATAGGAAGATTATTAAAGGGCGAGAAAAAGAGATAAGACGAGCGAGGCAACGAGACAGAATGAGAGAGAGAGATAGAGAGAGAGATAGAGAGAGAGACGAGGCAGAATGAGATATATATATATATATATATATATATATATATATATATATATATATAGAGAGAGAGAGAGAGAGAGAGAGAGAGAGAGAGAGAGAGAGATAGAGACGAGGCAGAATGAGAGAGAGAGAGAGTTATTGACAGGTTGAGGAAATTCTCTGCATAGACAATATGCAGACAGAGAAAACAAGAGAAAAAAATCAGAAGAAACAGAAAAACGACTAAAACTACGTTTTTTTTAACAATATAAGCATCGATTGAAGATTGTGTCAGGCGATCACTGTCAGCTATTTGTCCACTCAATTTCAAAATCATTTCTCTCTCATGTAGGGCGAAGAAACAAACGCTAAAGCCGCACTGCTTGACCCACAGGAGTCCTGCTTAGGATTAGTCGCCTTCTTTGTGAGATGAGGGCAAGCGTGTTAATAGTCTGACTCGTCGCTGAGTGTATGAATGAGTAATGTCCATATGTCCAGTACAGAGCTCCTTATCAACAGACAAAGATCAACTACTCATCCCTTGTCACACTGACTGTGATACGCCTATAGACCTAGCTAACTGTGTCAGTTACACGTTCTCAACATCCTCCTAGGATGAAGAATTGAACGTTAAATTATTATAATAATAATTATTATTATAATTATAGTTACAATTATTATTGTGATGATTTTTATTTTTATTTGTACTACTACTACTAGTAACATTAATAATAATAATAATTATAATAATAATAATAATAATGATTATGATTATTATTATTAGTAGTATTAGTATTATTATTAATATCAATAATAATAATAATAAAGGTTTAACGTCCGTTTCCTCATACAAGGATGATGTCAGGGACGCCATTATTAATGCTACTATTATTGTTATTACTATTTGGTCTACTATTAAATTACTATTAACATGATGATTATTTTTTATGGTTATTATTATTATTTATTATAATTATTACTGAAATGATCATTATATTATATCATCACAGGAAGAGAGGCATTGAACAGATGACAGTACATTATGATACGGTAGTATGATAATATGAAAACGTCATAAATAGATAGTACTTTTATTGCATTTGGAGAAATAATTACAATGCAATTATTTCTCGAAGTTGTACAATTTTAGTAATTTATTACAAAAGCGGGTTTACGATTAGAGTAATTAAATCGGCTAAAGCCGCCATTAACGTTAGTCTTTTGTTTCAAACGTAGAAAAGTAAGCACTGAATTTAAAATCTGCATCAACTTGGAATCCAGTGGCTACTCAATATAACAATTAACCGATCATGGTACTTAACGTCTCTGCCCAGTAAAGCAATTGTAACCTTATTTTTTTGTCTCTAGGCTATACCAATGAAGGGCCGAACACTGCATTTGAACCCCGTACCTAATTAGTCCCACTGACCTGCGATACAAAACCTACTCGACCAAGCCACTGGTTCAGCCACTGACTCAGTCACTGGTTATGCCACTGATTCAGCCACTGGCTCGGCCACTGACCCAGTCATTGATTCAGCCACTTGTTCAGCCATTGGCTCAGCCATTGGTTCTGCCACTGATTCAGCCACTGGCTCAGTCACCGGTTCAGCCACTGGCTTGGCTATATACACTGTATGTATGCTAGTGAGCCAATTACTTCTGTGATTGGACAATCCCTGAAGGGAAAATAGAAAATCCCGATGGCATCATCTAGTACGTATTGGAAACGATGGAATAATAGAAAAACTCGAAACAAGTAGAGAAGCTCTATTCTATAAAGAAGACATATTTAGAGTATCTACCACAATATTAAGCAGATCTTCTTTGAAAGTAAGTGCCCGTCTTGTACGGGATCAAGAAATTGTAGAACAGAGCAAAATGCCTACTTCACATTCATTAAATGTGAATAAGTTTGATTTAGGAAATAACGGAGTCACATCAGAAGACATGACATGTAGTCAAAAGCTTCGTAAAGATCAATTTTTAACTATTCGTACATGTAGAGTAAACGTGAATCAAATAATAATTTGAAAGTTGATTGTAAAAGAAGTTGAAAAAAATTGGACCTATCACTTGACGGGGCACTAGAACGAGACAGACAAACAGATAGTAAGAGAGACAGAGAAGAGGGGATAGAGATTGTTCCATTACTTTACAGCAACTGCTTTATGTATTGATTAATACAGAAATTGGCTACATCCAGCGCGTATATGCGTCGCCAAATTTTGTAGTAAACAATACATACATATACATGTACATATACATACATGTATATGAAGAGAGAAACACAGAGGCATACATGGCATGCGTAGAGTGGAAGTGAGGCATACATAAGCATGCGCAGAGAAGAATAGAGGCATACATAGGCATGCACAGAGAGGAACATAGTAGCTATTGATAGGTAGTAGGTAAACAAGGAAGCGATGATTCACTGCTTCGGCATTGAACTGAGCTAAGTACACAAAGACATTTGAATACTCGTACACATACAAGCACACAGATGTAGACGCACACAGTTTAGTACACATATACACATAGACATTTGAATAGAATATCAGGCGGCAGACTTGACCGATTCTGAGATGCTGAGGCTGAGACTAATGGCTGAGCCGATGCAGAGACTAGGGTTCTGTTCCCTGTCCGGTGCGTGCCTGAAAATATCCTACGTATGAAGAAACCGGCGTTAAAGTTAGCTGTATACGTATACAATTAACCTTGACTCTGGTTTCTTTTCACAGATACTTCCTTATACAGACACATACGTGTAGAAGGATGTACATAGATATGTATTCACGCATAGAGTCATAGAACAAACATATTCAGTAAGTAAGTAGACCTATAATAGTTTAAGATTTACACACATAGAACTAAAAAATGAATAGTTATTAATATATTCGTTGGGTATCTAATGAATATTAGAGATGGGAATTTTATGAATTTCCAGAGTTCGGGTTCGGTTCGTTTCGTTGAAAATAAAAGTTCGGTTCGGTTCGGGTTTGGTTAGCAGTTGACAATTTGAGAGTTCGGTTCGGTTCGTTGAAAATGAAAGTTCGGTTCGGTTCGGGTTCGGTTCTAACAAGGGTTCGGGTTCGGCTTGCTTTCCAACTCGCAAGAGTTCGATTCGAGTTCGAAATGGTTTGGTTTGGATAACGTTGCAATTGTTTAACTATACTTATAATAATCATGGTTATGACAAACATGTTTAAAATGGTTTATGGTAAATATGCTTACAAATTCATCAAGTCATAATAGCTGCCACATTTTTTCACCTGGGTAAAAATATGAAAATGAAAAAAGGAGAGAAGTGGTATTTATTCCTGTACATTTCTTAAAAGATTGCAAGTTGACTAACAAATGTTCATAATATAGATATTTAGCTTTATTTAAGTATCTGAAAAATTCTCTTTGATTTTAACGAGCAAATAGAATGCTTCATCAATTTTTAATTTTTTTGTCACTATAGGCCTATAGGCCTATATTAGATAAGTTTATAATTAAGTGGAAATGTCTCGGCTAAAATTTGATCCAATATATATTTCAGAGACAAAGTGCAATTTAGTAACATAAAAATGTCAAATAAAGATGATTTAGTAAACACGTGTACTTCCATAGAAAAATGATCATAATATACACCGTTTGCTATCAACTGACCAGTAATAAGCTTCATAATTTACCTTAGGGTTTCAAATTTGAAACTCTCAGATCAATTATGAAGTTACGTAAATAGTTATGAAATTATTGCATTGCTATGATGCAAAATTATTTACTGCAGTAAATAATTTTGTCTAGATAGTCTTAACACATATAGAATGTCATATATAATTATTTGTAAATCTGGCTGCAAAAATATTAAGATAGCACACTAAAATTTAAAAAAATTCATAATTTGAATTTAACAAGAACAAACCCATCTAGATTGAGTCAAGCATTTTCAGATTTTTATGGAATACTCTCATCACTTTTGTCTCTTTGAAGTTAATCTTCATTCCATATTTCAATGCCGTATCATTCAGACTATCCGTTATGTTCTATAGGCCCGTCTCGCTTCCCGCTACCTTTTCTTTGTACCGCTATCATTTTAAAATTTGTGTCGGAACCAGCCTTACCTGAATATATGTTGTTAGATACTGTAAGACATGTAAATGCAAAAAATAATATGCATTTGTATTGTTCTTACTATCTTTATTTAATGTCAGGCTGGTGAAGAAGAAAGGAATTACAAGAGTTTGGTTCAGTTCGGTTTGGACGAAGTCTGGGTTCGGGTTCGGCCAGAGTCTGGGTTCGGGTTCGGTTCGGTTCGGCCAGAGTCTGGGTTCGAATTCGGTTCGGTCAAAATTCTAGATTTTAGGGTTCGGTTCGGGTTCGGTTCGATTCCCATCTCTAATTAATATTAGTGTACTTTGTATTCAAATCGATTGCTCTCACCGTCACTTACGTGCTATCGAGCAGGAAACAGACGTTGAACTTGGCTTCAAGCTTAGTTTTTTAGCGTTTAGTCTTTTACGGCTTGCAGGCAGGTCCATGGTATATAAAAGCCTCTTCTCTGCCATCCGTTTTTCTTTTCATGTTCATATAAGGATGTCAAATTTGGGGCTGTACCAAATCATCTAATACTAAGATTATCCAGACGTTCCAGAATAAGGTGTTAAGAAACATTGTAAATGCTCCTTGGTACATCAGAAATAATGATATTCATCGTGATCTGAAAATACCCCTGGTAGTAGAAGAAATAAGAAACTCGGCAACAAGACATCAAGACCGACTCAGTCATCACATCAATCCGCAAGCTCTTCAACTGCTGAACCAACAACGCCGCTTCAGCAGGCTGAAGAGGACTAAGCCCTTCGAACTAGTTTAATAATTTATTCACTAGACTAGAACAGAGAAACCTTCAATAAGTAATATACTTTAAAGCGACTTCTTAAAGAAATTGAAATTATTTACGTTGTGCAACCTAAACGTAATGATTGGACTATCTTTAAGAATACTTTTAGATTATCAGGATAAAATTAATGGTTGGTCTTAGGAGACCAGTTTTAATTCTTTAAATATTAAAAAAAAGTTCATATAAGAATGAATCTTTAAATCATCTAACATTCCTAATCTTGGTTTGCCCGTTTGCCTCTGCTTCTCTTTTCTACCATTTTTTCTCTAAGCGCTCTTTTAACTAAGTGAATGGACTAAACTCTCTCTTTAGAATGTGTTTCATCCAACTCTTCTTATTTCTTAAAAACTTTATCAACTGACAATTTGTGCCAACTCTAGTCAGGATTTCTTCATGGTACTTCTTTTGAGATTAGCTAACCTTTTTCGTTCTTCTTCATATTCACATTTCAAAAGTTTCTAGTTTCCAGATGTCCTTCTCCCTTCACAGTCTACGAAAATTTTTTACTCAATCTTTCCAATGCGCAGCAACATCAACTCACTTAAAATATATCGGTATTAGGCCTACATTTTGTACGTCAGATTTCTTTCTAAAGATAGCTCGATTTTTCCCAGATCCAAATTTTTGTACATAAGAGGCCTATGTACAGTATGTTATTAATATACACAATTATACATTAATATTTTTGTTATTTTAGCACTTTTTGCGATTGAACGATGTTGAAATTTTACTTGTTACTTGTTCTTATTCACTTGGTAGCTTTGTAATTTTGTCTTTTATATGTGTCTACCGCTGAATTTGTGAAATCAAATAAATAATTAATATTGCTTATATTACGTGTAAAACGTTACACTGATTGCATAACTAAATAAGAGTGCCTTGTGATTTATAAATGCTATGTTATAGTTAGGTAATCAGGGTATATTTCTTTGCTAAGAGACCTCCTACACAGAGGAGAGCGCCATTTACATCTAGTGAAATGCAGTTCTGACTCCCATGTAACACATGAGTTCATATAAGTATAATTGCACATAAAGAGCACATTATTGTAACCCTAAATGTCTGCAAAATGCAGCCAACACTCCCTCATTTATACATATCCACCAGCACAACGGAGCCACATGACCTATGTATATCTATTACAGAGCTGGTCTAGCGAACACACAGGAATATAAGTAGCTACATTTAGACGTACGGAGTGCTAGACTGAGCAAGACAAGTAGAGGGATAACATGGTCAGCAGTACACCGGTGGTCAGTTCATCTCATCCTAAAACATTTATTGAGCGTGAGTCATAGCATATCACCTACATACAAGCGTAGATCTGCGAATCCCTCTTTTGATCTTTCCAGATCACTCTTATTGTCCGTACATTTCTAGCATTCCATTGCTATATCTGTTAAAAGTTTTAAATTTTACATAAACTAATTGATCCAGATTAACGTATGTAAAAAGCAAAAATTCATTCCTTCGGATTATTTTTTCACATACAAAGTATACAATCAGAACTTCAGAAGCTTTATATAACTAAAATTCTTAAGTAAGACTAATGCAAGATGCAGGGGTAATTTTGAACCACGATTCCCATAAAAATAAAATTTCACTTATTTTATTTGGGACTTAAAAGCTATTTTCTTAATTTTTTAATAAGAGCACATGCCCTGCCTAGCGGCATTTACAAAAACTGCGAATATATAGATCCGCACACTCTACCGACTTTTTGCGCATATCCTTGCTAGTACCTTAGTAGGCAAGCTATTTTTGTCTTGATTATTTTTAAAGTGCCTACTGCATTTCTTTTCAAAATTATTGAAAGCCTAGCTTTGGTATTTGTAATTTTTAAAATTACACTTTACTAAATTATACCGACTTTTTGCGCATATCATTGCTAGTACCTTAGTAGGCAAGCTATTTTTGTCTTGATTATTTTTAAAGTGCCTACTGCATTTCTTTTCAAAATTATTGAAAGCCTAGCTTTGGTATTTGTAATTTTTAAAATTACACTTTACTAAACAGTAGGTCTATATGTTTGTCTATCAGACATTATAGAAAGTATCCAAGAAGGCACTGGAGATTTTGAGATTGTTTGTAGATGTAGAACAATCAAACTTAGTAAACTTAGTCATTTTAATTACTATATTTGGGTATTCTTCGTCTATAGACATCTTGAAACCTCCAGTATAGTTGCATTCTACTGAGTTTTAACCTGTAAGGACTCTTCTATAATCGTCAATAGTCAGAACTAAGTGCCACTAAATAAAACTCCGGCAACTTAAATTCAATTAACAACTCACGAATGTACTGAGCGACCGATTCAGGCCCGAGACTGGAACCACGCATCTCCAGCACGGAATCGAAGCACTCTAACAATTACACCCACGCGACTGGACAACTCAATATTTCACGTTCTGCACGCACAGACTTCGCACGATTAGTTGATAACCCCAAAGTGGAAAGCAGAGTTAATGTTGTCATTTGCTCTCGATTATTTTTTTTTTTTTTTAATATTTTGACATAGTTTTAAATGAAATTTAGCTAAGAATGTTCAGTTTCAGTGGAAACCGCCAATGAAACCGTAAAGTTGACAAAAACAAGTATCATGGATTAACTTAACCTCTGAACCTGTTCTTACACTGAGAAATTTTTCAAAATGAGGGGGATTGAATAAACAAGAGGTCAATTCTCTTGCGAGCGGCTCAAAACTGAGATTTTGTCAGTAGGGGTATTTAGGGTGGGCAATTGTGTTTTGATAAATATTTTTAATTATTTCGCGGGTAGAGGGAGAAAGGGGTACAGAGATGAGCTTCCAGGTAGTGTGATTATAACCCTGGAGAAGTTTTATTATTTTTTAAAAGTTCACATTTAGCCTTCTTTGATCAGAAAACAATTAAGACTACATTTTTAACTATGAAGATAGTTAAAAATACAGTGAGGCATATAATATACAGGTCTAATAAAACTAAACTAAGCTCTGAAAATATAATAAATCACTCACATGTCGGCCATCATTTCGAGTATGCTAAGGCTCAGAATATATAATATGAATGTTCATTATTAGTCACTTTAAGCTACTAAAAATAGATGAACTATTTAAGCAATTCGTTGCTCATCTTAACAGGAAAAAGTTCAAAAATTCTGAAATTATATAGAAATTTAGTAACTGTACAGATTCCTTGATCAGATTACAAAAAGAATAATAGCACGAAGTGATCGCATGCTGCCGCTAAGCAGGGCCCTGGTTCAGACCGTCAGAGTCCTGGAATTCGTTCAGATGGAAATTCCGCGAAGAGGATCGGAGAACTGTATATTAACGTCACAAAGGTTCTAGGGATGGTTTCACACTGAGATACAAGAATTACACTGAGGATGACGCTTAGAAATTACTAAAATCTCAAGCATTCAACGCTACATGCCTTGCTATTTAGAATTACAAAACAATAGTAGGAATAAAGTCCTATATTTCAGATACTTAACGGAGTATTATGAAAAGTTTAAGGTTGCCTTCAGAAATTAAATCAAAATTTTAATTTATTTTTTTCTTTTACACAGAAGTTAAGATATTGACTACATGTATGTTTACTACTAGGCCACTCTAATGGGTTCTTATTCAACAAGAATTGATGGATAGTGAATTTTAAGAAACAGTGGACAATAAAAAGCAAACAATTATAGAATTGACAATGAAACAAATTATATTTTAAATATTAATTTTGATATGAGCAAAATTTATCGACCTTCACAAATTTTTGAATATATTGATGAAATTTCTATATTATAGATCAATCTAAATCCATTCTTTCTTTACTAGATTACTTAGCGCTAAACAATGGAAAAAACAACGTGTCTAAACAAGATTATCTTTAGCTCATGTTTTGTAGACCTATCTCGTCATCATTAGTAACGCAGTCCAGATGAATAATGCAAAGTAAATCTTATATAAGATTGTATAATAAAGCAGTAGGGCTATACTAGTAGGTCTATGGTACAGCAATCACTCATCGATCGTGATATGGCTTTACTTCATAGCTACACCCGCCATTGTTACCATTGTGTCATACACCAGCACATGGTTAATAAGCTATTCTGATAGAACAGGCTACGGGACCCTGTCGTGTTACACAGCTCTGCTAGTTAGTTCTTAGAATTACTACAATTACCACACGTTTATTGTTTAAGCAGATGTTTTTATCTATTGATCTATAAACATATTTTTCATTGCATATATAATATCAAAATATATATTAATATAGCTCATGAATAAGAATGTAATATGATTGCATACAATATTATTGCTCGCATTGTATCCGAACTATTACAGAATGGACCAAACGTTAACTGCACGTGTCGTCAAAGGTCACTAAAGCCACTGGAACTATCTCAGAAGCCACATATTCTCAAGCTACGGGTTTCATACAATAAGGTTTAATAAAAGCTTAATCTTTGTGATGAGAGGATCACCGTTTATCAGTAGAATTGCTTTTAATGAGCGTGAAAGAAAACTTAAACAGGAATAAGTATCTTGAATCTGTTATTTTATACTGAACACGAGAAATGCTGTAAGATATCGTTTTCACTCTATGTAGTTTGCAAATTATGTAGCAGATCCAAGGTACATGTACATTAAATTCTCATGAATGACTCACTATTCAAAATGAGTCGTTTAATAATACCAAGGTCCCTCAAAGCAAGTAAATAACTGTTTCTAAACAATTTTTAATTTAAATAAGGTAATACATGTCTATTTTGTCATTCTCAAATAAAACATTATGTCTCACACAGCACATCTACTCAAGTAAAAAAGATATTAGTGAATCGATTAATCACTACGAGACCTGATGTCTCACTGATCTCTCGTTCACAATGATAAAATTAGAATTATGAAACATTATTTTAAAACTTCTGTCACATTTACATAATATCACTGTTTTCTCTTTCTCCATCTCTCTCTCTCTCTCTCTCTCTCTCTCTCTCTCTCTCTCTCTCTCTCTCTCTATCTCTGTCTCTCTATCTCTGTCTCTCTCTCTCTCTCTCTCTTTCGATGGCTCTACAAACGACAGATCCAAGATTTATATTCTTACTCTGACGTCCCTGACATCATCCTTGTATGAGGAAACGGACGTTAAACCTTTGATATTATTATATTATTATAATATTCAACTACCACTCTCATAGTTCGCTATCTGATATCAAGCTGCTTTTGTTGACTCCAGATCGATATAGAAGGCATCGTTTGCCTAACTAAAAGGTAGTTTTTAGCTTATAAAATGTTTTTAACGTTTAACGTTGTAAGTATCTTAACCAAGATAATTTATAAGGAAGGCATCAACATCAGCTTCAGTCAGTTTCTACGCAACATGTTCGGCTTCGATTATAACAGGAAATTAATTATGAAAATTCGCATAAACCGGATACAGGATTCAGCGGACACTAGGATATACAATTACACAGTATGTGGCATGAAGCCAGTTACAGGATTTCCTAATATGATCTCGTACCTACAGTGTAGAAAACTGCGGCAAACAAACATGTTTACATTCCACCGGCCCTATTACTAATCTCTATTACGTCAATGCTGCAAACTTCTACCTCTAGCCTGAATGTGTGTGTGGCATTGGAAAACTTCTGCGTTTATCCCACACAATTACGGACTCATCTCACAGCTATTTCCATTCACAGATACATCGGCCGTTAGTTCAGGAAATCAGGGAATTGATTTACAATAATTCTAAAACTGTCAATACACCAAAATATAAATATAGCACAGGTAAGATTACCGAAATAACCAGTATCTATTTGTCGACATAAATAGCGTATATTGCACGGATACAGCTTCACAAATAGAGGACTATAAATAATTCAATGCAGTACAACAATCAGCAATAAGCCAAGCATAAGTATTGTTTCAAACTTCACTGTACCTGGATAACACAGAATTTAAATAATTAGAACGGAATACAGGATAGATTGAGGTAATAAACGTCAGATATTACTTCAAATAGCTAATCTTGAAGCTTTCAAATTTGGATTAGTTTAGATTTCTAAACTTACAAAATAAGGGGCCAGTGTTATATATTTTAATGATTCTAAAATTTAAGATATATATGTGCATGGATAATACTCCTAAATACATTATAAAAATTATGTTTAGCCCTATTCGTTTATCGTAAGCATGCAGTAAAGAGGTAGCTCGACGCATATTGCATATTAGTACTCCTGCTTTTCATTCTACGACTTGTTCATATAACTATTAGCTGTCGAGTCCATGGCACATATGCTGCTACTCAAAGTATGATTTCAAATTCAGTGATAGACAAAATCCCAACAATATAAGGATCTATAGGAGAAACCATAAATAAAAGCAAATAGATAATCAACTTGTCACCAAATAGATCCTTCCAGTAATTCAATTCTACAGCATTTAAATGTAATCTGAAACAAGACGGAGTAGTACGCTGAAACAATAATTGATACTACTGTCTTCACAGTGTAATATAATACAGTATAATACTGTCTTCACAGTATCAGCGAGCTTTAAAGACGCAGAAGAGCATTTTGCGATTCCTTGGACTGGTGTTCCGGATTTTGGATTCACATTGCTTATTTGACTTTATATTAAAATCGACGGTTCGTGTTTGGTTTAATAGTACTTCATGTTGTTGAGGACGACAGAAAAACTGTAATCTATTGCTGTTATTGATCTACAGTAGTTATTCTCTCTGAACTAACATCTACCCACTTAACACTGAATGATCCATAGCATGATTTACCTGTGTCGGTACTGGAAACACTAGAAGCTCTAATGGCTTCTCACTTCAAAGTCGTCAATGAATTACTCAGTGCCTCAAAATAGTAAACATTAATCATGACTTTGCTTCCGTGACCTCGGTCATAGAGTTATTTCAAGTTTGCGATTTAACTCAAAATTTAAAATTAAGATTGTTGATTATTTCAAATAGCAAAGAGCGAATTTCGCGTTGACGAATAAGCTGAATATAAATTTTCAAATTATTCTTTAGTTGCATTCTTCCACGTTTTACAATATAGGCCTAATATACTAATAATCGACTAAACTGAAATCACTATTGAACTACTGCGCTCCATGAAATGTAATATCTCTGGATTACAAACAGCCTTTGATTTCAGATTTCTTCAGATATGGAATTAATCGCAGGGACTCAACGAGCTATTCGGAAGGTTTGAACAAGATTTCATACGCATGTATTAGCTAATCGCTTGCAGCTATTCTTATGTAAATTCACTTACAGAGTCAAGAATCTTACTAAACTACATCTTAAAAATTTGTTTACAAGAACATGCTCTTTGTTAACGATCTAAACGTCAATCACTATTACTTTACAAGGCATTAGGCCTACGTCATAACGTCACATTTGAAAAAGTTTCTTGCGTCGCGTTCATGCAGGATTTTTGATTGTTGGGAGAAATCTACTCTAAGCCTTCTTGACCTCAGCTTTCAAATCGTTTTTCAATACTCTGCACAAATACAGAATAATCGTACAGCAACCGTCCGTGCACTATCATGAAATATTCGTGCACAATCAATGTCCACCATCCACTATTCGTGCACAACTAATGTCCACCATACACTATTCGTGCACAACAAATGTCCACCATCCATTATTCGTGCACAACCAATGTCCACCATCCATTATTTGTGCACAACCAATGTCCACCATCCATTATTCGTGCACAACCAATATCCACCATCCATTATTTGTGCATTATCTTCCACTATTCACGCGCATTGTCCTTCACTCCTGAAATTCTACGTATCTTCGATCATCAAGTTCAACTAAAAAAATCAAATAACTTGTCGAAAATCAAGTAAAATTGAATAAACTTAAACTATAAATCTTAAATCTAGATATCTTAACTTCAATAGAAATTCTGCAGCCTTTTGTAATACACAAAATGTAGCTAAGAGATAGTGCATACAGCGCCTGAAAGAACTGTCATCATTCCAACGGCGAGAACACCGAAAATTCATCATCATCATCTTCATCATCTTCCCTTAAATCCAAGTTAAACCAGGGTCGCACATTACACTGCACGTTACCCTTAGGAAAAGAATTTTACGCCAGGTAGTAAGCATTGTTGCGTAATCTACCGCTATACCACTTTTTGTATACTTTGCCGGAAATTGATTCCAGAACCTTACTGTCAGAGCAGCTCGAGCAACTGTCTCGTTAACCACTGAACCGTTCTTCAATAAGACACGAAAAATACAATCATCACCATAGTCATCGCTTCATTCAACAGTTACTGCTTTCCTAGGACTAAATTCTGATTAGATGACCCAGTGGACCTCTATTTTGCTTATTCTATCATTCAATGGACCGCTATTTGCATATACACTACAATACGTTAATGTCACTCGATGGACCTCATTTCTTTAATCAATTAGTATTTAACGCTCGATTCCTCTTTAATGCACCGTGCAGTCTCGAGTGATCATATTATGACAGAAATGGTCTGTAGACCTGTATTAAAGAGTTGCAGTAGTCTATGAAAAAATGAACAAACAAAATGTGTAGTAGTATTACAACCGCAAAATAGTCTAATTCGTGTTCAATTGTACATCTCTCTCTTACTCTAGTGTTCTGAACTGAATAGTGACAGGTACAAGTTAGGCCTACACAATCGTACTCAACGCCCCATAAAGAGCACTCCAGAGACTAATAAGTTATTCTGCTCACAAAAGGCTTTGACTTGTACATAACTTATGTGTAACCTATAACATGATCAAAATATGGCTTCTGAGGTTGTTTCACATTGCCTTCCTCAACTCTTGCTTAGTCGCCTTTACCACAAGCGCAGTTAACGGCTGATCCATTCTACAGTGTTCCAAATACAATACGGGGAATTGTACATAATATTGTGAAATATACTTATTCTCTAGCTAGTTTAATAATTTGTTATTTTAAAATATTAATATAACCATGTCTAAATATAACAACGACTTGCTAACTATGCTTGCCTTACTAGACTGGGCTCGCTCGTCACTGACATCGCTTTCGAGTGAGGAAACTGACGTTAACCTTAGCTTTACCAGCTTTTATGCGTATCTCTCTAGAGCTTAGTAATTTTACAGGTCTTAGATACGTATTCCTGCTCAACGTTCACTTTCACGCTCAGTAAGTGCTTTCATAAAACAAGCTGTTTATCTTAAAAAGGTTAAGACTTTACCAATCGCAACCTGCCTTTACCTCGGGAAATATGACTTTTTTGATGGTTTTCCATTGTCTTCGCCAGCTTCTGCTCAAATCTTTTTCCATTCTGCAGGGTCCCAGAATGACTTACATTCATCTAGTGAATGACTTGGTAGCCATTTATACAGTATACAATTTTTATACATGTACAACAACGCTGTGAATTATTTGAGCATTATTTATTAGAGACATCTAGTGAATGACTTGACAAGCAACAAAATTATTTGACTTTAAATATTTTGTGAATAATGTTCGTTGATTATATAATTTATTACAACAAATTAGACTTGATTAACGTTTATTACAACCATGCATTGATTGATTAGCTAATCATATAATTCATACTATTCATTACAAAAAGATTAAGAAGAATGATCAATTACTATTACTAATTCAAGAGCCATCAGCTGCCACCTGATGACGGACTCTAACACTCGGCTATTGCTACTGTTTTGAAGCTCCAATTCACTTCCATTTATTGACCAAAATTACAGTGAATGAATAAATACTATTGTTGGCAAACGATTATTACTTGCGATTTTTTCATAACTCAGGCCAAAATGTTGTCTACAGTGGATTTAAAGATGAAAACAAGAAATCCACAAAGAGTAGGCCCTCAAGCATAATAAACAACTTTAATTATCTGACAGATTAAAAATAACCAGTAATATATAGTCTAATTAGTAATAGACAATTAGTATTAGTTTATAGGCTATTAGACTATATATACCAATGCCAACCATATATTTACAATGCCAAGATCATTGGATCAAAAACTAATATTAACAAATATAAGTATGGATTATTATACTTCACTGACAACAGAACTACATCACTGATACATCAGGTTTAATAACTACCGCCAGCAGCAGCAGCAGCACGAAATTGTGGATGGCCTCATAGATATCTTAGTGATATAACAACAGCAACATGACAACGATAGACAACATGACATGACAACACGACTACATTACTATGTAGTCGTTTATTTAACTTTATTACATGAGATAAACTTATTATTAATTAAGATTATTAAGTAGATTACTAGTAATTAAGTTATTAACTTTACTGAACTTGTTCGCTCAATGAACCTTATTTTACTTTTCTAATTGAATTTTGAAGGAAGGCATAGGGGGCCCACCTCTTCATAAGCAGAATCCCTCAAGAATAATGGTATATCAAAAGGACTGTTCTAGATGATTAAGTGATCCACTCGTAAGAGGACATGGAGAGGAAAATGGAAGATAGAGAAGAGTAGAGGCGTTGTATGCCATGGACCTGCCAGTAGGCAGTTCACTAAAAGAGAGAGAACTGTATTTTTAAGCCTTGATTGTTTGATTGCATGATTATGCCTATTATCGCTACTTATATCTACCTTAAATCTTACTTTTTCACATAAGTTCACCATAGTACACATTTAATTTGTGTTTTGCTTGTTACATGTATTAGATTGTCTGTATTATTTGTTAACTGTACAGGATTTTCTGACCCTTTTTAGTGTTCTTATTAAATAAAAAAGATCATTTCTATATTTATTTTTGTCACTATATTACACTGGAGATTAAACATTACAATTGTTGACTTCCTAATTCTCATTCATTTTATTTGCCATATTTTCTTTTCTTTTGCTATTTCTACCACTTTCGGGTAATTAAAGTAATTTTTATCATATAAATTTTATGTCAAAGACAAATCTATAATTTATGCAGATACATAAAATCAAGTAGCGGCAATAACACAAACTCAGAGATACGCAGGCATACTGCATCGATGAGTCATGCTTCAGACAGTTTTCCTGCAGCGTTACCATATGCGAGTTTCACATAGCATTGGGCTACATCATAGTGTAAAAAAATCCACACAGGCACTGCCGATTCTTTATACTCCTGTTACTTTCAGCATTTCTGTCTCTCGCTTGGGATGCATTGCTTAGTCGCAGATCCATGGCATACAACTACTCCACATATTTACATGTCTTTCTTTACATATTCATGCTAGAATAAATTAAGATTTGATGCGCTATCAAATTATAATTATCGAACATTCCAATTCAAGGTCTTCCGCAACTCTCTCCACCCTACACTGTTCTCTTTATTACATCAATTAGCAAATCATTTCCAATTAGTATATGTCCTATCCATATATTCTTTCTATTCCTTAACACAGTTACCACTTGTCTATATGTACCGATTCTATACAGCACTTTTTCACTAGTAATTTTGTCAGACCATTTAATTTCTCAATATATTTTGGACTGGAGCGCTTGAAATTTAAGAATATATTCCTTAACTTAACGCCCATATTTTACATCCGTATAAGAGTGTGATCCACACTAGCTTTTACTATCTTTATCTTAGGTTATTTCTTCACATTTTTGTTAGTAGTTTCTTTTTTACCAACATCGTTGTACTATCATATATACAACATATTTCGTGACTATTTCAATTACTCTTGTTAAACTTAAATAATAACTATTTCTTCATGTTATAAGCATTTTCTACTACGCCCTTTTTCTAAGCTGCAATGCCTTAGATTAGACTGCACTGAAGTTCTTATATCACAGATTCAGAATTCAACTAAATTAAACCAACTTATAACACACAAAGTTAATTAGTTTAATTATAATCTATAGGCCTACTCTACACGTTTTCAAAGGATCCGCACAGTCAGCTGTAGGCCCTTCAATTACGGCTGTACAGTCAGCTGTAGGCCCTTCAATTACGGCTGTACAGTCAGCTGTAGGCCCTTCAATTACGGTTCCAACTTTAGACGAGGAAAAAATTTCTGTTTTTTCCACAGCAAAAATTGTGTGGGAATGTGTACTGTACATGGGACCTGCCACGTGGCACTAACATATAGGACATAACATTTCCACAATAAGTGAAATTAAAGCAAAGTCTAATAAAACTGACATAACTCAAACAATCTGCATAATTACACAATGATAGATTATGTTGAATGAGAGTATTTCAACCAAAGTTTTTCTTAACATTTATTAAATAAGCAATGTTAACATTAATTAAATTCAACAAAAATTTACATATAAATCGTAAATGACAGTAAAATAATACTGTTGATTAATTTTAACGGAACTAAAGAAAGTGAAGATAAGTGAACAATACACCTGAATGAGCCAAGAATAACTATAAAAGACGTAGCAAAAGTTAGGCAAATAATAAATATAAAAAGGTATCTAGAATTGATAAAATGATAAATATAAACTGGTAGCTAGAGTAGATCAAATAGTATGTGGTAAATATATTAGGGGTAATTGGAGTAGATCAAATGATAAATGTATTAGAGGTACATTAGCTAGAGTAGATCAAATGATATGCGGTATTAGAGGTAGCTAGAGTAGGTCAAATGATATGCGGTATTAGAGGTAGCTAGAGTGGGTCAAATGCTATGTGGTATTAGAGGTAGCTAGAGTAGGTCAAAAGATATGGGGTATTAGGGGTAGCTAGAGTAGGTCAAATGATATGTGGTATTACGGGTAGCTAGAGTAGGTCAAATGATATGTGGTATTAGAGGTAGCTAGAGTGGGTCAAATGATATGTGGTATTAGGGGTAGCTAGAGTAGGTTAAATGATATGTGGTATTAGAGGTAGCTAGAGTAGGTCAACTGACGACGAGGAGATGAAACATTCCTCAGTTCGATCAGTTCAACGCACTGACGCTCTGGGTATCAGCGGAAGTGGAGCTAAAAGCAGATTGATAAACAAATCCAGGCATTCCACGCGGTTAATAAAACCGCAGGAGAGAAAAGAGAGTGATGTGCACAGGTAGTCCAGCTGCTGTGTGTGCCTGTGTGTGTGCGCGCGTGTGTGTGTGTGTCTGTAGAGAGAGAGAGAGAGAGAGAGAGAGAGAGAGAGAGAGAGAAAGAGAGAGAGAGAGAGAGAAAGGGAGATAGAGGTTGAGAAATAGAGGAAGAAAGAAAAAATAAAGAAAGAAAGAATAGAAAGCAAGAAGGAGAGACAGAAAAGAGAGAGAGAGAGAGAGAGAGAGAAAGAGAGAGAGAGAAAGGAGAAAGAAAGAAGAGAGAGAGAGAGAGAGAAAGGAGAAAGAAAGAAGAGAGAGAGATATATAGAAAGAAAAGAGAGAGATAGAGAGAGGAAGAAGGTTAGGGAGCAAAGAGAAGGAGGAATGAAATATATTTAGTTCGGGATAAGAACATACACATTTTGCATTTGTCGTGTAATGTTATATACAACAATTCACGACAAATGCAAAACATTACTAAACACGACAAATCGTTTCTATTAAATGAAGAAAACATTCACTGTTACCATTATCAGCAATATTAATCGCAACGCACTTGATAAACTTATCACACAATTACAGCATATAATATAATATCATAACAGAGTAATCAATAAGCAATGAGTATCAATAAGCAATACATGTATAGTAATGAGTATACACGTATAGTTGATAATATTTTTTTATAATTTTTAAATTTACTGTAAAAAACCATGTATTATATACTATTATATATGAAACAAAGTCATACTCGTATTCGTCCATTGTGACGGTTTTACAGTAAGGTCTTAATGTTATTGTTAAATGACTCACAATCATACCAATTATCTACTTTCATATGGCCTCTACTGCGTGAAGAAAAAGGAATTAGTAAATCATTGTATCAAGGACGTTTGTAAAACTTTGTAACAGGCATGTCAGCAGTGGGCAGGTTTTCAGAAGAGATTGGGTTTAAAGGTTTTTGAAGATGGGGGCTCCAAGTTCCAACGTTAGAGAGTAGAACGATAGAATGGTTAGGAAGAAGACTTGTTGTTCTAGCCCCTAAAAAAGAAGAGGTAATAATTACATTATAAATAAATAATAAAAGAGATAATAATTACAATATTAAGAGATCAATAAGCGGCATTACTTAGAGCAATCTTAACTAAAGCTCAGAAGCGCTTTGTACGGTGAAGTGTAAAGCCATGCAGCGCTTCCAGTGATAACCTACTGAAACTTCAAATAGCTCAGTCATTAGACGGGAGGGTCGCAAAACTTTAAAGGACCGATCCTGAGGTCCTATGATGATCATTCTAGATATCATCTAGAATGATCATTTCATTGTAGATGATATCTTACCTTTAATGCGATAATTGTAAATATTAAGTGAAATCAATTAATTGGTTGCGTACACAGCGATAATAGTTTCGACAACACTGCATGCACTACACTAGCTAACACTAACTAGAATAGCACTAGCTGCAGTCCTAGGATTATTCGCCCCTTTATAAACCTATATTCCTTCCACTCTCACCCCATCAGACCAACCTATGTTTGAAATTCAGTTAAAATCATAACATGAACTAAATAGCTATCATAGCTGATCCAACACGCTATCTTTTTAAGTACAGTACATGTACCTATTTGATTGCGGCGAAGGCTGAACGAAAACCGTGACTACCAGAGAAACAGAAGCCCATCGGTTCGACTCACGTAAAAAATGGCGTATAATCATACAAGCTTTTTAATTACGTTCACATGATATAAAAGTTAAAACTCCACCTCTTCTTTGAAGTACAAAATGAATAGTTAACGCTCGATTCCAAAAAGCCAGTGAGTGAAAATAGTAAGCGGAGTTTTAATTTATTTACTTGTAATAGCTAGGCCTATACGGCAGGCATGTAGCTGACTGTCTCAGGCTTGCTATAATTTTAATCTGTCTGCGTTAGTGTGTGTTAGTGTGTGGTAGTGTAGCAGTATATCTACTATACTATCGCTGTCATACAAGCGCTGGTTGTTTGTCACGTGATAGTTCTGAACAATGTTTTCTGAGCTCTTTCTGATGATGAGTCATCGTTATACATGGCAATGACAACGTAAGTTAGCAGAAGTATCGACGAGAACAGGGACAAGAGTATACGACTATACGACAATAAAAAAGCTACGTGGTAATGATTAATTGATTTCAGTTTCGCCTGAAACTCTCGGGTTAAGATTCGACAGCGCTTATTGCACTGTCTGCTTTCAACTTCTATCAGATTGATCAATCAATCCATTAACTTTCCATCCAACGTAACGAATTACTAGCAATATCCCCTAAGTATCAGGGTACGAATAAGAATTTGAATGCTGGGATGAATTAATCGACCTCGGGCAACCGAATACTAATAACTAATACTAATAACGATTACTCGTAACCATGGAGAGGATTGGAGGAAATAACGAAAACTACAAAAACAGAAACCAAGAAGAGAAACTATGTAGCAGATGCGGTATGTCATGCGTGTAACTATACGAACAACAAAAAATAAAAATAAGATCTATAAGTCTACAGGACTAATCATGGTGGTTTATTCGAGGCATAGACTTGAAGACAGACATATTTGTTTTATCCTCAATTAATCCTTAGTCGATATCATATTCGTTTTTATACTAAATTAGCATATTTTACCTCATTCACCAATAAATCTATGTTTTAACTTCTTAAAGCAATGATTTTATAGTTCCCAATTTACAATGGCGGAATATGTGAAGTGCTATGTATAAAACCTGTATTTGCCGTTTCGCTACATCTCTATGAATATTTCTTATACTTTCTGTATTGATCAAGGGCTTATTTGATCTTGTAATGGTATTTGGTGATAAATGTAAATAAATAAATAGGCCTAAATATCCAGACGGTCAGATTCTTTAACACTATGATCATCAGTGTGTTTTCGGAATTCTATAGCAATTCCTATTGAAGTGAGTGAAATAATATGAAACACTGTTTGCTAAGCTGAAAAGAGACCTGAATGCCGACGAGAAGAGATAAAATGCCATCCTTGCCGAAACAGCAGCACCAAAAACTTCACCTGTCAAAGTCCCATCTTCTCGATGTTTTGCAATATAAACGTTGCCGCATTAACGACCAATTAAATTGATACAGTTAATTAAACTGTACTACATCAGTTAATCCTCTACCTGCTGCTAAAGTGTAAATCTTCTATAACTCAAGCACAATAGGACTTAAATGTCTAGACCAATGGCCACTAATAGAATCTTAATTCAACGATGAAATGTCTACCAAGCGATCCAGCTCATTATTAGGATAGAAGAAACGTTTCAGAGGTTAAGGTCTCGCGTCTTGAATGGAACCAATGCTGCTCTTCATCTCCAATGGGCTCATAGCTAGTACACTTTATCAAATCAGAAATTTTTGTTTCGTAAGTTAACAGAATGTTTAAATTATTGCTTTCAGAGGATTGAAATTATAGAGGAGTTGGAATGTATATCAAAACTAAAAAGGTTAGAATCTGTTTAAGGGTCAGAATCTGTATGAAAACTACAAACCCTTTGTGACTCAATAAATCTGTGGCAGATGGAATTTTCGTCATTGAGTGCGAAAGCAGTCTTATAAAGCTAATAAAGCTAATGTTATCGTCAATTTCCTCACTCGAAAGCGATGTCAGTGACGGGCGAGCCCAGGATTTGAACCCCGCACATACTGATCCGCGATCGAATATCTTATAGACAAAGCCACTGGCTCCAGCCAATGGCGGATTTAGTTATACATTGGACCTGCCATTAGATTAAGGACACAGATATAAAAAATTCTAACTTATACAAGAGAGAATTGTCAACGGTTTAAAATGACCTACATGTTTTAGATTGACCACTTCAATGATCAGACTCTAGAGAATTGACAAAGGTCATCAAAACTTCAAAAAATATTTAGAGTATTATCTATCGCATTAGTTGCACACATATCTGCGCACTTGAGTTAGACTCCACGTATCTTCAATCACTTCTGATAAGCTGACCACACCAACCCTTGATTACTTGCTATACATTTGAAAAAATGCCCTTACAATCTAGTCTTTGAAATGTTGAATCATATTACTCAGCAGGGTAAATAACTTGATTTCAGTGATTAACTTGCATTAAATCCATATTTATTAATTTTATTTATCATTTAAACCATATTTATTTATCTTTCAATTTGAATTAACCAGAAGACCCTAGTTTACCCTACATTAGTCCGCCACAGGTGACGAGATCAATACTGAATCAATATGAAGTAACCCGCGTAAAACACTCTACGTGCTGTCTGCATAGGTTGCTATCACTACGCTGTTATAACCATTATTAGCTGTTATAACGATTAGCTGACAATTTCGAAGTAGCTCTACTGTTTATTAATATCCTTATTAATATTATTCACTTTCATTTTCATTATTTTTATTATGAACTTCTTATTCCGAAGTATTTGACTATATGCTGTATTTATCAATGACGCCACTGACATCATCCTTACATGAGGATGAGGTCGTTAAACCTTTTATTATCATTTGTTATTATTATTTAGTAGATTATATGACAATATAATTATATGTACTTTTACTAAGAAGTTCTCCCTCCTTGAACGAAGAGATTTAACGAAGAGACATAGATTCCAAGGTCTGGTGCGTACTTAACTATCTTCTTTCTTCATCAGTGCACTGCCAAGTGGCAGGTTCAAGGCACATATTCAAACTCAAGGTCTGCCTTCTCGCTCCATAAGAGCACTCCTTAGATAAACAAGTTAATCCCTTCACAAAGTCTATGCCTTATTCACACCTTATGTAGCCTATAGCTTGGGAAAAAATGGCTTCTGAGGTGATTTCCCGTTGCCTTCCTCAGTTAGATGGATTAATTACCATTTAATCCTGAGGAAAATATTTCATGGTGAGGTGGGTCCCCTCTAGTCATCCTCAGCTCCTGCCTTAGTCACCTCTTACGTACACGCAGCGGATTGTTTTCGGTTGCCCTATTCTGCAGTGGTCCAACCCGAACACAACACTGAACAATACGTGCCAAAAATTATCTGATATCTCAGGGGTGGGAGACTGGGAGGATATAACAGGGCGCCCTGAGATCTTAGGGAGGGGGGAGATACCAGGACGCCGTGCCCCAGATTATTGTTCATCTGCATAGCTAGATTTAGCATCCTATGATCTATCGTTCCCAATTCGCCACCACTGTAAATGTTTAGGCTTTCTATATATGCAATCGGGTTAGTCAAACGATATGCTAGCCTATATAGGAAAGATATAAGATGTAAAATTAAAACAATTGCATTGGTAATTTCTTTTTACAGCTAAACTACAAACTTTCAACAAAAACATTTCGTTGATTGTTCTCATCTCAAGTGTTTACACTATATAGCTCGTGTTAAATTCTTCATTTAGTTATACTAGAATGAGGTAGGAAAGTTACATGGATCTAAATGCTAGTCAAGATCAAGAAAATAGGTAACAAAAGGCAATCAAATTCTAAACGACAAAATTATTGTTATTACTATATAATATTAAATCATTGATACGAGTTTTAGACAGCTCTTAACGAAGTTTTGACCGTTTAACTTTTCGCAGGTTAAGATGTAGCCTCTATATCGACTAATAAAGAAAACAGTGATATAGTAACTATTTATTAAATTTCATATTATATATATATATATATATATATATATATATATATATATATATATAATGTTTACTGCTACTATGTTACTATTGTATCTAGAATTTACAGTGTAGTTTATAGTACAGTTTATAACAGCCGATCGAGCGTCTCCGTAGCTCCATATGCGATTTTGTCGAATAGTTTCTAAATTCGTCAGATAGTATTTTTTAAACATGTGACTCTCTAATCCGATCAAGCGGAAATTAGATCCCACGGCTAAAGAAACAGTTTTTTAAAAGTTCAAGCTTTACTTATGGCTCTACACACTGAGCTAGAGAAGCAAAACAATAAATGAGTGAATTCAATAAAATCTCTTCATAAAATCCTTACTTGCAGTTGTGAGCAAACTGAACCTTTGAGATATTTAGTAGTTCAGAGACCTTACTTGTCCTTGCCATCAGCTGCTTGGAAAACACTACAATAAAATGTGAGCAGAATCGCAACTTTGAAAAATGAATTAAGAAGAACTCTTTAAGAAAAACACATCAGATGTGTGTACAGAGTACCTTAAAACTTACGATACTGTTCAGAGTAACTTAAAACTTGCGACATCGTCCACCATTTTGAGCACTCACTCGATCAACCCAAACATAAATCCGCTCAACGACCGAATCATCATGCTGAGCACGTTGTGAGTCTATTTCTAATAATTCTAATGGTTAAATTCAAGCAACTAAGCTCAACAAGCAAAATGTAGCATTTAGAGATAACAATCTTTCTTAACATTTGACTGAAGTTAACAGCAAACTTGTACTGGCACGTGAAATATATATCACTGCTTTGTCCTTGAAATCTTTTCTTCTTCAGAATAGCCAAATATCTTTAACTCAATAACAACATCTCAGCTTTAACTTAAAACATATTTATAAAGCATAACTTTATGCCACTTGGGAGTCAAGAGTTGAATTTGGGTATTGTGCCCCAACCCTAATTTATGATTTGCCTGTCGAAGTAATGATTTACAAATCATGGATTTGTTAACATGCTATGTTTAACATGTCGTATAACATAGCATTCATATAGCTGAATTAACATTAGGCCTACTGAATTCAAAACACTGAATTAACTAAAATCAGTTCATAAATTGAATGCAAACAAGGTAAACAGGATTGTTTACTCAGGGAATGACGTCCCTGACCAATAAATTTTAACTGCAGCTGAGGAAGGCATAGGAGCCCACCTCGTAATAAGCAGAATCCTTCAAGAATAATGATATATCAAATTATAGATGATTTAAAAATCCACTCGTATGTGGTCATGAAGAGGAGAACGGATGATCGTGATGAGTGGAGGCGTTATATGCCATGGACCTGCCAGTGGGCAGTGCACTGAGAGAGAATCGAATGTTTGAATGACAAAGCGGATGACACGCTTGTTTAATAAGCAAGAGGCTTCAGTTTTGGACCGTCACCGATAGTCCTTTTGTGGTAGGAAACTTAGCTTCGCGCAATAAAGTAAGCTTATATCGTATGACATCGAATAACGTTCTTGCAACAACAGTTCACTGTCCTGACTTGTAGTATAACAGAAAAATCACCCGAATCTTAAATAAAAAGGTGTTCTTTCTAGATGGCGAGAAAGCCGGGAATTCCTTTTCAATTTACCTAGATAGTTCAGAGGCCAAAGATGGTAGCATCCATATATTTACAGGGACAGCTGCTATGACAGCAATGGAAAGTAAAACAGCTTGCTAAAGGCATGCAACATACATCTGAAATGTAATGAAAACAGAAAAGCGTCCGTCTCAATTATAAGTTAATTACAAAGCTTTGCAGAATTAAACTACGAAATTTCACGCGACTCGCCCTAGGTTCGAACCTGTGCTGTATCGCCTCTGAGTCTCAGACGTATCCGTGAGAAGAGGGAAATAACGGAAAATTTAGTTTAGATTAAAAACTCGACAGCAGAACTGTTGAGGAGCAGCTGAGGCCCAGCTGAGGCATAGCTGAGGCGCAGCTGAGGCGAAGCTGTTGAAGCAGCTGCCAGCAGTCACTCGTCTAGGGCAGGATGAGTCATAGTGTGGGAGAGAGCAGGAAGGGTGACAGGTAAACATACAGGTCCCGTCTTTTAATTAGTTCGAACCACATCAATACATTTTAAGCCCTGGCAACAATCGATAGGATTAGCGACTGCAAAAGAATAATCCAGAAAATGCGACAACTGATAAACAAAAATCTTCACATATTGGCAAAGAGCGACTAAACTCGACACAGCGTACCAACATACAATTAGGTGTAATTCAAAACACGCGAAAGTTACATGATCATTGAAAGCTTGTATATGCTAGTAAAGAGCGAGACAAATTGAAGCCACACTGCCAAAGCGAAGAAGCAGAAATTATTGATTAATATTCCCAGAATGTTAATAATCCCCTGATATTTCAAAGCACTCATTACGTAGCAGCAAACAGATAAGATAGGGTCAACGAATGAGATTAGACCATGACATTCAATCAATCAATCACTCAATCAATCAATCAATTTTAAATTAATCAATCAATCGATCAAATCAATTTAAAGCCTGGTTCCTAGCCATAAGGCAATGTCAGGGACGTCAGCGAACTGCAAGTATATGACCTTGTTTTATGACAGTATGATATAAACATAGATCCACAGCAATCTAACAATAAAATTACTGCATTTAAATAAATTGTTTTGCTAATTATTTCTCTAAAGTGAGTAGAGCAATGAGCTCGAATGATTAGAGCAATGAGCTCGAATGATTAGAGCAATGAGCTTAAGTGATTAAAGCAATAAGCTCAACTGATTAGAGCAATGAGCTCAGGCGATTAGAGAATTGTGCTCAAGTGATTAGAGCAATGAGCTCAAGTGATTAGAGCAATGAGCCCAGGAATAGAGCTCTTCACTTAGAAATGCTTCAGAGAGTATCTATCTCATTTCAATTCTCCTACAAAGATTCCAGTAAAATATTATTTAAATTTATATCTCAATTATTTATATTATATGATGTATATGCTAAGCTGTAGGTGTCCTGCTCGATGGCCTTAGGGCTCCTCAGGAAGCCACAAACCATTGGTCGCTGTTGCAGCTTATTGTCTATTGTTTTGTTATTTTGTAAAGTGTAGAGGTTTGAAATAAATAAATATATAAATATGTAAATAAATAAATAAAGTTTCTGAGAGAAGGTGGTTTGGTTCGATACCTTTTCTGGTAACTTCAGTGATGGTTTCAGGAATTTTTAAGGGGGTGGGTTGATATTTTTTGGACAGTTTCTACATTTTTAGCTGACGCACACGGCTTTTCCGAGACAAAGTTCTAGGTTTTTACTTACACCCTTTTCTAACTCTTATGTACGCATTTACACAACTGAATAGCCACGAACATAATGAAAATATGGATAATAAATTTTATAAGCGGGCCTAAGAACGAAAAGGCGGGCCCCATGGGCCCCATCTGGATCCGCGTCTGGGTGCCTTACATGAAGACTCAATGCATTCCCAGCCTAAATCCCTTATTGATTTCTCAGTTACAGTAGTCTACTTGGTGTCCACAGTGAGCACATGCAGCTATATAACGGTAAAAATTCTGCTAGCAAACTTAACTCATATTCATTCAATGAAGTATCATTACAAAATGTGCATTACATTATCGTTATATCCTATAATCTTTTGCAGATTGGTCTGGGTGAATTGATCTGTAGTGATGTATGCTGTTGGGGACGTCCCTGACATCATCCCTGGATGAGGAAACGGACGTTAAACCTTTATTATTATTATTATTATTATAATGCTAAGTACATTCTAGAACAGGTAAGATAGTAACACTTACCCAATCCACTTAACTTCTCGTCGCCTCCGCGATCCCGTTGTTGGTGTATGATCAAACTTTATACGGCATCTAGCAATAACTAAAGTGATAGAATATTTTTCTATCAAAACCTATCGGCTGGACTACACTGAAAACACAATGAACTTAACAATTTACAGTAATTATTGATTTTCTATAGTTAATACTTGTTATATTCATCACGTGAAAATATTATGACAGTGGATACCAAATCCAGCTCTGCTGCTTTATCCGGGCCTTACCAGTACCTGGAGAATGATTGACTGGAGTACTCGAGAGTCTGTCATATTGAAAGTCGATATAACAGTAAATTTATACGCATGAAATTCAAGTTAGCATAGTAATCCTACAGGCTACAAAAAATAAGTTGTAAATGCATTGTAAAAGTATAACTGATCGATGCTACTATTTTATATTTTGTTACATAGGCCGCCCGAAAACAGTAGTAAACTTTATGCAAACATGCGTTTAGATGTAGAAACAACTAAGAAATAATTCAAACAGTCAATATAACATCCTCGAAACAAGCATACTGACTAATATTACACATCCACCGCAAAACCGCAAACGACCTTCGCGCCCGCTGAGGTTGCCATCAACTCTAGAAAGTAATCGATAAACCATTGACAAATGCAGTCAACTCCTAGTGTAGTGTTTTTATTCGTGTAATTTCGCACATTATATATGCAGTATATACATGCATCAATACACACACACACACACACATATATACACATATATATATATATTATATATATATATATATATATATATATATATATATATATCTGTCAAGGTATGAGTAGAGATAATATTAATTATTCCAATATACTCCACCAATGACCTTTGTACTTCCACTAGCACAGGGCAAGTTTCGTACCCTGTATGTCTATTGTTCCGTGCCTGGGTCTGTGGCTGGAGTGAACACAAGTGATTGGACTTCGACAGTTGGCCGCAAGCGAGAAGCTTTTATTTGATTGTTGATAACTTTAGTTTAAGATTTAAGATAAATCTTATTAAACTTTATATTTATCTCCAGCTATTCTAAGTGACTATTTGGTTGTAATATACATTGTTTTGACTCGGTATCGATCCACATGAGATAGTAAGATTATATCCGATCCACATGAGATAGTAAGATTATATCCGATTGTATGGATTAAAGTTTCACATGTTGTATGTTAAGAAAGGACTAGGAAGTGTTAGACTCATTTAGAGGGGAAAGTCCTATGGATCGGTAACCCCTGAGTTGTGTTTATTGTGGTTTATTAGAAACTGTCAGTGAAGATAACAGGACGTCAGACGGTCATAGGGAACTGTGGGTTCTAGGGTCGTACGTTGCTGATAGTTCCTTCGAGTAGGCCGGAAGTTGAGTTGGGTATTCTGAACTCAAGGATGTTGTGATAAACTTGTGCCTTTTAATTAAGAGAGGATTCTAGGGTTGATGCCGTAGTCATTAGGTATATTGTATCAAAATAGATATTGTCATGGATAAGGCGAGTTGACGATTGACATAGTCCTATATACGTATACTTAAATCACTTTGTCGTTTGATTTGACCAAATTAACAGATTCTAATTAATATCTTTTGTGATGGAATAAATGAGGACGTTAAATAGGAACTAGTTTGCCTTTATGTTCTTTGGTGAGATAGTATTTAGTGACGAGTGTTGCGAGTTCTCGATAACTAAGTACTTCTCAAACTTTTTGTAATTTGGTATTTAATTAGTAGTAGTTTCAGTTCTTTCGTTTTATTTTTATATTATTAATTTATTTTCAAACTCTATTATTTATATTTGATTATTAGTTTACTTTATTTAATTTAGTTATTTGTCATGTAAGGACATTTAAGTTTCTTGTAATATATTATTTACTTGTATTGCGTTTGAGTTAAATAAAATATAATTGAAGTGAACTAAATACGCTTCATTTCTAATACATTACCTGTATTAGAAATACAATGTATTATTTATACATTGTCTGCTATAAATAAAACTGTAATTATAAATGAAGAGTAATTATCTACTATTATAGATCATTAATTTTAAGTTTAGAGTTTTAGAATTGATGAACCTGGTCCAGGCTAGGGTTCACCCTTAGAACCCTTCCCTGACAATATCTAACATACTGGCTGGAGCCAGTGGCGATGTCGATAAATTATTCGAACGCTGATAAGCATGTGCGGGGCTCAAATCCTGGGCTCACCCGTCACTGACATCGCTTTTCGAGTGACGAAACTGACGTTAACATTATCTTTACCAGCTTTACTATATGTAAGCCTATATAATATGGATATATATATATATATATATATATATATATATATATATATATATACTTTATACTTTATTTAATTTAGTTATTTGTCATGTAAGGACATTTAAGTTTCCTGTAATATATTATTTTCTTGCATTGCGTTTGAGTTAAATAAAATATAATTGAAGTGAACTAAATACGCTTCATTTCTAATACATTACCTGTATTAGAAATACAATGTATTATTTATACATTGTCTGCTATAAATAAAACTGTAATTATAAATTATAAATGAAGAGTAATACAATTCTCACTATTGTGAGAAATAAACCAGCACTCATCTTAAATATTAGAATCGTGAGATTATTACTTGTGAACGAAATGGTTCATAACATGGAATTACTGTTTTTGTAATTCTCCTGCCTTTTCGTCTACTTCTTAAAGTTCATAATACTTTTGTGCCTTCAACGTATTGAATGATATCTCGTAAGAAAAATGAGAATTCTGGTCCCCTGCGGGTTGAGTAGAAAATTCCGGCGATGGTAACGCGCATCAAGAATGTTATGAAGAATGACAAGTATGTTTGCCTGACAGTCTATTAGTCATAAGTATGGTTGCTCTAACTTGCATTTTGATCAGAAAATTATCCAAAATTATCTGTGTACAAAATACACTGTGCGTTGATTATTACACCAAAATGTGCTTAATGTCGGTAATTTTACTGACATTAAGCACATACAGTGTAGATTTTAATTTTCAGAATTCGGATAGGCATCGTTTATGATTACTATTGAGACGTCTGGAAAACTACATCACTAGGGAAGGAAATCTAAACCTTAAAATTCAGAAGATGCCGTATTTGCTGAGAGCCTAGTAAGAGTTAAATGGAGCTACTTACTGGAGGCAATGGTTGAAGAAAGTGGAAAGTTTGGCTTGAGAATTAATCAACGTAAAACCAAATTTATGCCAAAAGCAAAAAATTAAAAAGTTTGCCAAACAGTTAAGCTTCAGGAAAAAGACATTTAAACTGTAAACAAGTTTCTTTATATCGGTAGAAAAATGAAAGCAAGAGGGTCAGTGTCAAAAAATTAAAAGAAGAATTGCTCTAGCAGGAGTTATATTTAGCAAATTGCAGAAGATCATGTGAGGGATGATGTGAGGCTTGAGATAAAGATAAGAATTCTTAACTCCTGCGTTATACCAGTACTAATCTATTGGCGTGAATCGTAGGAATTAACAAAGGCAATGGAAAAAATAGGAAGCCACCAAAAATAAATGGCTTAGGAGAATACCCAGAATCAGTTACAAAGAGCACATAACAAATGAGGACATTAGGATAAGAGCAAAACAACAAATGGTCAGTGAAATCAAGAAAAGAAGAATGAAATTGGCTGCACGTGTGCTGCGCATGGAAGAAAACGGAAACCCTCGAAAGATATATGTATTAACTATAAAGCAGATTGCAAAAGAACAGCGGGAAGACCTAAAAGAAAATGGAAAGACTGCCTAGAAGAAGACCTGAAGGCTGCTGGATTAAACATTTATGAGAGAACAGAAGTAAGAAATGGCGAAGTATAGATGTTCATGCTACGATTTTCTCATAAGCGAATTTTGAGTTAAGTTATAGGCCCTACCATGAAATTATTAAATGCAGCAAGTATGTACCCGTAAAAGTAGGCCTACAGCTCACTGTCAGATTCTGAAATGCCTTGCACGGTCAAAGGTAATTTATCAGAACAAAATGATACTTTAGGATCTCGGATGACTGGGCAGTGACTAGAGTTTATAGAAAATACTAGCTGTAAAGCCCGCCAACTGATTGGCTAAGCTCGACGCTCCGGAAACCGATCGGTGGCTTCGCTCTCTGCTGTCGCTAAGCCCCAGTTTCTTCATCAACATCCGCCTATAGTTTTTTTACGTACATGCATATCTTTTTGTCCTAAAGCATTCTTATAATAAGAAAAGGCTTTGCTTAGCGCTAAAGGATGGGGTTTCACCTTTAGACCAAACACTAGATTCTATCCGTAGAAATTGTCAGGAAATAAATTAAAATCAAAATAATAGGTTGCATAAAAATTCTAGCTCGAGTGAAAATGTCAAAATCTCGACGTCAAAATCTGGTCAGACACTTTGCAGGAATGAGAAAGAAATGGTACCGTTAATAACGGCTACGGATAGCATTTACATATTCCGGGATTGTAAATATTTAAACGCTAACAGTAACCAAAGTTGCGCGGAAAAAACTTGTGTGTTAAAAATTTTATTCAAAATTTTACCTAATTTGATAGTTCCAAGTGTTAGAAAATACAACAAGAATAATCATTGCACAGTAGTAGAACAAGTATGAGCAAAGGCACTAAAAATAGGCTAAAAAATAGCCGTTCAATATTACACGGTTTGCACATAGAAATTAAAAGCTAACAATTTTGCTTTGAAAATTATGTGTATAAAGTAATATCTGTGATATATATATAATACAAAAGATTATTAGAGTTATAATTGTTTAAAAGTGGTGTTGATGTTAAAACCAAGGTTGTGATAAAGTCAAAGACACAGGTGTTAAAGCCAAAGCAACAGAGGTCAAAGCTAAAGCCAAAGCACAGCCATAGCAAGCAAAGCCAAAGCCAGAGCTATATGAGTTCAAAGCCAAAGTCAAAAGCCTCAGTGAGTAAAGCCAACGCCAAAGCCAAAGCAAAGCTCGATAATTAAAATTTAGGTCATAATATTTTATAGGTAATAGGTATAACATAATTCATACAATTGTTAACAGGATCCTGCTTTATTATTTCATATTTTACTGGAAATACTTTATTCCACTATAACTGAAAGCTTTTATATAGGCTACAGATACCAGAGTGTTTGTTCTGATGAAGCAAAATAACTTTCTTCATAATTTTTCCTTGATAACTGCACGAAGCTTTCGTATTAACTATACACAGTAGATGCTTGTGATAGTCCTTCCTCGATCTAAGTAGTCGATCATCAGAATACCTTCAGTGTCTCATAATACGAATGCAATAACTTTGCGTGCTGACGCAATCTTGTTGAATTTTACAGGTGTCAGTGAAGTGACCGATTTCCACTCCTTACTCAGCAGTTTTATCTCCGGATCATAATGGTCACCCCAAGTCTCATCTATGGTAACATTTCTGCGTAGAAACTTTGCATGGCCTGCACTGTCCAAATCGAGATAGTAGCGCGAAATTGTCAGTCGGACTTAGTTGATTTAAGCCGTCAACATTAGTGGAACCCATCTAGCACACACCTTGTTGTAACTCGAAACGTCAGTAGACATGATGGGTTGTGACATATGACAACTTAAGAATATCAAATGCGCATCCGATGCTTAATCGTCGATATTTTTGTATCATATCCTGGACACTTTGAATATTTTCTTCGGTACAGGTCTCGACAGTGACTTATACATAATTAGTACATTTCAAATACTTGTGATATTTATGTGCTCATTGCATTTGTTTTCAAACGGAGCCTAACATGTTTCCGTTTTTTCCTTTCCTTTGTTTGCAAATTTAATATTTTGTATTCTGTGTGTGTTGATATATATATATATATATATATATATATATATATATATATATATATATATATGGGGAGTCTATCCTCTCAACCGATTGAACCAGTTGCTAGTCCCTCAATAAATAGGGATATTATTGGGATATTCTAATTTGCGCCTCATCCACTCAACCGCAACTCTGCATTTTAAAAATTACCTTTATTACGCCACTTGGGTAACGAAAACACACACAGAACACAAAAATATTACAATTTGCATACAAACAAAGAAAAGAAAAGAAAAACATTGGCCAATTAGCCTGCCGTTGGAAAGCAAACGCAGTGAGCACACAAATGTCACAAGTGTTTGTAATATTTTTTTATACTTCACACTGGTAACATTTTACATCCATCACGACCATCACAACTTTATGCTTAGGATATTTTTAGCAATGACACCCTTGGTACAAATCAAAGCATACATGTACAGTATGTAATTTATAAAGCATAAAAATTATGACTTCGTAACAAATTGTAACAAATCTCATTATAAATAAAGCGCTTCCGTCACAAGTTCCGTGATAAGCTTATTGCTTCAAGTTGTAGGAATTTCTATTGAACTGTCTAATGCTACTGTCTGCTGCTACCACACAGCGAGTGTTGCGAATACTACTGTTGGGCATAGCCTTGACATCCAAAGCCAAAGCAAAAGTATAAGCCAAAGCCAAGTCAGGCCTTTTTGGCTTGAAGTCAAAACTAAAGCTAAAGCCTACCTAACCCTGAATAAAATTGATTTAAAAACGAAAATTTAATAAACATATTTAAAAGATGCACTAGTTATTTCTTAAGAAATTTTTTGAATCACTCAGTTTTTGAACACATTACGAATATTCCATATTATGCATTATGTATATGTATCTATATCATACGTATTTCTCTTCTCCTAGTGAATCAGATACAAGGGAAGATTTAGGGAAGGACGGGGGGGAGGGAGTGACCCCTGGCTGCTTGTGCCCTCTAGTTGGACGTCTGTGTCTCCTCTCAAAATTAATTTAAAAAAGCATCATGTTACTGATCCATTATGGAGAAAATGATCAGTAAGACAATACAGAATGAGATTATCAACCCATACCAGGGGCGCCTATCCCATTACGCAATTCTCCCCCCCCCCCCCAAGAATGCACATTACGCAATCCACCCTAGTCTGCAAAAGCATCCCAATATTTGTAAAAGAAACCCTAAGATTTTGACTAAACTCTCTGCGTAGTCGACAGAAGACGCCACTGACCCTTAGAGAGTACGAACCAAGGATGGATTTGTAGGGGGGGGGGGGCGGGGGGGGGGGAGCCGAGGATTTTCACTTCAGTGGTTCTTAACTTCCGCCAACTGGTTTGAAATTAACTTTTCCAGGAGGGACAGTCAACTATCTATCCCCCTCACTTTTCCATTCAGTATGTTAACATATTCTATAAATTTGATGACATTATTTACAAAAGTGCTTCATCCTCTGGGGGACGAAGTCATCAGACCCCCTATCAAGGCTTCAGCTTTATACCAATCATAATTTGTCAGAATGGGCAATCGATTAATGAGCGGTTTGGTTATACAAATAGATACAAAATGTTCTAAAACGAATTGACTTTTTTGAATGGAGACGATATAGTCATATTCCTATACTGGATAAACTAGGATTCATGGCAAGAAGAAGAAGAAGAAGAAGAAGAAGAAGAAGAAGAAAAGAAGAAGAAGATTATTGTGATGAGGATGAGGATGATGATGGTGATTAGGGTGAAATCTACATCTATCACCCTCACTTTTTCAGATGTTTATGTTATCAAATGCTATTAATTTAAAGACATTATTTACAAAAGTACTTAAGCTTCTGGGGACTTAGTCCCCCTTGTTTCGGCTTATGCGTGATTGAAATGTTTCTGGTCTACTAAATGTTTCTAGTCCATTAAATGTCTCCCCGCTAGTTTCTTCATAGAATCATTCATCGTAGTGGTATCCATATCGGAAAAAATTGCATACCTGTGGTTTTAGTTAATAAAGTTCCCAGAAATCTGGTGCTAGCTGATAATTTTGGACTGTCTGGACGACGTTTAACAAACGCATTATTAAGCAATTTCGCGAAACTTTCATCTTGAGTTTAAATTAAGACAGATTTTCTAAACTATCTAACCATAAATAAATTGATCTCTTGCGATGAGCATGGCTTGATTTCAAATCGCTTCTCCTGCAAAAATTTGTTGGAATTATTAAACCATTGGTCTCTCACTATGCGTCACAGGCATTATACTAGAGTGGTCTATACTGATTTTGCACGAGCCTTCGACTATATAGTTCATTCGTAATTAATCTACTAACTATTGATGATGGGCATCAGTGGCAATTTGTTCGGCCGTTTTAAATTCCAACCTTGAAAATAAAATCCAGAAAGTAAAAATTGAAAATATTTTCTAGAATTGTTAAAATAGACTATCTAGTGTTTCCCCAAAGGCTGTGTACTCGGTCCCATTCTCTTCATTCTGTATATGAGTGATTTAAGCAATTTGTGTACTGAGTCAGTTAGATCGAAATTAGTTGCGGATAATGCAAAATGTTACTCTGAGATATATAGATATATACATGTATATATACTCAGGTATATCGAGGAGCTCGAAACTTGTAAAGAAAATCTGAGTACACAATCAAACTAGGCGGATATCTTGGCATCTCAGTATATCCATCAAAAAGTTTTGCTTAATGGATATTAAAACTAAAAATAAAAAATTAACCGAAAATTCTACTTACACTAGCAGTGTTCACAATGTAATGATTGGTTCTGTTCTGGGATCTCGGAGCAGTTGTTGACTCCAATGTAAATTATTCTCTGCATGTTGCTAAGATCGTTGCTTCTGCTATGCAACGAGTTGCTTTACGTTTTATAGCTTTTCAACTGGAGAGCCTACACACCTGATTCGCGCATGTAAATCGTATATTCTACCTCATTTGGATTACTGTTCGCCATTTGGTCTCCTCATACAGTATAGGACGTCTTATATCATAATAAATAACGGGATATTTCATTGCTGGAGTCAGTCCAGAGAAATTATACCAAGAGAATTCATGATGTCGAATAGACCTTATTAAGTGTTTGTCCTACTGTGAAAAATTAAAATTCTTGAAACCTGAACAGTCTTGAACTCTTGCGGTTTCATATAGACATAGTTCTTTTTTACAAACTTGTAAATGGTCTCGGAGAAGAGTGACCCAATTGAAAATTTTGGCCTTTCAGTGTCAACCCAGAAATCGCGGGAGAATTATTTTAAAGTAAACATAGACATATCGAGAATTGACGGGAGAGTGTATTTCTTTACTTCTGCAATATGTAAGCGGTGAAACTCATTACCTGGCTACATGTATAATATTGTATATGGTTTTAAGTCATAATGTTAAGCTTTCAAACGACAAGTTTTGAATGTTGATTGTAAGAAGTATATTCTATTTTTAAAAGAATAGTTTAACTTTGTATATTCATTACTGGTTTTAGAAGTATATTCATTTCTTTAAATTTTTGTGAGTCAATATTATTCATTAGTAATGCTTTAATATTATCTAATATTATCCATAATTAGAGGTCTATAGTAAATTGATCAGTAATATAGATCTACATGTAGTCACATTGTATGGTATCAAATGTTGCATCTACAGGTTATAATAATGGTTATTGAACATAATAATGTTGCGATATAAAGCTACTCTATACGCCGGTATAATAATTTCTAACGACTAAGAATTGTGTATAGGCCTATATTTAATAGGTCTAAGTTTATATACTGCACATTTGACGTGATTCATTTTTAGGCGTATTCTTTTTGAATTTTTATACACTTCTTTTTGTATTTTTGAAATAATCTATTGGGCATATACGAGTTTTTGGACCTTAATGTCCTCCATTTTCGCGTTCCTTGAATGATTTGTAGGCTAATGAATGCTTTGTGACTTTCTTGGTATAAAGATTACATCCATCCATCTACATGCATCTATCTATTGTATAACAACTTTAATGTTTAATAGAGTGTATCATGCAGACCTAGAAGTACTTAGTTCAGCACGATCAACAAAGATTTGAAAACTTTGAACATGCCATGGGAAGATGCTGTGAGGGTTGCTGAAGAGAGAAAAGAATGGAGGAATGTTGCCACCCTTTATTCTATTCTGAACGCAAGGAACTGATGATGATCATGTAAACGCATCTCTTTGCATTAGAACAATTATATGCAGTAAAACAAACAATATACTAGTAGAGTACACATGTTAACAAGTTTCACAAACCAAAACACTGTCATCAAAAATAATATTATAGCTAAAATACCAGAATCCGACAGACTCTTAATTAATATAGAACGCAGAACAGAATTTACGGGGAAAGATCGTGCAAAAATATAAAGCTTAAATGGCTAATATAATGTTAATGTCAATTTCATCACTCGAAAGCGATGACAGTTACGGGAGAGTCCAAGATTTGAACCGTGCACATACTGATCCGCGATCGAAGATCTTACCGATATCTCCACGGGCTCCAGCAAAATAGGTATTTTGAGATTCGTTTTAAAGCTATCAGGTGAATCAGCATGCTGTTAAAATGTGAGCGTTTTGAGGCATTCGATATGAAATGACTTGTCACCATAAAAATTGTTCCAATTATTACAAATAAGTCTAACCTAAACTGTAAATAGGATTATTCAGAACTTTGGGTTGTTTATACATGAATTTGCATGTACAAACAACTCGAAGCAATATTAAAAGATATACATGTAACAGCAATATAAAAATGCAAGTCAAGTGTTCATGGAGGCATCGAGTCAGGTAAACAATGTAACATAGCCAAGTTCATTATTTGTTTAATGATTATTTGCATAATAATAATGATTAGAATTAAATGATAACGATTATTTACTTAGCTTGCTTCTGTTGACTACAATAAGTCAGTGTTCGTTCCATTGTTTATACCTCATCCATTGCTGTGATTGATATATGGCTTTATTGGTCCACTAGTATGCAGTCTTGGAATAATTTACACATGATTTCCATCTGGACCACCGTGGATACGTAGCTTTAGCAATAGCAATTATGCCCTTAAAATTCTACAAATTGAAAAATATTCTCAATTTAAATAGATATACGATTAGTGTAATACATGTATATTCAAGTAAATGCGTTATGTTTATGCATATGATTTGTTGTTTTGCCTACTTTGCCTTAAACACTAATTTGCTGTTTTACCTACAAGTAGGCCTAGAATATTTTGTTATCGATATGTGTGATGCGTTTGATAAATATTAACGCCCACTAACAATTTCCATGTAGGCTACATGTACTATTTTCATTCACTTACCAGGAAAGTTATTTTACAACACCTACGTCCCTTTGGTCCAATTCTGCCTGCACATACATGTACGAGTCATCTTCAGGCTACATGATGCCTAGCTCTATCATACTGTGATCTGTGAAGCGAAAGCTCTAGGTCTACCGCATATTGGTTTAGAATTTTTAAGCTGGATCGAACCAACTAATTTTATAGTAAATTCAGTAGCTCAGCATACATTGGAAGAAATGCTCTGAAAGCCATTTAGAATATCTATAATCACGAACCATGTGGTTCATTTATATAAAAACGGTAATAATGCAAACAATTGGCCTACAATGAGATGTAATGTCCGTTTTCTCACCCGAGTGCGATCTCATATCCATTTATTTTAATTTTTTCATGCTTTTTCGGAACGCTTTGGGTGAATAGATTAGTGGCCTACGTGACGCAGGGTCCTTTCCTAAAACACCTTCCTTAATGAGAAAGTGAAAGCTGAACTCTTGATTATTTATTAATATTCATTGATACTAAATTATTTGTAAGAAGTAATTTTATATTAGCATATTATTTTAGAATAATTTAAATACAAGCAGCATTTGTCTATAAAATTCTTATTTAGGCTTATAATTCTGTTTATAACTTTCGACAAGTTTCGGAATTTACTATACCATCGTTAACCTTCTGTAGCGAAAAGTGTATCACTGTACAAGGCCCTAGATACTGGCTATCCCACCTAATTTACGATTATCTCGTTCCGTTAACTGTTTCAATATTAATCTTCGTCAGTACTTATTAAATAGTTATTAATGATACTGATCTTAAATGTATAATTATGCCTACCTATTGTCATGAATTTTCTTTATTTTGAATTTCTTTATTTCAATTCTTTAATTTCTACTTTATATTTTCGTTTTAAGTTCACCATGGTTGACATTTAAATTGTGTTCACTTATTGCATTTACTTGTTTGTTTGTATTGCTTGTGAACTGTTCAGGGTTGCATGACCCTTTTGGTGATCTAAATAAATAAAATAAATAAAAATAAATAAACCATCTCAGAAGCCATATTTTTCCCAAATTGTAGACTAAGCTGTATAAGGTATAGGAGAGGCATAGCCTTTAGTGAAGGGATTAAATTATTGACCTATGGAGTGCTCGCTATATGGAGCGTGAAAGCGGAGTCTGAGTATGAATGTGTACCTTTGACCTGCCACTATGCAGAGAGAACTAGAGAGAAAGTTCATATTACATCATACTTATCCGATACTAAAATATGATACCTTTCTCTAGTTTTCTACAAGTGCAGATCCAAGGTATATATTCATACTTAGAGTCTGCTTTCAGGGTCTATAAAGGGTGCTCAATATTAGTCAGTATTCGTGTCGAATTTCAATATGTAATATATTTATGCTTGGATAAAATGTAAAAATACTTAAATTTGCTAAAAACTACTTAATATTTATACAAGCTAAAACTGGCAAAAACTAGATAGATAGAGAGAGAGAGAGAGAGAGAGAGAGAGAGAGAGAGATCAATATTATCTTTGAGAATTGTTTATTTCAGTAAATTCAGGGAATACTGGTGACAAATATTTATATACAGTTTTAACTATACGGTATTTGATTTACTACACGTCATTTATTTATTAATAGATTCACAGTTTAGGCTTTGATTGTACTTTAATGGTCATATATTTGTATTGACGGCCTAAATGGTTATAAAGCAAGAAAACATGTTAGCGTTATGCACATATATAATGCTGTAGGAATTCGCTGTAAACGACAAGTTATCGATAGGAACTAAAATACATGTATATGTTCATATTTATATTGTGTATAGCCTACATTGCCTACATGTACATGTAAATGTTCATACATGTATGTGTGGCGTTCTAAAAGTAACAAGACCGAGTCAGTTAAAAAATATAAAGAAGATACTATGCATGTATAACATTGTCCGAAATCCGTACCTATATGGTATCTATTTTTCGACATAGTCTCCTTCAAAAGCGATACATTTCTACCGACAAGGCACCAAATCAAAGAAGCTCTACTGATAGAATTCTCTCGGCATCCGTCTCAAGCATGACCTTAGCGGCTCTCCGTACATCAGCGATGTTTGCAAAATGCTTTCCATTCAGTTCCTCCTTCATAATGTCGACCAAATTTAAGTCTGATGGCAATAGATCAGGAATGTATGGTGGACGCAGCAGAGTAGTCCACCCAAGCTTCTGTACTGCCTCCTGCGTGAGCAGAATATGGTCGTGCGTTGTCGTGGAGGTTCAGAACCTGATCGTCACGTAAACTTGTCTCTTCCTTTGGGTGGTACGCTCAATGAGATGCAATTAGGCGCTGCGATGTATCGATCTGCATTGATTGTCTGTCAATTCGGGAGATCAGCATGCAACACAAAGCATTCAAGAATACAGATGTCGGGACCATGGACGGGACGGCCTTAAACTTCCTTGGTTAATAGTATCATTACTCGAGCACGACTATATTCAGCATAATAATGTTCACCATAAACCTTCTTTCTTAGAGCTGTTCAACATTGATTTAACTCTCCGCCATGTAGAGTGCCACACAGGCTATACGAGCGAGTCAGCCTAGTGACTTCACAATTCAGTGTAATGGAAATTTCAGTGTAATGGAAATATTATTACTGCTTTTGACAGACACGATTTATTTATTTACAAGAAAAGTCGTATTACTTTTGGAACAACACTCATATGCATTTAGAATAGTTTATAACTATATATATATATATATATATATATATATATATATATATACATGTATATATATGTATATATGCATGTATATATATGTATATATACATGTATGTATATATATGTATATATACATACATGTATATATACATATATATACATGTATATATTTATATAAATATATATATATATATATATATTGTTACATATTACTACATATTTTTCAAGAATGTGAGAAAAATTTTATATTAAGATATATCAGGCTGTCAGGTTATTTAATTAAATGGATCTCCACTCTTCACACGCTTTTGTGTTCGTCAGATAAGAGAATGGAAGAGAATGGAGGCAGGTGAGAGAGAATGAGTATGAGGAGGCATTCCATCTCATCGAGCTTACCGCTACCTTTCGAGACAACATTGGCATCGGTGAGTTTCCAACCCTCGATTTCTTCAAAAACCCTCATGCAGAAGGCTGTCGCTGTGGGTACATATGACGACAACGAAACACTGCAGGATCTGATCATTGTAAGACCTTACCACGTGGCACGTCACGTACGACCAGTCCTTTGTCAGATCATCCTCGCATCAAGAGATCACCCCTCAGAGGTGCAGCATCTTCGCCATCTGGTGCGAGTGGCCTGTGAACTGGCGCAGAGAGAGGAGTGCGGTGGCTTGGAAGTGTTTGCCTACTGTCTGCCTCACATTGAGGCCTTCACTCTGAAGGGCTTCCACACAACCTGTGCCATTCCTTACGCTGGTCAACTGTCAGGTCATAGGGATTATGTTATGAGTTACATCATGTACAAGGAGATCAATACAGCGGCTCTAAATACTGCTCAGGTAAGTGAAATTATTACTTACTCGGTCAAATAAACTAATATTAATTTATTACTGGAATAAAATTAGACTCGTCTCGGGTACAGACTATACTTGACGCTAGGTATGATTGGATCGTAGTGACTCTAAAGAAGTTGTGAATTAATGTATGAAAATATCTTTATTGCTATTAATTAACATTTTTTACATGTTACATCAGTTATACTTTTAAACATTTTATTTAAAATATGTACGATATTAAATTATAGGCAATTGTTGTAAAGTTATAGCTCTGGTATTAGGACTTAATTTTGTAAATCTTGGGATTCTGTTGTTATTAATGTAGAAAATAAAGACATATTTCTTCTTCTGGAATGTTCCCTGAGGCTCATTTAGCGAATCACTCAGTGTATCTTAGGCGACAACAACGTTGAGATTAACATCTCTCTCAAGTGCTCTACCAAGTGGCAGGGCCAAGATACCGGTCCTATTCACGTTATGCTTTCACACACCGTAATGAGCACTTCACCGATTAATGAGTTCATCTTTTAGAAAAGGCTATTCTTTCTCTCTCTTAGTGCACTGCCTACTGGGAGGTCCATGGTATATATCGCCTCCACTCTTCTCTGTCTTCCGTTTTCCTTTTCATGTCCACATATGAGTGGATCTCTAAATCATCTAACATTCCTAATCTCGGCCTGCCTCTACCTCTATTTCCTTTTATTCTGCCTTCTATGACCTCTTTTAGTACACTTCTTCCACGTACTTCTAGGTCTTCCTCTTTTCCTTCTTCCTCGGCTTTTCTTCCAATTTATTGCAGTCTTTGAATATCTATCATCAGACATTCTGATATTCTTAATACGTGACCAAATAACCTTACTTTTCTTTCAACTATTTCATCTAATTTTCGTTCTCCAAACCATTCAAGTACTGTTTCATTTTTGATGTGCTCAGCTATTAAATAGAAAACATTAATCAAAAATTCATCGTCAACTTCAGAAAGCCTGCTTGCTTTAATGTCGACCTCGTCCAAAATGACGTGTCCAGTGACGTCGTTATCGCTTTCACCTGGATAACCTGAGCTCAGCAATTGTTAAGCGTACTGCACCATCTTATACAATGTCATATTGTCACAAAACGCTTTCACAAGCCACAGTATGAGTAGCGGTTGTAGGACGATCCATAAATCTTAATGCAATATCTTACACGAGAATGGATCATCTCTTAGTGCACTGCCTTCTGGCAGGTCCATGGTATATAGCGCCTCCACTCTTCTCTGTCTTCCGACTTCCTCTTCATTTCCACATAAGAGTGGGTCTTTAAATCATCTAACATACAATCTCGGCCTGCCCCTGCCTCTTTTTACCTTCCATTCTACCTTCTATGACCCTTTTTAATAGACCTTCCCTCTTAGAATGTGTCCTATCCATCTCGTCTTCCAATATTTTCCAAAAACAATCTTTATTTCAACATCACGGCGATGATTCGATATCTGTGGGAAACATTTCGCCATTCTATACGAAATAGTATCAAATCCAAATGCTGTAAATTAAAGTTATCATTGATGCAATTACAAGTAAGTAATTATAACTAAAGTAGAACATTAATTAGACGCTACTTAGTTTCCGTTCTCAGAGAGAGAGGAGAGAGAGAGAGATAGCGTAGGGGTAACGTCATGAAGTTTTAAATGACAGATCCTGAGGTGAATTGAACTCTCGCGGGTTCGAATCCCAGCCGCGCTGATCTGAGAGTAAAATTTCGGACATCACTGGACTGGTTACACGGAAAATGGAATAAATTGCCTAACGGTTTAGACATGTGATATTAAAAAGTGATAGATATCAACACAGTTGATCATTTCACTCTAATGTGTGTTATTATTATTATTAAGAGAGAGAGAGAGAGAGCGAGAGCTAAACGTTACTAAGAGAAGGAATATGAAGAAAAATGACGAGCTTTCATCAGCTTTAAAACACTCTAAACATGTCTGATATTTGTCTGTCATACTTTATTATTATTATTATTATTATTATTATTATTATTATTATTATTAGATACGAATTAGTATTGCGGAATGTTTTTAGAATCACGAGAAAATAACCGACAATGACAGTTGAAAAAATAAAACAATTAGAGAATATTTTAAAAAAGATTTAACGATAAGAGGTAAAACAAGAGATAAATTTATTATTATTATTTATTCATTTGAAATACAAATAGGGCCTATGAGTTTGCACAACCCTGTGTCGTTCATATACAAGTAGGCCTATTCAGTAGAAGATTTATTTACATACATCTAATGATACGTGTCAATTCTTAAGTGCAAGAATATTTTATTGAGTTATTAAAATTAGTGAGTTATAATTAATTTTAATTAGAATTATTGAGTGCAAGTGTATGCGTCAACGGAAAAACAAAGGCCAACAAATGGCACTTACAAGTTCCGACTACGACTTGAGACTACGTTATAAGGCAAAGCTTTCCAAGGAGCAACAAATCGATTTTTTAAATAGTATCTTTTCGCGTTTAAAGTAAAGGAATTTAAATAAATTGTTCTACCACTATTCCTAGTAACACCTTGTTTGAAAAGGAACTACTATTTGATTTTAGATCAACGAAGTTGAAAATTCAGAAGAATCCTAAAATTCATTATTGGGAGAAAATCAATAATGAAACCGTACTTGAAAGGTTTGGAGAAAGAACATTAGATGAAAAAGTTGCGGAAAGAAGGTTAAGGTTCTTGGGTCACGTATTAAGAATGCCCGATGATAGATATGCAAAGACTGCAATAAATTGGAAGCCAAGCCAAGGTAAAAGGAAAGAAGAAGACCTAGAATTGCTTGGTTCAGCACAATCAACAAAGATTTGAAAACTTTGAACATTTCATGGGAAGATGCTGCGATGGTTGCTGAAGATAGAATGAAAATTATATTGTAATGCATACATAAATCTGTTTTTAATCGGCGCTGTTCCAAAGGCTCTGTTTCTAAAACTTATAGTCAATCTGGATATTGAAGCCTACTCTTACCTTGAAGGCGTTTAGTGAATCTTTTTGGACTGATTCGATTAAACCAATTTCCGATTTCCGATATGTGGGCCAGAGGTTTGAGTAGTTGTCAAGGATAGGCGTAGCAAAAACTGCAAATGTTCTAAATAATATATCTTTATTTTTGTACTTAAAACAATTTAGGATTATGGATGCCTTTCTTCTAGCTGTATTACACATATCTTTTATGTGGGACGACAAAGAGAAATCGTGGGATATTTTAACCCATGGGTCCATTACTTCCGTTACCCTTAATAGAGGTAAGGAATTTATATGATAGGACTACTTTGTTGTTGGTAGAAAAAGAAATGATTTGTCATTTGTCACTAGCAAGAGTTAGCTGCCAATGGTTAGACTAAATGGAGATCAAATCAATAGATTTTGGAAAGTTTCACAATCTGATAACGATTTACAAGACCTTTTATAATATGTAGCGGTAACTCTGTTCACATAATAAACAACGCAGCCTAGTAGGAATAACAAAGCCTAGTAGGAGAGTGGGGAGAGATGTGTGCTTCTATTGACGGCTGACAATATTCTATATATTCTTATATATTTATTAAGTATTTCTTCATTTATTAAAAAAATGGTTTTTTAAATAATTACAAAAATATAATATTTCAATTTCTTGTCAAATGATAATAAACATATGTCTTAATTTAAAGATAATATATATCTAGATAGAATATCAAGAGAGGATATATTACATTTTAAGGATATATTACATTGCAGTTGCCTTCCGCAAAACGATCATTTTATGATTGCACAGTGGCGCCGCTCCAACGAATGAAATAATACATAAGGTGATTTTTCAAAGTAAACACCTTTTATAAAAGGTCTGTAGGTTTTTTTAGGTCGTGGTTACAGGCGCTCAAGTCATTTATGTATATTAAAAATAGAAAATGTCCTAAAACACATTGAGGAACTCCACTATTTACTGCTGACCATCCAGAGTAACTATTGTTTACTTTAACAGATTGTAATCTGCTGTTGGTGTTGTAAGTGGCAGCTCTGACAATATGGCGCTTTGTTTATTTTTCTCAAATAAATTATAAATAATTTTAATTATTTCAAAATTGCGGCCTATTGACTGGATTTTGTCGCATAAGACAATGGAAAGTAACAGAATCTGATGCCAGCTTAGCTGAAACCAAAAGGGTCACAGTAGTAGCGTTTTATGTCGCGACCCGGTCAATACTACTACAACTTTATACAGCAGATACCGTACAGCAGATATGCCTAATCATACTTGCAACACTCGCAAGGTGGCAGCAGCAGATGGAGGCACTAAACAGTTCAATATTATTTCTTGTAACATTGAAGGTTTATCGGCCCCAAAGCAGCAGTTGTACGCCGAAATATGTCGGGAAACAGACTGTCATATACTTTGTCTACAGGAAACCCACAGAGATAAATCACACACTAGACCGAATGTATATGGAATGTCTCTAATCGCAGAAATACCACGCGCTAAATACGGCAGCGCCATACTTATTAAGAACAACATAAAGGCCGATGCTGTGTCAGTGTCAAATAGCAAATGGTATTGAAAAGTTGTCAATAGAAATCGATGACGTCGGAATTTCGTCAATATATAAACCGCCAAATACCGAATTCAAGTTAGATGGATCTACAGTTCCTAAGTTAGGAATGCCAGAAATATTCGTAGGGGACTTTAAGAGCCACAGCACTAGCTGGGGTTACAAGGAAAGCAACGAAGATGGGCGAAGGGTGGAATTGTGGGCAGAAATGAATCAGCTCACATTAATCCATGATCCTAAGCAGTCAAGCTCATTCAACAGTGGACGCTGGGGCAGAGGTTACAACCCAGATCTCATTTTTGTCAGTCATCGGATATAACAGATGTGTCATAAAAAGTTTCTGTCTCCTATACCTCACACACAACATAGACCAATAGTTGTGGAGATCAAGGCAGTGGTTTCACCGAATAAGGTTCCATTTCGACACCGTTTTAATTACAAGAAGGCTGACTGGGACGGTTTCAGCGATGAGCTTGAAAAATCTATCAATAGGATCAAACCATGCAGCAAGGATTATACAATCTTCGTGAAGGAAATTAAACAAGTGGCAAGAAAGCATGTCCCTCGAGGGTGCAGGACTGAATACATACCCGGATTAACACAAGAAAACAAAGAATTGAACCAGGCATATACAGAAGCATATGAAAAGGATCCATTTGACGAGGAGACTATAACAATGGGCGATAAGCCTTTGGTAAAACTTGCAGATGAACGACAAAAGAAGTGGCAGAATATGATTGAGTCAACCGATATGACACGTAATAGCAAGAAGGCTTGGTCAAATATTAGAATACTAACAAACGACTTCGCAAAGCCAAAAGTCTATAGCAGTGTAACAGCAAATCAGGTTGCCCATCAACTTATACTTAATGGTAAGAGCCCCACAGGTTCGCGAAAAGAACTACGGCCAAAGATAGCACCAGATCAACGTTGCTCCGATGTCAATGGTTGTATATTGCAGCCATTCACATCAGACGAACTTCTGACTGCAATCGATTGTCTAAAGAATGGCAAAGCATGTAGATGACATAGGGAGTGAGTTAATCAAGCACTTTGGAATCAAGGCTAGAGCGTGGTTGTTAGAGCTGTACAATGAATGTATAACAAACTATACAATACCATGCTTATGGAGACAAGCTAAAGTTATGGCTTTACTCAAACCTGGAAAAGATCCCAATGATGCAAAAAGCTACAGGCCTATATCACTACTATGCCATACGTACAAGCTACTAGAACGCATGATCCTTAATCGAATGCTGCCAGTAGTCGATGCAAAGTTGATAGAGCAGCAATGTGGGTTCCGTCCGGGGAAATCATGCACCAGTCATATAGTAAATCTAACACAATACATCGAAGATGGCTTTGAGAAGGGTCTCATTACTGGAGCTGTATTTGTGGATCTGTCAGCCGCATACGACACTGTGTGCCATAGACTACTCATCACAAAGTTGTGCAACATAACGAAGGATTATAAATTGACTAAATTCATCCAACAACTCCTAACGAATCGTCGATTCTATGTTGAACTGGGAGGTCACCCAAAGAGCCGATGGAGGAAGCAGCAGAATGGTCTTCCTCAAGGGAGTGTTTTGGCGCCTATTCTGTTCAACATCTACACGAATGATCAGCCAATTATGCAGAATACCAGAAGTTTCATCTATGCTGATGACAACTGTTCTGCATATCAGTCTAAGAATTTCAGTGACATTGAAAAACGACTAAATGAAGTTCTAGAATCACTGTCGGTATATTATGTGGAAAATCACCTAAAACCTAATCCTACGAAAACACAAGTGTGCGCCTTTCATTTAAGAAATAAGGATGCTAGTAAGGAGCTTAAAGTTACATGGGAAGGTGTAGAACAACAACACTGTACACACCCAGTATAACTTGGTGTAACTTTAGATAGGACTCTGAGTTTCAAGCAGCATGTAGGAATGACGAAGGCAAAAGTCAGTACAAGAAATTCAATATTAGGAAAACTGGCGAACACTCATTGCGGTGCAAAGGCCAACACAATACGCTCCACAGCATTGGTCCTCTGCTACTCTAGCGCTGAGTATGCCTGCGCTGTTTGGGGTCGCTCCACACATGCCCATAAAATTGACAGTGCTCTTAATGCTGCGTGTCGTCATATAACAGGTTGCCTGAAACCAACAAGTAAGGACAGTTCTGTACTTGCTCTCTGGCATAGCACCACCAGCCATCAGACGTAATGTTGCTAGCCAAGCTGAAAGAAGTAGACAAGAACAGGATCAACGACATCCATTACATGGTGAAAATCCTTGGAGATCGCGACTCAAATCAAGGCACAGCTTCTTAAATTCAGTGTCGCCATTATCTCAGTCAGTGGAACAATCTCGTCTCCATATGTGGAGAGAACATCTCCTATCAGTTCCAGAGGATAAAATATGTGTAGAAGCGTCAGAAAGTCTTCCGTGTGGGTGCGATGAGGATCGACGAACCTGGTCATGCTTAAATAGATTTAGGACAGGTGTCGGTCGGACAAAGGTTGCAATGAGCCGATGGGGTTACTATAATGGTTCTACAGTATGTGAATGCGGCCTGGAGGAGGAGGACATTGATCATTTGATGAACTGCAACTTGACCGGTGGTGGGGTCACGCGTGAGGATCTCAGAGAGTTTAATGATCGGGCGAGAAATTGTGTCAGACGCTGGATTAATGCTGTATAAGGACACGATAAGAAGAAGATCTACTATTTAGGAACGATGATAACCATACTAATAAATTTCCAACGATACCATATTGTTTTAACTTAAATAATAATTTAGTATGGACTATGCCGTCGAAGGCTTTTGAATAGTCGAGGTAGATTAAGTCTACCTGACCTCCATTTACTAAACTTGATGCCAGCTCATTTAAGTAGCGGAGCAATGGAGTATTTGTTGATCTCTTTGGCAAGAAAACATATGGATTTGAGCTTACTAGATTATTATTTTAGTAAAGTATACATACACTGGATGTAAGAGATATTGGGCGATAATTTCTCATATAGCTTTTAACTCCTTTCTTGAAAACAAGGACAATTATAGAATATTTCAAAGAAGATGGAACTTCGCCTAATTTTAGAGATATATTGAAAAGCAGCGCTAGTGGTTTTGACACAGCATATATTAATTTCTTGAGAGGGGTAGATGTAAAACCATCGTAGCCAGGGGAGCTTTTATTTTTTGACTTATTGCACAAATATCAACAATGATAGTGAACCAAGGTTAATCAAGAAGTAGAGAATATACTTTGAAGTTAAGTTTATCAATTTAAATATAAATATGTCTCAATATGTAAGAATGTCTTAATATCATAAGGTTACCATATGAAGTTTTAAATGACAGATCCTGAGGTGAATTGAACTCTCGTGGGCTTGAATCCCAGCCGCGCTGATCTGAGAGTAAAATGTCGGACATTCACTGGTTAATCCAGTGAATGTCCGAGATTTTACGGAAAACGGAATAAATTGCCCAGCGGTTTAAACATGTGGTATAAAAATTGATAGATATCAACTTAGTTGAACATTTCACTATAATGCCTGTTTACTTTTTACTTTACTTTGTATAGAAGTTCAATTAAGAAATATGTCTCTTTTTACAATTTACAATTAAAAGGTTCAGCCAGCGGAAAGATAAGTAAAGTCAAAGGATAGAGAAAATTATAAGGTTTAACTCGCATTAATTTTTTAAAATCACATTTAAATCCTTTGTACTTTTTTACGAAGCGAGTAAAGAATATCTAATAAAATTCTAATTAGCTAGAAATAACTGTAAAATGTAAAATATAAAGGTAAAATATCAGGACATATGCTAAGCGTGGAGTCCAACCAATTCGTGTAGTCTAAGCTTCGAAATGTGGAATCCAAGTTTTAAAAATGTGAAGTTCATTACTTAGCATGTATTCCAAAAAACTGAATCACCACTCAGTCTAGTCTGACTGCTGCCTGGCTTGGTCGATCCGTTGGTCAACCACGGTCTACAGCGATGATCGGTTCCACGTCTTGAAGTGAAACCCTTAAGGCTCCTGACGTTGATGTTAAACCCATCAGAAATAGATAAAATAGTTTATTATGAAAATTCGTTTAAAATTCCATCAAATGGTTCTATTTATATAAATTGAGGAATGATAAAATAAACGAACCACTATGCTCAGTGTGCTTCATGCACATGTGCAGCAGTACGGGTGTGTATAGCTTGTAGTAAGTGTAGAATACAAATTTAATTTAGTAGATATTAATTTCAATACGTTGTAGTATACAAACTTAGCATGATTTTAAATTTGGCCGAAATGATGAAATGACGAGAAGAGTCAAAGTAGCAATTATTGATAACATGCCGGGCGGACATCGTAGGCCTACATTTCATTTTTAAATCATTAATTCTTTTAATTCGAGGACTCTTTTAAGGTAGACTGCTAATTAGAGGTTTTGCAGTAGAGGTGTCATCTTCTAAATTATTTTTAAATAATTAGAAGAAAACACAGTTCCATTTTTTCAGGATAACTAGATGTCTAAGGTGCATTAAATTATAAAGATATTGAAAAATAATTTTCCCTACATGACCAAATTTGAGGTCGAACGTTTTTCTTCCCTCAAAAAGAATTAAATATTATTCTTGTATCAATATAGTTTTAGATCATGTATCAAAATATCAGTTCTTGTATAGTTCTTGTATCAAAATAGTTTGGCCTATCACCGGCTGTTAATCTATTTGTAGATATTTTTATTATCATATTTAGATAATAGTGTCTTAATAGTGTGAAAATTAAGCACATATGCTAATGTACCAATAGGATCTATGCTGTTAGAATGTCTTAAAAACGTAGAGGTAACGTCATGACGTTTTAAATGGCAGAACCTGAGGTGCTATGAACCCTAGAGGGTTCGAATCCCAGCCGCGCTGATCTGAGAGTAAAATCTCGGACATTCACTGGACTGGGTATACGGAAAATGGTCTAAATTGCCCAACGGTTTATTAAACATGTGGTACACATGTATATGTTGATCACATTAAAGTGATAGATATCAACATAGTTGATCATTTCACTTTAATTAGTGTTTACTTTTACTTTACCAACTAAGTTATTGACTGTTTACTGCTATGTCGGCATCATTTGTATAGATATTGGAAAAAACCCGTGTGTATAAATTGGAATTTGATGTAATTCGAAATTATGTAATTTTTAATTTGACCAATGAAAATTGTAATTTGTAACTCAATTACATTTTTAAAAGTAATTTGTAATTTATAATTCAATTACATCGGAGCATGTAATTTACCAACCTCTGTGTAATACGAACTCTATATACATGTACTTACAGTTTCTGAATATACGTACGTTGGCCTATATATGGCCATAATGTGTTTTGCTTCAGATTTTTGGTTTTTACAATTTTTTCTCCAAATTTCATGTATATGATGTGATTTTGAAATACAATAAAACTCTCTTTCTATTTCACTCTATCTTGCTATAGACTATATAACTTATTTATAATACTAGTATTAACAGAACTAATTTGGTGCTAGCGTCAGCATTAGACTATTATAATATTGGAGCTAGCAGTACAAATTGCAAATAATAGACATTTTGTGAATCTGATAACTTCGAAAAACACTGTTACGAATAATACATATAGGCCTACTCACAACTACTTCCGACCTTTCTAAAATTGGCGAGATTGCTTTTTGCTATTTACGAAAACTTAGGTTCGAGAAAAAACAAAAATTATAAAATTCAAACTGGAACAAATAAAATGAATGAAATCAGAAGATAGGAAGAAATTCCAAAACTTCAGATTCGCCAGTCATTGATCATTGCAACCCAGTTTTCAACTTTAGGTGAGCAAATGGGACGCATTAACTTGCAAGCGAACGTGACATAACCACGCAAATACCAAAGTAACAATTCTAGCTTCTAGGAGAGAGAAGCTTAAATGTGACGCAATGAGACAAAATATTTTTCTAGTACTAATCTATTTTAAAATAATTTACTAATCTTAACTAACTTTGTACTTATTGGGCGTTTTTTAAAAATTATTTTGATTGGATTGTCTTCAATTATTTTAAACTATTTTCATGTCTTTTAACTTTCAAGCTCGATTGGCGTTTAGAAACCATCAATCTTTTGTATTTAACATTATTTTTTATCTGACGAGGTCACATTATTTTTTACCTGACGATGTATCTGTCACGTTATATCAATCTCAACAGAAACTTGAAAGGTGGGGTAAGCTACGATCCATCTCGGGTTCTAGTGTTGAGATAAATGTAGGCCTACGTGGTTATATGCATTACTTGAAGCATGTAGTAACAGGCTATAGGCTAAATTGTGAATGAGATAATAAATACAATGTAGAAGCGATATAACGACTGCACGTTTTCGATATCTTGAATGACATAAATATATTATTTACGGGCAATTTAGGTAAAATAAAAAGAAATAAGAAAGTAGATAATTTTAGTTCTCAACATTTATATATTGATTGTTAAAAGCCTAGACCAAAATATAATAGTTTGGCTTATCACCGACTGTTAATCTATTTGTAGGTAATTAGATAGAAATATAGTAATAGAGAGCACATATCACACAAGTTCCAATATACCTTGCTAATAATGAATAAACACACTTCACAAGATTTTACTACCGTCAATGGAAGAGAATCGAGGATGAGGCAGGTGAGAGAGAACGAGTATGAGGAGGCATTCCATCTCATTGAGCTCAGCGCTACCTCTGGAGACAACATTGGCATCGGTGAGTTTCCAGCCCTCGATTTCTTCAAAACCCTCATGCAGAAGGCTATCGCTGTGGGTTCATATGACGACAACGAAACACTGCAGGATCTGATCATTGTAAGACCTTACCACGTGGCACGTCACGTACGACCAGTCCTTTGTCAGATCATCCTCGCATCAAGAGATCACCCCTCAGAGGTGCAGCATCTTCGCCATCTGGTGCGAGTGGCCTGTGAACTGGCGCAGAGAGAGGAGTGCGGTGGATATAAGATGTTTATCTTGGAAGTGTTTGCCTACTGTCTGCCTCACATCGAAGCCTTCACCCTTGAGGGCTTCCACACAACCTGTGCCATTCCTTACGCTGGTCAACTGTCAGGTCATAGGGATTACGTCATGAGTTACATCATGTACAAAGAGGTCAATACAGAGTCTCTAAAGACTGATCTGGTAGGAACTGTGTTTGAATTTGTTACAGAGATTGTATATATTTTAATGAAAAGTAGGTACTGAAAGTTAACTCAAGATGTAAACTATTTTATGGTATTCATTAGTATTTATCTGTCTGTGTCTATTGGGATTAGTGCACATAGGCTTAATTACAGAGAACCTTGCATTTGTTTAGCCTCACATGCTACAACGTTTCAAATGGACTATATGTAAGATACATACATGTAGTACTGCGGATAACGTATACATATTTAATACGCCCTATCGCAGTTACATTGAAATATTATAAAATTTCATACAAAAGTACAATCATGACACTTACTGTGTGTATATGTTACACGCAGTATGTGGCCTATTATATATATATGTATTATTATATATGTATATTACACGCAGTATGATATGTCTTACATATAGCAAAAAAGGTGTCTTAATTTTTAATGGTTTAAATATTTAGTAAAAATTAATTTAATTTAGTGTTTTAGTTTGAATTGTTAATCAGATAACAATTTGCAAACGTTCACAAAACTAGGCCTAAGTTTAAAATTTTGAAACAATAGACCTAATGGTTATTGTGAAACTGTTTTAAACTTAACAAACAATAGTAATTTTATTTGCATTGTTGTGAACTACTATAGATTCCTACAGTTCGAAGTTTGTCAATTCTTCGACCTCATGATAATTCGTCCGCGTCTAACTTTCAACCTAATCTACTAACAGGTCCAGGCTTTCTACCCATGAAGTATCGCTGCACCACAGGCATGGAAGTAAGTATCAGACATCTGCAGCCAGACGAACTCCCTGACTTCTATGCAGCATTAGCAACAGCGACAGATCTAGGTTACGGCGTAGATGAGATGCCAACTTTCGAAACATTCCTGCAAATTCGAGTGAACAATTTTTACAATTTCGTAGCAGAAGATGTGCAAACGAAGAAAGCTGTTGCATACTTCAACGTTGGGCCTTCACCGTGTACTCGATGTCGCACACAGAATATTCTGGCAAATGGAAATCTGGTCATACTTCCGGAATACAGAAGTCAAAGCCTCGGCAGAGAGATGATTTACCTTTTCTCTTTCTTTGTGATCACCTGTGGATTTGAGCATATCGTTGGTAGAATGGCGATAACAAATATTCCCGTAGTGAAGAGCTCTGCAAGCGAAGCATTATACATTGCGGGAGCTCTACCGAAAAGCATTTACTTCACTAAGACGGGCTGGACGGACCTACTGATACCCTACGCTAAGTTACCCCCGACGATTATGGACAGTGCAGTGACAGAGTTCATAGCTCGTGCAAACCTGTAAAGAATCTTTAAGATGTTACTGGCGTTAAGTTAGTGCTGTCATCAAGTCGATTTCTGCGCAAACGTTGCTACCATGCCCAAATTTTTAGCGTCAAATTCTGGACCAGTAGAATCATTAATATAATCAGTCGGCTATTTATTTTACATGAGCTAGGTTAAGAAAGAGAATGAAAAATGGTAGCAGCAAAGTTTAAACTTTTATTTTACTAATACCTTTCCTTATTAGCCTATATGTCTTTATCGTAGCATGAATTGCAATTATTTGTCATTTGTCTCATTATTATGCAGAATAATTCATTTTTATTAATGATACGTGCCGGGAATTTGATCCGGACGGTTATTATCTTTGTTACAAAGGAATAAATCAATCAATCAATCAAAACCTGAACCAATCAATCAATCGAAAATAAAAATCAATCAATCGGCTAATTATAGAGAATATCAAACTATTTCATCTTAAAATGGAAAAAGATGTCACGGATTAATGGCACAAATAATTAGTTAATCCTATTAGTTAAATAGTTAATAATTCCTATCACTATAGTATCATATTCAAATGCTAAAGGATAAAATGATAGTTAACATAGCCTAAACATAAAGCAAAGAGTAACCAAATATTCAACAATTTTAATACACAAAAAGAAAGCTAACTGTGATAAAATGCAATAAATTAAATAGTAATAATAAACTAATTTTCGTTACATTTCAGTGTGTTACACAAGTGAAGCGCAATCATCAGTCGAGAAATTCCTATATTTTTTAAATCTTGGTATTAGCTTTAAACTAATTAGTAAGACTGTTTCAACCAGATATTGTTGAATTACAAAAGAGAGAATGGTCCAGAACCATTCTATGTCGGCACACTCTTAAAATTTACAAGTACAAAGATGCAATTGTTACTAAAGCAACGTCCAGCAAAATAGACAAAAAAAATCAAAGAGGCTTTGCAAAACAGACTAATCCTGTGCTGCCTGAGTTAAGCTGGCATCTGTTAACTACATCAGAATTTTTAGCAAATAGGCTATTATCGAGGAACACAATGGTAAACCACCTCTAAGCTTTAACTCTCACTTGGTGTAAGGCCACACATAGACGACTTGCTGTGAATCAGTGAGAACACCAGCAATTCGTTGCGTCCTCACCTGTTCTATCAACAAAAATCGCAGAATTCAGAACAGGTTTAAAGATTTAATTCAATTCACATGAGATATCTGGCTCACTGTATCAACTAACTGTTCCCTAAATTAGCTATAGATCAATTTAGAGCGCATAGCAGGTTCAGTTGTTGAAGGTTACAGAAACTTTCATTAATGGTATGATCGAACACGAACCTTGAGATAATAAAGTTGAATCTTTGACTATCTAAATAATCCTTGTGACATTTCTACAACGAAACCACCACGCTACCAACTCTGAGAATGGTATAAAAGCGCTATCACCTGAAAAAAATACATTTTTAGATTATTATATGCCTAGACCAATCGTAAACTGCACATGTCGTAAGAGGAGACTGAGCAACAGAGGAAGGTAACGGAAAACATATCAGAAGCTATATTATTTCTAAGCTTTAGGCTTAAGGTGTAGATAAGGAATAGCCGTTTGTGGAGGGATTATTTCATTAATCGATGTAGTGCTCTTTATGGAGGAAGAAAGCAGCATGAGAGTACGAATATGTACCTTGGACTATTCACTTAACAGAGCACCAGACAGAGATGCTATAAGAAACTCAGACTTTCAACGCAAAGGCATGAATGTCCTAGTGTCTAATAGAAACAGTAAACAATACATACATCTACAAGAATAGTACATTAGCATAGCAGCATGATCGTTAACGTTACGAGCACACACACATACACATGCACATACATACGCACACACAAAGACGCAAGCGTTTAGCTAGTCCAGTCACTATGATACTCCTACACACACACGCACACACACACCAGCACGCACACACATACGCACATGATTTTAGCTAGTTCAGTCTCTATATTACGCCCACACATATGAGCATGCATACACATACATATGTATCTGTGTATATATTTAGGTGTATATATACTACATATACACTTTCCATGTGTTTAGCTAATTCAGTTACAATGTTAAATACGTACACTGTATAGTCCAAAATAGTCTTAGCTAGTTCAACCAAAACGGACAATTAACCCAATCCAATCACAACACTTGACACAAGCCGTGCTACTAACTCATAATTACTGTCCATACAGCCGGTGGCCTATTCTAAATTTAGTCAATAAAGTTCTTGAATAAATGCAGTGTGTCAAATTCATACAGAAAAAAGTTATAAAAAATTGATATAAATAACTCACAAAACTAAATCAACCAATCAAAGGAGACAATTAATGTTCGTTCAAATAGAAACAGGATGTAAGGAGCTGTTGAAATGAACTACAGTTATTTACAAGCAAAGGAAGCAGCGAAAGCGAGATCTAAGACTTTGTAAGTATATAATTCAAGACCAAAAGTTTCTTCCAGTAGATATGCAGAGGAGAGGGATTAGGAGCCAGGAAAAATAGCTGCCTATACAGGATAGAAGAACTGCTGCAAAGAATTTAAGCTTTGGACAAGTATAACTGAACGAACATTCGACAACTGAAGATCATGTCTAGGACAGAAAGCAGCTTAGTGGCAGAGAAAAGAATATAGTCTATGTAGCAGTTGGTAGTATGAAAACACTTCAGTCAGGTATGAAGGTCAGTCTTAATCATTATTGCTAATGATGCTATCTTGTTTCTATAGTACAAATTTAGTACGAGAGAGGACGCTACTGCAGATATTTCAGAAGAGTAGAAGAGCGAGAGACGAATTTTGTACCTTTGCGAGCAAGAGTGTTTATTCAATACTGAAAAAGGACAAGAGGGGCTTGCTTGGTTAGACCGCTTGGATAGGAGTAGCCGTACGCTACAGGAGCTATCTGATATAATGACACAGTTCCTGGATAGCGAAGACTAATCTGAAAAACATTCACGATCATCATCACCAACATCTTTCCTCGAATCCCCAATTAACCGGAGTCAGGATACGAATAGACCTCCATTTTTCACTCTGTTCCCGCTCTGTATCATCAGTAAATCCCTATTTCTCACATCCCTCTTACCGCATCCCACGTCAGTTGAGGTCTACCTCTCTCTAACTTAACCTCCATTTCCTCCCTCCAAACTCTCTTTACTACATCCTCATCTGCCTTTCTCACAATATGCCCACACCATCGCAATCTCGACTGAGCCAACCTATCCCTATTCCCCTCTACATTCGAATTCATTCTCACACATTCGTTTTAAATTCTATCCTTCCTAGTTTTACCACATATTAGACGCAACATTCTCATCTCTGTCTGCCATGTGCAATTTCTGCTCCTGTTCCCTTTTTAGTGCCGCCGTGAATAATAGCCATGATTCTATCGTTAAATGTAAATTCTCACTCATTAATGTACACAAATTTCAAGTGTTTAAATTAATATTAATATATGATATAGTAGTAGAGTACAATATTACATGTACATGAATATTTTTTATTACACGCAATTACACTATTTAAACTATCGCATTCGCGTTAAAGAAGTGAAGGAATAAAAGTAGGTAACTAAAACATTTCAGCTATATAAATGCAGTGAAACATTTTTAAATTTTCTGATTAATTCTTTACCTAATAGTATTAATTAGATAATATAATAAACCTTCATTTCTTTGATTTAAATTAAGAAAATTTAACAATTTGTGAACAGATTTCTTTGTATAAGTATTTTTGCACAAGGAAATTCTTAGCTGATATATTTTAGTTCTTAACACATTTAAAACACCAGCGCACGTTTAAATTAAAATAGACCTATAGTTAATTATAGATGCTCGCGCAACGCACACCCACTAACACAAGTACAGAGCAATTGTGGACAAATAACAGTGCTCAAGCACAGTACACTAGACATGATACAAAACTAGCCCATACTGGCTGCTAATGTACTGTACAAGCACTAATATAGTAAGAGTATGCATACTGATAAATGTGCTTATAATTTAATTCCCTAGTGTCCATGTCTCTGTGCTTACGGCCATAGAGTGAACATGCATAGTAGGTGAAGTTTTTGTATTACTGATAAATGACATTTCTAACTAAAGGCATTCGCAGCTGAAGCTGACAATACATCAGTTTTCACTACATAGCAGCTGCTACTGATCATACATCAGTTGTTACTACAGCTGCTGACATAGCAGCTGCTACTGATCATACATAAGTTGCTATTACAGTTGCTGACATAGCAGCTTCTGCTGATCATACATCAGTTGCTACTTCAGCTGCTAAAGTAATGCAGTTGATAATACATCAGTTGCTAGTTCAGCTGCCACACAGTAGCTGAACTGATAACACATAGGCTAAGGAATAGGCTAACGTAGTTTCCAGTCATTAAAGCAAGAGAGTGACTGGCGAGCACAGGATTTTATGCAACCAGATCAGACCACTAAACTACAAACATAATGTCCATATTTTATTTATATTGACAAAAACATCAATGTTGCATCGTCAATACAATTCAAGATGCGCTAGTGCATATTCTAATAGTTAAATTTAAAATAAACAGTTCATTATTTTGTTCATTTGTACTAAACGAAGATATACATGCACTGAGGAACATTAGCGAGCTAGATGTACTACAACCACATTAATAGGACCAATCAGTATTACAAGTTCTTGCCGCACATCCATTAAGGCTTCCATCTATTAATAATTATCATCATCTTCATCCCTTGAATCCCAGTTTAGCTAGGGTCAGGCTTTAGAATATTTTGAAGCAATTTCATGAGCTAAGGCGCTCACCAACCGAATGCCCTTTCTGATGTTGGTTTTGATCTTAGTGCTTAGTTGCCTTTTGCAACACATGCAGTCTACAGTTGGTCTATTTTTCAGCAACTCGGACACAACACGGGTTAACACCTATTGATTATATATTAGGAAATTTACAACTATATTTCACAATATTATGCCGCTATTGATTAATTTTAGCACGTCCGATTGGCTAGGTTTTGCTTATTTCATTTATAATTACTTAAACATAAAGAGATTAGACAAGCTCAACTCTCAATATGGCTTGAGCTTCAAGTTGAAGGTACATGGAAAAACAGCCGTACTTGTCACAATGCCAATGAACAGATGGTTTTTCTCCCTAACTGACAAAACAGCTGCTGACAATCTATCCGCAGATATGCTGATCATACATCAGTTGTTACTACAGCTGTTAACAGCAGCTGCTGCTGATAATAGAGCTGTTCTAACAGCTTAGAATATAGAAACAACTGCTGCTCATGAAGAACTACAGCTGCTGACAAATATGGACAGCTGCTGATAATCACGAAATGGCAAAGCTGCTACTGTTTTACTGAATCGCCAGCTGTAGCAGGCTGAGACGAACTCTTACTATCTGGGCTCGTTGAAACAGCTGCAAAAACAAAATGACAGATTGTAAAAACAATTCTAATTTAGTTCACGTCCTCCACGTGCAGTTTCAGGCAAGCCTTACGTGGAAAATATAGTCGAAAGTAATTCACTAGCACCAGAATACTATAGAATATATAAAGAAATATTCCGTCCATACCAGCAGAGAAGAGTACTCTGCAGCGTCTGCCAAACATGCAAGAAAAAATTGTATAACGATAATATTATACCCTGTGTGTCGTAAGAATCAACTAAGCATGAAGTGAGCCGAGGAAAACAAGAGGAAACTATCCCAAAATTCACAACTATCACAGGATAAACACTTAAGATTTTAATTCCAGAAATCACCATCTTCAACATACTGGACACACTGAAACCTACAGCTACAGGACCGGTTGGTCTTCCATCGTGGAGTCTCAGGCTATCGATTTTTCTTCAAGATGGCGCTTTAGATGCCGGGTGTATTGTTGTTTCTCTGCAAACAGTTCGACCACCAACTAGCACATCTTGATTTAAGTCGAGCATTAGAATGTTACATAAAAGAAACATTTGAAATCTAAATATACATGTATATATATATATACCAACATAAAAAGCGCAAACTACACCGACAGTACTACTAACGATCTAATAATAAGGATTAATAATGCAAGCGTAGATCATGAGAGAGCTAATTGGACACTACCATAAGCAGCAGCCCTGGCAGATAGCTGACCTGTGGAAGACTGCGCGCCAGGTGGTGAGGAGTCAGGAGCCTGAGCTTGTGTTACCCCCTTCAGCTCACTATCAACATATCACAGTGTAAAATTATGTTAACTCAAGGTTCACATAGAGACTCACAGATAATACTCTGCTAACTCAAAGCTACGTAGGGAAACTTTTTTTAATTACGTTAGCTCACTGATAAAACATACATATATATACATGCAGATGAAACTTGTGCTAAATACATTAGCTCACTGACAACTCACTGTGTTCTGCCATGTGGCACGTTCAAAGAACATATTCCTATTCACAGTCTGTTGTCACATTCAGTAAGAGGGAATATGGCGCAAGAGTTAAATTGTTCGCCTCGGAAGCAAATGGAATAAGTTCACTGATCATCTCGGTCAACAATAAGAGGATATCTCTTAGAAACTCTGAAAGGTTAACCACGTTTCGAAGTTTGCTGCCAATTAGCGCTCTCAACAGCAACTAACGCTCAAAGAGAGAGAAAGTAAGTGCCAGGAACCTGTAGTGTCAAAAGCTGATCACCAGCATTGACACCGCTATAGAAATGATCATTTCAAATAGGAGCACTCAATTGATTAATAAGTGAAGATTATATCACAGAGGAAGTGAAGATTATACCATAGATTGATATCACAAAGGCCTTCACTAAATCTGCAGTCTCTATAATGGAACCTTTAGCTTGGAAGAAATGGTTTTTGAGATGCTTCCATTGCCTTCCTCAGTTTCCTAATAGTCTATTCAGTAGTGCTTACACTAGAATGATAACATCACACTATAGTGGTAAATAACTAATTATGCTTACACAGAAACATAATACGTTAGCAAAATATTTATTTTTAACGTGCTATATAGTATAAGTTAGCACGTTGGTAACATAAAACTATGAATGCTAGTTCCGTTACCTAACAAACACCAAGATGCCCTATTTTTCAACGTATGTTTGAGATTTGTTAGCATTATGTAACAGCAAGTACAATGCGAGTTAGTATAAATTAACAGTTTTACAATAATTCAAGATACAAGATATAATCTGATTCAGTAGAACCTGATATCAAAACGCAACTCAGATGGTGAATGATATAACATCAATAAATATATTGCCTTAGCAATTAAAGAACTGATAGTACAATAATTACTTCTGGCTCATAAATTGACAGCTGCCACAATGAACTTCTTAATACACGCATATGATCCATTTTATATGTATCTAATAATATAATTTAAATTAAATTTTAATAAAAAGAGTCTTAATTACTTAATTCTTATTAAGAGTCTTAACAAATGGATGCAGTTAACTGAAACAGAGATGATCAGAGCATCAATGAACAGAGACATGTGGAGGAATATGACCATGACCGCCCAGGCTTGGAACAGGCATGGCACTTAGAGAAGGAGAATGTATATAGGCCTCCTATATGTATATATATTTGTATGTATGTATGTATGTAATATGTATGTATGTATGTATGTATGTATGTATGTATGTATATGTATGTATATGTATGTATGTATGTATATATATATATATATATATATATATATATATATATATATATATATATATATATATATATATATATATATACACATATGGATCACAGCTTATAATTTATGAGTAATGCAGGTGAAGAGATGATATACTTTGCACATATAATTACTAGTAATATTAATAAAGGTTTAAAGTCCGTTTCCCCATACAAGGATGACGTCAGGGACGTCCCCCATCACATGTCACTACAAATCGATTCACCCCAAACAATCTGAAAAAAAAACATGTGCTGAAGAGAGAAAAAGATCCTAAATGGTGCCGGTCTAGTGATACTTACAAGAAAATCCGTAATTACAAGAAAATTGTTCATACGACATGTACACGCTAGCTCGTCGCTTATATCGCTGTATGTAAATGCATATACACACAGCGATACACATGCACTGCCACACACACGCAGAGACCTGTCAGTAGAAGTAGGTAGGTTGGTGAGATCACTGAAGTCGACCACCCAGCCGCTACTGTCTGTACTAGAGTCTTTAGCTGACGCTGACTCGGGGCTGAACGAGTCAAAATTGGCCCAGGAACCGTCGTCAGTGGTCGAGGACTGGTTTGAGCCCCCTGACGAGGGAGAGGCCCACGTGGCCGCCCCGTCGTCACGTGCAGGGGTGACCTCCAGGGTGTCCATTACTGCGTCGTCAAAATTAGCCCAATCTGCGCATCAACAGTTCTAGATAGCATCAGGGATGGTATTGCATAACAGCAGTAGTCTGCTACATCAATTTATTCTATTTCAAGGTATTTAGCTCTGGTTTTTACATTATAGCAAATAAATACATATGCAGGATAGTATAGTGCATGCTGTTTACTGAGGACTCCGTTTCTAAGACATAAATTTAAATATGTCCTGAAACTGAAAATAAATAACAGATAACGTCGCGACATATAGTTAATGAAATAAACATAGTCGATTGACGTCGCTGAATCAACTGAGATATTTTGAAATTAAACTTGGCTTAAAACACTAGAAGAAAATAGATAAGAAAATGATGTGAAATTTAGGATTGCAAAGCATCTAATGTCCGTATCAGATTATTTCTTACAATGTTACATTAGAGTTGCATATTAAAGTCACTAATATGATATGACACATTCAGTATAACCCGACATCTACTTATTTGTAGTGGAACATCATACCGATTTGCTACTCAATTAATCATAACAACATCAAGTAGGTGAAATTAAAAACGCACCTCTAGTTATAAGCATCAGAGTATGTAGCAATACAATGTTATTTAGTCGTATAAACAACCAGAAAACAGCAGTACATGTGTAGTGAACTTACTCTCCCCAGTGTCCATGGCTTCAGCAACTGATGCTTGTGTTTCTTTCCCTACACCACTGAATGGACAACTATCCGACTGGCTTGTGGTACCTGAAATAGAAACAGCAAATATAGAAAACATTAAACTCTAATAACGCTAATTTTAACGTCAGTTTCCTCACTCGAAAGCAATGTCAGTGACGGGCGAGCCCAGGATTTGAACCCCGCACATACTGATCCGCGGTCGAATATCTTACCGACATCGCCACTGGCTCCAGCTTTTAGCATATTTAGCTGATATGTTATCTAAACATAGTTTACTGACACATTCTGTATGACTATTTTATTATATCAGTTTATATGTAAACAATGCATTATATCAGCATAGATCTTACTTGAGACGAGATGAATTGTAAGATTCGGCTTATTGGTACAAATCAAGAGTTTAATATATATCAGATAAGTGATAGATATCATCATAGATCATGCCTGAGATGATGGTAGGAGCTGGTCTGTTGGATGATTCAGGAGCTTGACGTATCATTGCAGGAGAGTCTAGGTCTTCCTCAGAGTCAGAGCTATTTGGTTCGTCCACATCACCTCTAGCTCCGCCCCTCTCATCATCACCACTGTCATCATCGCTGTCCAGAGCCATGTGGGTGGAGTTCCTGCCTCCAGCTGAACCCGGCATTTGTCTGCACAACACAAGACTCTGTTCTTAAAGTCCGTGCTGTTGACTTAAAATATCAGAAATATTACACACACACACTTACATACACCAGACTAACAGACGCACACTCGCCTAAGCACCAGACACAGACTGGCAGCATTAGCAGGGATATAGGGTTCTACTATTTAGGTTATTCGTTTACTTTTTTGGAGCCAGTAGCAGTGTCGGTAAGGTACTTGACCGCGGCTCAGTATGTGCGGGGTTCAAATCCTGGGCTCGCCTGTCACTGACATCGCTTTCGAGTGCGGAAATTGACGTTAACATTTGCTTCACCAGCTTTTTAGCAGCACACGGAATATGTTTACATATACCTAGGTCCAGGTGAACTCAAATACATCCACCATAAAACATTCTCGGTACACACATATATATATACACACGCGCGCGCACACACAGATACAGAACAATTTATACAAATCAATTAATAATTTGCTCAAAAACTTTCTAGCATATCAAGATTATATTATAAAAGCTAATATTAACGTCAATTTCCTCACTCGAAAGCGATGTCAGCGACGGGCGATCTCAAGATTTGAACCCTTCACATACTGATTGGCGATCGAATATCTTATCGACATTGCCACGGGCTCCAGCCGGTAAAAAGCATAATGAAAAGGACCATCCTCATCAGTGCCCGTCCGGTAATCAAACTATGATCAGGATAAACTCAGACACAAAGAGATTGCTACTGTGACTAAAGAAGCCATGTGGCCCCAGAAAGTTTTTATTTCCCCAAAGTGGCCCGCTGCTCGAAAAGTTTGCACATCGCTCAAGTTTTCTGCTCCAACAATATGGAACTCTCTGCACAAGACCTTGGATCTTGTAATTGTATTGGTACTTTCCTTGGTAAGCTAAAAACCCATCTCTTTCCGCCTTAGGTCTAAATTTTGACCCGCTTGCCTTGGATCTTGGACTTGCACTGCTTTGATCTCGCTTTCGCTTGTGGTCTCTGTGTACCCAGTCGTCATTGTGTGGTGCTTTGGCGCGTGTTTGTGTAGAGTCGGCAAGAGACGTCCCCGACATTGCCTTATGGCGAGGAACCGGAAGTTAAATTCGTATTGATTATTGATTGACTGATCCCTGTGCTGGACACTGAATGCTACCGTACCTGGCGCGAGCAGTGGTCGTGGCGGGAGATGAGGTGGCCACGGCTAGGTCAGAGAGAGTCACCTCTTTCTCCTCCCACACGTCTTCCTCCACAGCCGCTGAGCCACTGCCTCTCATCAGCTGATCCCTAGCGCTACACAGTCGCTCAAACATCTCCTCTGCGCTCGCCTGACACAACCAACGCGAGAAATCACCTCAGAGACCAGATTGATTTGATAATACTTTCATGAAATTTACAAAATAAACTACACTGAAGAGCTGATACTAACAATACATCATATATGGATAATGTTAAGGATAATGATTGAGTTTTAATGTTACAAAACGATATATTAGCATTCAGAGAGCATTAAACTAAATCCTGCAATAAGTACTAAAGTGCGTGTTAAAGTGAAATTATTATAAATAGTATTACAATAGTACTCACATTGTCACAAGCTCCAGATGTTGGACTAAGTGACTTGTCAAACTGTAGACTATACAAATAACAAACATCAAATCATCACCTTTACGTAAAAACTGAAGACTACTTAAACATTAGAAAAACAGTAGAAAGTAAAATTCAAATCTGGACAAGGACTGTACATTGATTAAATAGTAGAGATTACATCCTAATCTCGACATACATTTGCAGCTCATAACAATACTAAAATGTTCACATAAATCTCTATTAAACACAGAGCTATTGAATATCTCATTGGATAAGTGTGTAGAGCTACGGGCGACGTCATGGTATTTCAAATGGCTGTCTCTGAGATCATGGGATCACTTACCGGTCGAGCTGATAGCGATACACAATTGTTTGAATTTTCTCTGACAAATGGGCTTATTTTACATTCTTTGCCCAGGATACGGCTCAGGTGCTCGATCACCTGTTCTAATCAACTAAACTGCTTAGTAGTTCAAACATGTGAATATCATAAAAAGAGATAATATCATACATTATTAAATATTTACTACCATGATCGTTTTAACCCATTTACAATGACAATCATTCGTGGGACATACCGAGTATCATCGTCATCGTTAAACTCGTCTTCATTGATGCCGAACTACAACACATGAACATAAATATATACATTGACACAGAGAAAACAACAACACATAGAAAGCTCGCTAGCTGACTAAATTCTGTCGCATTCTTTGGGCCTCATTATCCATCTCATATTAGATTTTTATCTAATATGAACTCATAATAATACTACTCAAGATAATAAAAAACTAGTAATAAAATTATAAACATAACAACAACAACAGCAACAACAATAACAAAAGTTTAACATCTGTTTCCTCATCAAAAGATGATGTCAGAGAAGTCCATACAGCATACATCACTACAGATCAATTCAATGTGGGTTTATAACCCAATAGCAACATTTTAAATTAGCAATTATAAATAATACAACGTGTGTTTCTTCAAGTCAGTTCGCAGATGAGTCCACAGATAGGGTCAGTTCATGGATTAACCAGAGACATTCATTGTTAAAGTAACATACTTTTACCTATAGCTCCTTCAACTCAATTTTTTCCGAAAAATATTCAAAGCATTGAGTTATGTTCGTGTACAAGAGTACATTGTGCAAGAGAAATGAAAGTATTCACATAGAGACAGTGACAGACAGTGCCAATTTGTTTAAGCAAAGCCCATGCAATCACTTAAAGAGCAAGAGTAAGAAAAAATTTACATCGCATAACATCAGTGTATACATGCATTGAGAAATCTTGACATTAAACTATATAGACTTCCCTGGAATTTATTATTTGAATGAAACATACTACAGCTTTGACTAGCCTGCAAGGCTGCCAATGTTGACAGCTAGTTAACACAATAAAACTAGTAGACAATTTCAATTAATTAAACGTTGAGACCTTTGATACTTTCTTAACGCAATGAAACAACTGATATTAAGATACCACAATGAAAAATTACATTCCTAACAACAATAAACACTTTGTTGACACAGAAAATAGTAATATTTATGGTTGCTGATAATTCCCAATTTTTTGTAGCCCAATGAAGCTTCTGAGCTAACACATTGACACCCTCAGATAACTCAATGGAACTGTCGTCACTTTTTTACGGCAATATTACTGTAGCCATTCAAATTAGAATAAAGAAACTGTTGCCAGTTTTTGTTATATATTAAACCATCTAATTAGTTACTAAGTAACAACGTTAACACAATGTGAAAGCACAAAAAGTCTGCAGTGATTGTTACACTATACACAGGCTGACAGCGACGAACGACAGGGTAGAACGAGTTACATGCAAATACATAGTAATTAACTGTTCTTAGGCACACCTCAAGGGATTGCAATTTGTGAGAATCACCATAAACAATTCACGGCACAAAAGTAAACTTAATAATATTTAACAGCAATTCTTTGGTATCCATTAATTAATTAACGCTAAGAAACAAAAATGCAGATATAAAATCAAAACTACGACAAAATATTCAGCCTTTATAGCAATCAAAATAAATATGGTGCCGTAAAGTTACATAATAAATTTATTATTTTTTACATTCAAATAGCACATGTCACTCGTTATATAATCACTTATCGTTATATTTATTTATAACTGATTTTAAATTATTCCCCTGCCTATTTTGTCTATGCACAAGTTCACCTATTATCATTATTTTTCTTACTTTTCTTAAGTTCACATTAGAACACATTTAGTTTGTGTTTTTTCTTCTGCATTTGCTAGTTTGTATGTCGCGTATATGAACTCTACAGGATTGCATGACCCTTTTTGGTATTCTTACTAAATTGAATTGAATTGAATTGAACTGAGTAATGAAGTTTCTGCTTAAAGCGAGATTCAGTAGACAATACTGTGATGTTTTCGGATAGTAGATTCCAATATTTTGGACCACATACTTTCATGCATTTTTTTCCAACCATAGTTCGGTGCAGCGGACTAGTAAAGTGGCTGACATTTCTTAAGAGAAAATACCAGGAAAATTAATAACCAAACAGTGATTATCTTATTCTCACGAGCCAAAATTTTTAAGGAGTTTCTCGTGTTCGATCTGCCTAGGTTTCATGTGCAATTTACATTTCAAATCTTCATCTTTACGTTATAAAAGTTCAATAAAGATGGCAAACACTGTATAGATTTTTATACTCTCAAGAATAGCTTTAGAATAGAAAATATGTGGGAAAAAGAAATTTAAATTACAGTTCACATATTATAGTTTTGAATTAAGAGAAATGCGCTTTTATATAGCCCTATATATAAATGGAGTATGTGTAACAATATATTAGTGTTAGTCTTGATAAGCAAAATGGGTTCATAATAGCACGCATTACAGCGAAATGATCAAACATGTTGATATCTATCACTTTTAAAACGACAAAAATTTAAACCATAAGGCAATTCAGTGAATTTTCTGGGTAACCAGCTGGGTGTATGTCCGAGATTTTACTCTCAGATCAGCGCGGCCAAGAATCGAACCCACAATAGCTCAATATCACCTCAGCATCTGTCATTTAAAACTTCATGACGGTACCTGACCTCTCTAACCACAGCACAATTGAGATGTTCAATAATATGTAACCTAAAAGTTTAAGTTTAACAAAAAAACATGTGGGACATTAAACTAGAATCTGATGCTTGCAGATCTAGAAACTCCCATAAAACACCAAGTAACCAGATTACAGATATTCACTCCATCTCATCATTTGTGGAGGACCCCTCAAAATTTAACTAGAATTTAAGAGTTCAGGGGCACAAACTTCTACATTAGGGCAAGGTAGGTCGATAGGTTTTAGCTTCACATTTCAGCTGGGTTCTCTAGTGGTGCTCCGCCATCTGTATAATCAGATTTGCTTTACTTCGAGTACACCAACTTTACAATGTAGCAACTCCAAAGTACTATTACAAAATCTTTCCCACTAGCCAAAAGATAAACTAAAATGTTATCTTCTTAAATTTAATATTATCGCACCAGCAGTAATACACACTGAATTGAACAACGGTACAATAAAAAATTGAGTCCAAGCATCGTTTACAAGACAACATAATCTGCAAGAACTATTAATTAATCACATTAAAAAACAAAAATACTTCACATTTGCTGTAAATCAAAGTAAAACGGAAAAATTTCGATCACAACAGAAATGCACATTCACATATTCACATAAAAAGGAACACACACATATATATATATACATTGTAATTTCTACCACAAGATATATGCACTCAAATGGGGTATCATCGTTGTAGTCTAATGTATCAAATATTAAACTGCTACAGAAGACATCCTGAATTAAAAAGGTTTACAGTCTAATAGAGGAAAAACAAAGTTAGTCTTCAAGTGGCCAGAACCCAGTAGGTAGCCAAAAGTATTTTAAAAAATTGAAACAAAATCAAAACAATTTAAAAATTACAATTTCGACCATCTATCAATTAAATAAAGCTAAAATTGGCACTGTGTATTAAAAGTCCCCTATAGCAGTGAAATCTTCATTACCTAATTTCAGTGAACAGATGGGCAAAACATAAACCGCCAACCCCAGATATCCATTCCACACTACTAATGCACGAGACAAGAACTCGAAGCAGCTTTGACAACATAGAGCCATGCCTTTACACAAACTAACACAGCCAAGCACACAGCTACAGTCGTACAGCTAGAAGTAGAGGCAAGGAGATTTATTAGTAATATCTAATTATTTACCAGTCGTACTGTCCTGCCAACCTAAAATCAGTAAATGAGGAAATGGGTTCACATCAACTGATCGAAGAAATAATAATTCTAGTTTAAACATTTGATCTCATGATTAATATTTTACAAATAAAATCGTCATAAAATTGTGCAGACCATTAAGAAGGAACTGATCTATTTAATTACAGTCAGTTTAAACCCATTACTGCAATACTACTTTGGAGTCTACAGCATAAAACCAATTAATCGATAACTAATTTTTAAATTAACAAATGTCTGACTTCTCAAATATGAATCGACAACGTAAAAAAACTTAAAAGCCGAAGCTAAATAACAATAATATACTGCATTCATATTGACAGGGTAATATATATATAAGGTCTCCGCTAGAAATTAATTCATTGTGCATTTGATTGCTTGACAAAAAAGTACCCTTAAAATTAAGGTATTTGTCTACGACTTCCATTACACATCTTTCAGCCTTTAGTATATCTGTGACTCCAGTACTGCGATAGTCGACTTTAAAAATTAAGCATGGTTTTCAGCAGCTGTTTCAGAATTCAAAGAGGAGATTAAAAGAAACTGAACCTTGTGTGGAGCTGCCGAGGAGCCGTCCTGAGAGAAGGGTATCTGAATGTTGAAGTCATCATCATCACCTCCTACAGAGCCAATGGATGGGCCGCTACTCAACTAAACAAACAGTATATCATCGTCGTCATCGTCATCATCATCATATTCGTTATAATCATCATCATCTCCTCCTAACGAGCCCATAGATGGACCGCTCACTTCTCAACTACACAAACAATGCAATATATACCAACTAAAAATTCAACGAGTCTCTGAACAACAGAAATATCATATAAAGAAATAATTTTGTACGATCTTCTTTCTGACCTTTATAGTACTTCCGTCGTTTTGATCCAGTCAAAATCGCTAAGACTAAAAAGGTCACAGACACAAATGAGCTAGTGGCATAGGTAAACCAATGACCTACTAAGGATTTTGGTCTAAGTAATGATGCTAACCTATGGCATCATTAAACGTACATCTTACAGTTGATAACACTTTTAAACATCAGGGAACCTTAAAGACTAGCTCAAATTACAACACATCAATTCGCAGCTGCATGAGTAGGTTGCACGTCCATTTAGAAAGAACATCAAAAGATAACGTACTAAAGTACTCTTATAATTTTTATATGCATCATTACGTAAACTAGTTACTAAACTAATGAACTAACTACTAAACTAATAATAAACTATCATTTTTTGCATGTAGCACATTCCATTCTTTCGACTGCATTATCAGATTTTATAGTTAAAATTATGATAGTAATTTTAATTTAAAATAATAAAAGCAAGAGCGTCCCTGACGTCATCAGACAATGAACAAGATAACAAAACGTTAAGGCTACCAATAACTCGAATTGATACACCTTACCATTTCAGTGACGTTGAGCTTATTGACTTCTGCCAGTGAGCCAATAGAAAACTTGTGCCAGTTTTCCTGAGTCTCAACTGAAAGACCTGATCACATTTCATTACAAATCACATTTCACTTCAAATCACATTTCACTTCAAATCACATTTCATTTCAAATCACATTTCATTTCAAATCACATTTCATTTCAAATCACATTTCATTTCAAATCACATTTCATTTCAAATCACATTTCATTTCAAATCACATTTCATTTCAAATCAGATTCCACGAATAAGAAGTTCCGTTGTTTGCTTTGTACATATCGCTAAACACATTCACGAGTATGAACCATATGGAAACATGATTTGGCTTGTCGAAGCATGATGTCAGCGGCACAGCTCAGTAATGGATGCCCTCATGAGTACGTGGCATCCAGGCGCTGTTTGATCAATTTAATGCTCCATCAATCTCAGGTATACACTCTCTTCAAGTTCATCATCATGCTATTCATAAGTTGGTACAATAATAAGGGCATAGCAGTGAAAACACCTAAACTGATGCCTCTCCGTGCAAAATACAATGACTTCCAAAGGAGTCCTTTTTTATCTACTGTTTGAAAATTTTATTTGTTTGAAGACACTAGTGGTAAAGAGAAAATACAAGTCTGGTCCCTGAAACAATGCACTCATATCAAGAAAATAACAAAGCATTAAGTAAAGAATTGAATGAGTATTTCAAATTACAACCATCTGATTGTAATAATAATAACATGCGTTACAGTGAAATGATCAATAGTGTTGTCATCAATCACTTTTGCACGCAGCAAACAGAATCTACATGAAAATATATAGAATATCCTCCCCTGAAATATAGCAACTAAATTTAAAAATTTAAATTAATTTCACACTGATAAATAATTAATTTATAATTACAATGAATCCAAAATATGTCAAGAAACTAAAAGAACATTCATACTTCTAAGTAGTTGTCAAATCATAGAAGCTACATGCGAGAAACCTAAATGATCACTCATTCCGTTAATTATTTACCAATTTGTTTAAATTGCCTACGTAATTACTAGTAAATTAAATGCGAACTCGTACTTTTAAGTAGTTGTTCAATCTTGTCGTAGTTGCTACCCCTGACGCCGTTGTTACCCGCTAGACTATTGGCTATCCTCGTCAGGTGACCCATGAAACCCATTCTTCTACAACACCCGGCTCCTGTTACACCGACAGGTGGTGGCAGGTGGCCTCTGAGAACATCAAAATAATTTAAATTAATTGATGAACATTATTTTAATTAATTTATTAACGAACTTGTGCTTTTATACGATATATCAGCTTATCCTAGAATAATATTAATAATAGAAGGCAAAAGATGCAAGGGTCGACAGCGAATGACGTTTATTAAGAGTCTTAGCATATGGATGCAGTTAACTGAAACAGAGATGATCAGAGCAACAATGAACAGAGACATATGGAGGAATATGACCATGATCGCCCAGGCTTGGAACAGGCACGGCACTTAGAGAGAAGAAGATCAGCTTATCAACTTGCTTGGGTTAACAGGATTGTTTTCTCAGGGAATGACTCCTTGTCTTACTCCATGTCCCATTTCACTTACTTCTAAGTATTCTGGTTTGATTTTGATTACTGCTCTTTGATTCATGTACACGTTTAAAATTAGTCTTCTATCTCTCCAACCAGTTCTTATTTTTTCCAGATATTCAACATCGTTACCCAATCAATCCGGTAAGAGGCTTTCTCAAACTCCACAAAGCATACAAAAACGTCATTTCCATATTCTAAGCTCTTTCACGAAGGACAACGGAATTATCATTAAAAAGCACAAATTAACAAGCACTAATTGGATGGCCTAGTTGATAGTATATTGAACCATTAAGTTGAAGGCTTCAAATTTGATTCCAGCAGGATCATCATGAAAGCATCATGGTGAAATGGACATAACTATATAACTTAACAACTTTTTACAAATCTGATGAGATATTAGCTTTAATATAATACTGTTAGATATTAACGTTTTCTGTGTTGAGTCCGAGACACCAAAAACGAACTGAAAATTGCACATGCAGTAAAAGGCGACTAAATAAAAACTAAGGTGACAAAAAAAACCACCTCAGAAGCCACATTTTCTCAAGCTATTGTACCGTAGCCACACTTTCAAGTGCGGGTAAGGCATTTTTGAGAAGGGATTAACTAGTTGCTTGATGGAATACCATTTATTGAGTGTAACAGTGGATTTGAGTAGGAATAATAGCCTACCTTGGACCTGCCACTTGGCATAACATTAGATAGATTAAAGTTACAGAACCAAAAATGACAGGCCATTTTATAGATACTCACGGCGGTGTCTCGTCAGCTGACTTGAAAGCATGCATGATCTTTTCTATCAGCGGAGTCTGATTGATGAGCTACATATAAATACCATTAATTATATAAATAACAACAATCTTGATTGATGAGCTAACATAAGTACCATTAAATATACATATAACAACAATCATGATTGATGATCTAACTAAGTACCATTAAATATATATATATATATATATATATATATATATATATATATATATATATATATATATATATATATATATATATATAACAACAATCTTTATAGATAAGCTACACATAAATACCATAAACATACACAACAACGATCCTTATAGATAAGCTATACATAAATACCATAAACATATATAACCACAAGCTTGATCGATGAGCGCTACACATAAGTACCATTAAATACACAAATAACAACAATTTTGCTAGATGAGCTACACATAAATAACATAAACATACATAACATAAATAGGCTAGTGTGTATGCGTGTGTATATTGTATATGTGATGCATTTTTTCCGATGCGTTTTTGACGAATAAAGAAATGAATAATATAACAATCATAAATACCATAAACATACATAACATAATGAGTTTAAATAAATGTAGTGTGCATAATATAATTAAAAATCTACAATTGGACATTAAAATCACTTACCATTTTAATATAAATTTACTTGCATATTTGCTAGTTAAGTATGTTGGTATTTACTGCTATTTGTGACAAGCTAAAAATTAAAACATTTGAAGTTTAAAGCAAATTTTAATAGTGAGTTTACAGTGGTGCAAAAACATACCAATAACTTGAAAATAATTCATCTATTCATGCTTAACTATTAACTATATCTATCTACATGAGATGATCCGATATCTATCAACCTGTGAGGATAATACATATATCTAGATGAGAGGATAATACATCTATCTACAAGAGAGGATTATATATAATTTAGGAGGAATATATAATTCGCTTATTCATTACAAAACAATGAGTCACTGAGACATTACATAACAATGAGTCACTTAAATGTACTTGTATAATGTAGTTTTCAGTTTTATATTGAGCTATGCATTATTAATATTAATTGGTTTTAGTTAAGAGCCTGATGAGTCTTAAACAAGCATATAATTGCTTCCTGACTCTGTAATCTGACTCTGTTATGTTACGTTATATCTATCTACCTATGAGGATCATATATCTATCTATCTGTGAGGATCATATATGTATCTACATGTGAGGATTATATATCTATCTACCTGAGAGGACCATATATCTGTCTACCTGTGAGAATCATATATCTATCTATCAGAGAGGATCATATATCTATTATATTTGTCAGAAATGTATCACATATGTATTATCAGAGATGGAACATATATCTATTATCAGAGAGGATCACATTTTTAACTATCAGAGAGGATTATATATCTCTCTATTGGAGAGGATTGTATATCTGCTATCAGAGAGGATCATATATCTATCTATCTGTGAGATCATATATCTAAACATCTGCGAGGACGATATATTTATTACCTGAGTGAGAAGTAATCTATCAGCAGAATTTTCTACAGTGACAATCAACTGAATGCAGCGTTCAACTTGAGAGTGCAGGAAGTTGTTCCAGGAATATTCAAAGTATAAATCCTGTTTGTTCAAGAAAATAACAAAACAGATAACGTAGCAAAGATGTAACAATGAGTCGCTAAGACATTACATAACAATGAGTCATTGAGACATTACATAACAATGAGTCACTGAGACATTACAAAACAATGAGTCTCTGAGACATTACATAACAATGAGTCTCTGAGACATTACAAAACAATGAGTCACTGAGACAGTACATGACAATGAGTCACTGAGACATTACATAACAATTGAGTCATTGAGACAGTACATAACAATGAGTCATTGAGACAGTACATAACCATGAGTCATTGAGACACTACATAACAACGAGTCATTGAGACATTACATAACCATGAGTCATTGAGACAGTACATAACAACGAGTCATTGAGACATTACATAACCATGAGTCATTGAGACAGTACATAACAACGAGTCATTGAGACATTACATAACCATGAGTCATTGAGACATTACATAACCATGAGTCATTGAGACATTACATAACCATGAGTCATTGAGACATTACATAACCATGAGTCATTGAGACAGTACATAACAATGAGTCACTGAGACATTACATAACAAAGAGTCCCTAAGACATTACATAGTAACACTTTGTTGCTAAGACATTACTTAACGATCAGTTTCTTAGACAATATATAACAATGAGTCACTTAAACATTACATAACAATGAGTCACTTAAACATTACATAACCATGAGTCACTTAGACATTACATAACAATGAGTCGCTTAGTAATTACATAACAATGCGTCGCCAAAACTTTACATAGCAATGAGTCGCTAAGACATTATATAACAATGAGTCACTAAACAACACAAATTCCTTAAAGTTGCTATTTATTAATAGTTAACTCTGTCAAAATTATGAACAAAGTTTAAATTAATAAATGTGTAACAGCGATGAAAATAATTAAGGATGAATAAAAGCAGAAGAAAGCAAGAAGCGAATCTTACCAGTAGTACATTGAGTGTATTAAGCCTGGCTAGCTCTGCGTTGAAAGCTTCTGTGTTAGTGGATATGGCTGAAGCAATAAGATGAACTATCTGTAGCCGCGTGTTACCAAGTGGTTGATTCAACAGCCCACAAGTTGTAGGCATTGGCTGATAGTATTGCTGCAGCATATATACATATACAATTATACATGTACATTTCATACCATACATATATTTTATACATCTATATTTCATACCATAATTACACATGTATATTTCATACCATACTATATGGTGATGTCTGCCTAAAAGTGACTGCCTCGTCATGTGCTGAGAGCACTTGTGGTATACTGGAGGTAAACAGAACCTGTTCACCCTTGTCCGTGGATGAAGACACACATGTTGAACACTCAAAGGAGACTGTGAACTAAAAACATTAAAGTATAACTTAGCTAAAAAGGATGAATCAATTTGAAAAACGATTTAAAATAAATCGTCTGTGCTCTGACATACTTATCACTTTTAGCTTTGTAGACCTGTTTACAGATCACATCTAAACTTGCAGATAACGTACCGATGATGGTAACGATACAGTGCGATAATGACTATGGTGATGATGTTTGCGAAGGTAGTGATGATGACCATGATGATGATGTTTATGGAGGTAGTGATGATGAACATGGTGATGATGTTTGTGGAGGTAGTGATGATGACCATGATGATGGTGTTTGTGGAGGTAGTGATAATTATCATGGTGATGATGTTTGTGGTGGTAGTGATGACGACTATGACAACTATATAGATAAGCTACGAACTCCTAATTTATAAGAAGTAATAGAACAATGATTATAAACCTTCGGTGGATTTAGAAGTATAGCGTGTAAATCTTTCAGACGGGGCACCAGAGCTTCTACAATCTTTGTGATGTTATCAAAACCGTTGGGTTTCTTGCCATCAGAGCAGTCGCTAGAGGTACTGTCACTGTTAGCGCTGTTCTCCAGCAGTCCAGCCACAGGCTGGTCCAGAAGTCCCTCAGGTCTGCAACACAAAACACTAGCATTACAAACAACACAGTAAATCATCAGCCATGGTTTAGAACTTTAGAGCTTTCACAGGATTACATAGCTCAGGGTTCAATTCTCACAGCTCTAAAATCACTGTGGACCTCCGAAATCTACTTCATCTTTAACACTTTTGGTGTTCACTATACAATACGGTTTGCTAGGATAAAGTAAGATGAAGTGCAATACTATCTTCAGATGTTTTAGCTACCAGTTAACCAATACATACTTTTTTAAATGCAGTCCTAATAAAACATTACATTCAATTGAAAAAAAAATTGTACAAAATAAGAATAATAAAGTTTTTAAATCTCTCGTTCAATCTTATATACATGTATCTAGGTTAGAAGTAACACAAACAGAGACCACCAACAGCAGCAAGCAAAATCACAAAATTAAAGTTAATTACTCTAAATGTAAGTATATAGATACTAAGATTATAATTGCATACATATATATTTCAATATGCACTGAAATATAATGACAATGATTGAGTAACGAACAAGTAAGCGCTGTTCAGCAAGAGAAACTCCATTTTGCTCTTCATATGCAAGTATTTCATTAAGAATAAAGTAAAATTTAATTCTTAAGCAAATTAGAGACCAAAATCAAGTACTGGTGAGTAGCAATGTAGCGGATGGATGTCAACTTGGTAACACACAAGTTAAACTTGCACGAGACTAACGGGTAACAGCAAGGCAGACAGCAGTCTGCTTAGTATAACTGACAATAATGTTAGATTCAGATATCCCTGTTAAGCTGCAACAAGTACATATGGCAGTAGTAGTAGTAGTAGTAGTAGTAGTATGCACTTCTGCGCACCGACGTGTGCAAGCAACACATGCAATCATAGGTACGGGAAAAGAAGGCAGCACACTAGTCCCAATCCACTCCACTAAAAGGAGGGGTTAAGAGTTTCAATAGAAGAGATTATACAGACCCAACACGCCTGAACTCTATGAGCGTCTGCAGGACGTAGATACCATTAATCAGCGACGCCTCACTCTGAGTCTTTCCATCCAGCATCACATTCAATACTCTATCAACTGTCTCCTTACTGAATCAATCAATCAAACAATTTAATCAATCAATTTGTATATTGATAGATTTAATGGATCATTCATCGTCATCATCCTGCCTTAAATCCCAATTTAACCAGGGTCGGGCTACGAATAGACTTTCAATCCATTCGTTGAAGTTTTTGTAGAAATTTCTGAAGCCTAGGTGCTCACCAAACGAATGCCCTTATGAAAAGTGTAAATCTTCCAAGTATGCATACAAATTATAAAAACTTCTAATTTCATTTAGCAGTGTTATTCACTCTACTCAAAGCAATCGGAAACAGGAATTTCATTCAAACAATGTAACAAACTGAAGATCCTCTGGCTATCCCACATTCGCAGTTACACAGCTGTTGTTTTAACAGTCTAATCAAAACTTCAGATAATTATCCCAATGAACTAAAAGAAATCATGCCTTAATTTCAAACAAGGCTCTGGGCTTCTTCGCAATATGGTATTTACATTTTCATTTAATTAATTAAATCAGAATTTATGCAAATTTGAATACCAATCAGGAACAGCTTCTAGTAATCAACTAAAGAAGCATATCATTCATTGTTTAGCAGACGAATGAAATGAGACACTAACGCTTCGAGGACTGACAGCAGCGGAGCAAGATGATTCTGATCACACGACTGCCCGTCAAATTGTTCCCTACTCAATCTGATCATGTCACAAAGGCTCTGTGAGGCGTTACAACACACCTACAGTACAGCATTACACTCAGGTTTAATTTAGTTTGTCAGGTTTAATTTGTGTAGTGTGTGTAACACCCCACATAGGCTATGTGGGGTGTTACAAACACAAACTTCTTTCATCTCGCTTGTCGACATCATCAATCGCTCATTGGTAGCACACCCAGTATTAATAGAGCCATATTAGATAAGAAAGTAGCAGTCTTTTTCAAAGCAACTAGGAAATGATGAATGGCGTAATTCAATTAGATAAGAAATGTCTAGAAAAAGAGATTCAGCATGGGGATGACTAATGAGTACCATTAGAGTACTTCAGGACGACTACTAAAATTTTCCTTACATTTACATTGGTTAAGTTCATACAATAGATAATTTTTTTGTTTTTACCATGGGTATCTTTATACTTTTGCCATGGGTATTTGTATGTTGTACCATGGTTACTTTTATGTACCTACCATGTATTTTTGATGTTTCTACAATGGATTTAACTGCTATTAGTACATATTATGCTGGTATTAGTTAAGACATGTGCAGAAGAAAAATGGCAGAACTGATTTCCTCCATCAGCCTCCTCAGTCTTTCATTATTTTTTGACTGCCCCAACTATTTGAATCTGCTTACCATCTTTGGATTGTGGTAATGCACGAAGTTGCAAAATAACTGGCCCAATACTAAGATGTACATTAAACCTTCATTATTTTATATTTTACGTCATAAAGCTTTATAATAAGAACATCTTACATCAGGATCGTTAGTAGCCTCCAGCAGGTCTATCAGTTTGTTCACTATGTTCTCTTCTAATAACCACTGTAAACACATATCACAGACATACATTACTGAAATCTATGACACTACACATTTCTATCTAAATTCAAAAACTTTAACAACTGCTATTATGATCATTCTCTTATCAAAGAATATCATATCGAATGGATGCTTATCTAATAAATCCATAGTACAATTAAATATTAAATTTGACTAGAGTCTGTAGACGCTATGTTTATAGGCTCTAGAATTGCAACAAAATTTTCTAATCCCGACATTAGTTAAACTGGGATTCAAGAGAAGAAGATGATGACGATTTGTTATTATAGAAGCATCTATATACCTGCATAGCGTAAACTCTGCTGTGTTATGCATGCCTTTGTGGGCGACCACCTTGGAAGACCGAGTGTTGACTGCTTAGGAAGGAAAAAATCCCAGGGTGATGGAAGGTTATTCTTAAATCCGCGTCGGCTGCAATTGATGCGCCATCAAAAGGCAATGACTACTAATAACCATGGAGAGGCAGGAAGAAATGGACCTTAAAAACAAGCATCTGTGCTTCCTGTCCCAGTGTGCCGTTACGTTTATGCTTTATGACAGTATTGTCCCAGTCACTAAAAATATTCTATACTTGAACCAAACTTGTACAACAGAAAAGCTAGGGAAGATATCTCAGAGAAATCCCACACACCTGAACACAGGCAGGTCTTGCCTCAGCCGACTCCATGCTTGTCAGTAGACGCAGCAGCAGGTCCATCACAGCTGAAGTGCCGATGTGGCGCAGAACATGTGCCAAGAAGTTCTCCTTGCGCCTCATCCGTTCCAAGACCTAATTACATGCAAAGAAAACTGCAGTTAGTAAGACTAATCAATAAACCATCAAAAAAAGCAGGAAAGGTAGATCATAGTAGACCAGATGTTAAATTCTTATTGATTGATTTTTGATTGATAGTCAATCCATGTAAAGTGTTGGTGTATAACAATCTTTACGAGGTGCTGCACCCATGTTGTGTTTGAGTCACTGAAGTTCTCTAATTAGACCAATCCATTACTGTGCGTATAGCCAGAGAAAACTAAATAGAGCTGATGAAGGCAATGAGAAGCTACTTGAGAAGCAATGTTTCTTCCAAGTTAGGGATATAGTTAAGATAAGGATTACATGAACTGGTTGGTCAATGGATCCTGAACAGAGTGGAAGGAGACAGCGAGTACACACATGTACCTCAGAACAGCCATTTGGCACAGCAATCGAGAGAGACAGCATAATAAAAACACAGTCCTCTCACTTAGCAAATTTGTTATAGAAATATGCTATATAAATCACAGAAATTAAATTTAATAGCACAATCAGACTAACTGAGACAATGAACTTTTATCAGCACTGATATCACCAGCTGAGGATGATTTCAAACACATCTCTACAGTCTCTAGAAAAAATTTCCATTGTGATAACCCGTGCAGAAATGAACATATGTAGATTTGTAAAATACACAACACAAACTGATTACACAAAGTTCCCAAACTCATTTTAACATACCAGTTCACTCTTTCGTGTGATGAGCAAGCCAATGACCTTGCTGAAGAAGCTTGCCTGCAGAGTGTTCAGTTGACTGTCAGTGTCAAGATAATTAATAACATTATCCAACAGAGAGCTCGTGGTGGCCAGGGCTTCTGTTATCTGATTAACATCAGATGTTATCAACTCACAAGCTATGTTTGCATATCTGCACAAATAACAAACAAACTATAAGCAATAGATAACACAAATAATGGATTTGTTTAGTCTTCAAGAGAGTAATACTATTACAAAAACTACAGAAGTAAACAAACAAAAATTTGTTACACAAATCGTCGCTTTTCAATTTTAAAATGTAAGCAAACTAGGTTCATATATGAATTTACAAACATATTAAGACACATCCTCATTTCTAAACTATAAGATGCATGAGTAATAAGAGGCCACTGAGCACAAAACTGAGGCAGGCAATGAGAAACCATCCTCAGGAGCCATATTTTCCCCAGACATAGACTACATTAAGACTTTGTAAAGGCTTAGCCTTTAGATTGGTTCAACTTCTTGGTCAATGAAGTGCTCTTATTGGAGTGCGTAGGCAGACTGTAAGAATACGTACATTGGACTGACACTTTACTGAGCAAGAGTGAGAAGTCAGTACATCACTGAAATAAGATTAACGCTGATAGTACAAGGTAGAAGAGAACATAACAATGGCACACCATGTTTGTTAAACAGACTGTTATGTAGTAAGCTATAGTGTGATTGAGTATTTAACAATTTTCCGTCATTTCTGTCCAATTAAAACGTTATCTGTTCGACATCAGAGCTTATTTGAAATAAAAACCATAATCAATGCAATATCAAATATGTATAAGATACTCACTTATATCTTGCCCTTTCCTCCACATCTGTAGGTGGCTCATTAATAACATGCTTCACCAGCTCCTCAAAGTTCTTGTCTTGTACTAGGCTAAAAGTATCGTCAAAGTATATCAGTATATTGTCATTACGTGAGAAACTGTTAGATCAAGTAGACTACAAATTAGTGCCATTTTAAGACAATAAATAAAAAAATGACAAATACAAACACAATCATTGGGCATTATCAACAGAATGGCAATAAATAACAATGCCATATAAAAACAAAGATCAATTAAAAGATGTAAATCATATGAAACTAAAGGCACTAAAGTATCTACATGTGTGTTGATTAAATCAAATAACTATTTGAAGGAGAAGCTAACTGTTATTACAGTTACTAACAAATCAACAAGTTTCTTGTTTTGAGCTTTACACTCCTGAAGAACATCATCTTCATCTAGAATCTCTTTCAATGTCACATCCTGTATGCATTAAAAATACACAGTTATACACCATACCCAGACTTCAACTCCCTTCGCAGTCATATCCTGTATAAATTAAAAAAAAGTACAACCTAAAAACACTTCACTCCTTCTCATAGTAGTATCTAGCATGCATAGGACACCCCATACATACTACAGTGTTACTAATAAGATGCAAAATTTGAATTGCGCAATAGTTAATGTTTATTAAAGAACTGAATCCTGATTACTTTTTCGTATTACATGTAGACTGACAAGGCATACTGTAAATTGTTTATTCCTCATGGATTCTTTAAATTTTTTCCCTGCAATCTATTGCCTGTCTCTAGTGTTTTGCCAAGTGACAGGTCCAAGGTTAATATTCCTAATATTTTCAGTCTGCTGTCAACAGTGTCAAACTCCATGTGGTGCCCTAGATCAATCAACAAGTTAATCTCTTCACAGAATGCTAAACCTTATCCAGACTTCAATGTAGCCTACAGCTTGGGGATAATATTGCATCTGATATGGTTTCCTGTTGACTTCCTCAGATCTTGATCAGTTGTCTCTTTCGGCTTGTGTAGTTTACGGTTTGTCAATTCTTCAGAGACTAGGAAAAACCTGGGAAAGCATAGAATTAAGTAGCACAGAGATTACGCTATTTTGTACATAATATATTATCAAAAGCCACAGTAACTTAACTATATTATTTAATTCTTTAGCGATTTAAAGCGTTTTTAATGATAAAAGTTGTGCAATTCTCTCTTGTGGACAACTTTTATATCTGCTCCATTAAGTGTATTAAAATGTCTATGCTATTTTAATAAAAATGAGAGCAGAATTCTAACTATTGTTATCAGATGTTGCTCATTCAGTTAATTATAAATAAATTAGTTGATTTCTCGATCAAATGATGTTAGCATCAACAACAAGGAGTAAGTAGTAATTTTCATAATGATTAATGGCATATTAGGTTTAAGGTAGTTCAAGGCTGTTTTACTATAAAAACTGGCTGACATTGCCTCAAATATTAAACATTTTACTATTATTTCAGATATAAACATCAAAGCTACAAAGTACATAATTATGTCATATAGAGTAAGTGGTACAGCAATGTAGTCATATTGTAACTCAGTATAACATATTCAACACATGTAAAAGCTATCTCAACAAAATTACATACCTCTTTATCAAGAACCGTGTCGATGTCCGACGACATATAGTTAAACTTCCAAAACATATTGGACGCTTCTCTAGTTACCTTAATGTTTCAAATATGGTCTGTAAAAAGCTGAAAGACAAAGACTTTAGATAGCTAGACGAAATGGTTTAAAAACTCATACATGCAAATATTACGAGACAAATATTAATTAGTAAATTCTTTAGCAAATATGTAATAATCCCTCTCTCTAATGTTTAGCCAAGCGGCAGTTTCAAGGTACATATGCTTACTAAAAATCTTCACTCTCCTTAAAGAGCATTTTATAGACCAACAAATTAATTACTTCGCAAAAAGGCTATGCCTTATCCATACTTTATATAGTCTACGGCTTGACAAAAACATGGCCTCGAAGGTGGCTCCCTGTTGCCTTTATCAAGTCCGACTTAGTGGCCTCTTATGACAAGTACAGTTAACGGTTGGACTAACTCAGAATACTGAACCCAACATTATATTATATTCATAATATTACATAGGCTAATTGCCAGAGAATAATGTTTCCAAATACTTATTCATTGTAGAGGAATTCTGGATTTTTTAGTGACATCCTGTGATGAATATTGTTAGGCTCGCCCACCTAGCTTTGCCCTACCAGATCTTAAAATGAACGGCAGTAGCATTATCATAGAATTTTTCTGATAATGCATTTCTATCAATTAGTCCAATTCCAAACTTTCACATTTTCTGTGCAATAAATATTAGGCAATAACTTCAGTGTTCTTAGGTCAGACTGGGTACATAACCCCAAATAAGATAAACTCGCAATAGACACTAGCGAGGATTCCAAGACAAAAGTATAACTAGATACTTGAATAGTAGCCTCTGACTAACTGTACTCTATTACGACTTCGGGGGATTGTTTGAGCAGAATGAAAATATAAATAAAACCTTTATAAAAGTGTTACTGCGTTACTTTAACAAAACATCACCATTTTAGTTAGTGCTACCGCGTTCAGAAAAAGCTGGTTTCATTATCAAAATCAGAAACTTTGATGATAAGAAACAACAACAACAATAATAATAATAATAAAACAATTACAGTACTACAGTCATCAATGACAACATCGAGCACTATTGAGACAAAATCAAGGTTCAAAAACGGTGCAAATTCCAAAATCCAGATAATCAGTCCAAAGTAAAGGGAATTAAGAAAAGGAGGTTTAGGCGCAGGTCGCTGCTCATGGACACTGGATGGAAAAGAGAGATGGAAAAGATAGGTCTTCAACTGCCTATGGAACTGCTCATAGGAAAGCAAAGGCCGATGTGCTTCAAATGAAGATTTCCGAAGATTGGATGGAAGAGAATTCAAGATCTGCGGTGCAGCATGCTGGAAAGAGCGATTAGATAGCTTAGAGCGCGAAGGTAAACTAGTTCTCACAAGAGTAATTAATTTTGAAAACCGAGTAACAGCAGGCTGCATTACTTTAATCAAGTGAGATATACACGTTTGTCCAGGGATGGTGATGGACTTATAGGTTAACGAAGCTATTTTGTGAATGATACGCTCTTTAATCTTTAGCCAGTGCAAAGACTTTAAAATGGGCGTAACATGTGAGTACTTGGAACTACAAAAATTGCTCGCGCAAGAGAATTCTGACCAAACTGCAATCGATTTATCTCATAGCCAGGGAGATTTAAAAGCAGGGAATTGCAGTAGTCCAATTTCGATTGCACAAGAGCAGCACCAATTGAAAATCATCAAAAACATCAAAGAACATGGACCACATTTGAAACTTCGACAAGTCTGAGGCGTACTAATTAAACATGCATTAATGATATTATTCGTGGGTTTAGACATTATATATTCCGTTATACAGAGGAGGATGTAGTGAAGAGAATTTTGAAAGAGGAAATGTAATTATAAATTTGAGAGGGACCTCAAGTTCTCAACTGACGTGGGATGTGGCGATTACAAGAGATGAAAAATTGAGGATTGGCTGGTGATATGACATGGGATATAAAGGAGTGGAAATGGTCTATTCGTATTCCGATCCTAGCTAAACTACTTGAGATTCAATCGTTCAAGGAAAGCGAAAGCTTAATTATTAATAATATATATTAATACCATAATTATTCAACTAGACTGCTTGACTCCAACTATCTGTTTAAAACATCCAATGTGACATTCTATAAATCTTATGTAAATGAGGCGTGTACGGACTGGAATGAAATTCCACCAATACTACGTAACATCAAATTGCTACCAAACCTTATCTAGAGAATTTAAACAGAAAGAGTTTAAGTTTATTTCAGATCACACTCCACTTCAACATTACATTCTTCTTCTTCTTTAAGTGCCGTGCCTGTTCCAAGCCTGGGCGGTCATGGTCATATTCCTCCATATGTCTCTGTTCATTGTTGCTCTGATCATCTCTGTTTCAGTTAACTGCATCCATTTGCTAAGACTCTTAATAAACGTCATTCTTGTCGACCCTTGCATCTTTTTCCTTCTATTATTCCTGTCACTACGTTATTTTCAACTATTTTGTTCCGCATAATGTGTCCGAAAAATTTCATCTGTTGTCGTCGTATTCGGTTCAAAAGGTCACGACAAGTTGACATTCTTTGTAGAACATCTTCATTTTTAATGTGGTCTTTATAAGATATACGCAGCATTCTTCTATAGAACCACATCTCTGTTGCCTCAAGTTTCGATTCCATTACAGAAGAGATTGTCCAAACTTCACTTCCATATAACAATATTGGTTGAATGTAGCATTGAAGAAGTCTTTTTTTGGTATCAATTGATAATTCATGGCTTCTAAAAATCTTTGACATTCTGTTATATGCCTCCTTAGCCATGGCTATTCTTCTGTTTATTTCCTTGTCACATTTCCCATTTTGATGAATAAGTGACCCTATTACATACAAGTTATAAAAAGTCCAAAGTAATATACAACATAAATTCATATCAGAATAAATATTTCAGTTAAAAACATAGCCAGCACATAATTAATAATTTGTCTATTCTATCAGTAGTAGTAGTTCTATGTATTTGATCAGAAATACAGGCTACCAAAACAGCGACTAGCGCCATCTAGTTGGTTACCTCAAAAGTACAATTGCAAACTAACATATTAATTTTAAAACTAGTGCAATTCAACAGAAAACTAACATGAAAACATAAACTTGTGAGATAAAGCGAAAGAAAGAAAATTAGCTATTTCATGCTCTCAACGTATTCCTTAATTTTTCTTAAATAAATATTGGTGGAACTGATTGCCTGTATGTTTTCAGGGAGCATATTCCACAAATGGGAACATATGTAATTGATAGTTCTTTTTCCATAGTTAGTATTTGTGTAAGGTTTGTGTAAACTCAACGGTTTCCTCATATTATAATGGGAGAGAGAATTGGCGAATCTAATCTTTTCTATGAACATTTTTGGTATTTTTTCGGGGCTATGAATACATAGATGAGCAAGTTTTAATAGATTAAAATTACATAGTTGGCGTAGAGGAAGTGAATTTACTATTTCATATAGTTAAAAAGTTTTAGTTGTTATTTTTTCTTAAATAGAATTCTTATTATAGAATTATTCATTGTTATCAAATTACTCAAGTGAGTGGAGTAGGTATTTCCATAGATTTCAATGTAATACTGAATCTGACTATGAATAAAAGAGTAGTAAATTTTTTTGAGGCAGTGTTTTGGTAAGAAATCACGAACATTATATAAAATACTGATAAAAACCTTTTAGTCTACTACATACCATATCAACGTGGAGTTTCCAAGTAAGGTTTTCATCGAGTATTACACCTAGATATTTAACTTTAGATGTTCTAGAGATCAGGACATTATCTAAAAAGACTTCAAGCTTTTGCGGTATACTGTACCTTTGGTTTGCTTTGTGAATAATCATATAGCATGTTTTATCTAAATTTATGCAAACTTTGTTAGCATCGCACCATACTTAAAGTTTTTAAGACATATATTCGCATTCTTTTCGAGCTCATTAACATTTTTACCGGCAATAAAAATATTAACATCGTCTGCAAATAACTTAAGCTTATAGTCCCATAGAGCATTTTCCATGTCATTAATATAAATAAGAAATAATAGAGGATCTAACATGCTACCTTGTGGAACCCCACAATTGTTAATTTGCATCTCAGAGCTGGTGTTATTTACATATACATATTGAGGACGATTTTTTAAATAGTTCCTTATCCATTTGTTCATTTGACCTTTTATTTCATAGTGATGCGGTTTATCGATTAATATCGAATGGTTTACCGTGTCAAATGCCTTCTGAAAATCGATGAATAGCCCTAGCACAAGGTTTCCAGAATCTAAGTTTTCATAACAGAAATCTATCGAGTTCATAACCGCAAGCATAGTGGAATGATTATGTCTAAATCCAAATTGATTTTCATATAATATATTATACTTATTAAAAAAATTATATAGTTGTCTTAAGACTATTTTTCAAGAATTTTATTAAATACACTTAAGAGAGAAATTGGTCGATAATTGGATGGATCTGTTACTTGTCCCTTTTTAAACACTGGGATTACTTTTGCAATTTTAAATAGTTCAGGGACCACACCACTAGATAATGATAAGTTATAGATGTAAAGTAGAGGCTCAATTAATAGAAATCTAACTTCCTTTATCAGTATAGCACTGAATCCATCATGACCACTGGCTTTCTTATCATCTAATTTCTCTATGCCTTCGAGAAGTTCATCGTAAGTTACTTCTTCTACGAATATTGTTGTTTTTAGAGAATTTTTTAGAAACTCTTTATGATGGGTGGTTGAGCTTTTATAATTTACTAGCTGATTTTCCCCTACAGTACAGAAATGATTGTTTAACACATTTGCAAGTATTTATTAGAAAAAAACAGTATTTAACAGAAACAGTATTTATTAAAAAATTAAAAAAAATTAAAAAAACAGTATTTATTAGAAAATTTGTCACAATAAGAAAAATTTTTTATGTTATTTTTTCTCATCCAACTTCTGCTTTGTTGTAATTTAAATCTTCTATGATTTGACACTTTCACACTTTTATTTTGATTAAAAGTTTGATTTAGACATGTAGGACAATTGTTAGCGGGGTGATTGATATCCGGGTGGTCAACTCGATAGGGTGCTATGCTCTCTCTTTAATGGCCTGGTTTTTGCATGTATTAGTGTGCCTGTCTTTGCGTTTTACTTTGTACCTTTATGTTATTCGAATATGTTGACTGTCGTGCTGTGTGAATGTGAACAAAAAAAATATATGATGGTCATGGAAAGCCTTTGGAGCCCTTTCATCTGAGAATAAAATCTTGGACATACAACGGAATGGTTACGCGGAAAATGGACTAATTTTCCTAACGGTTTAAACATATAGTATTAAGAGTGATAGATATCAGTATGGTTGATCGTTTCACTATAATGCGTGTTATTATTTTTAATACTGTTGTAGTTTTTTCTAGTGTAGAAATACTTAGTAATTTTAAAGAAGAAATGTCGTCAATCGGCATAAACTCTTGCTTAAGATCACTGTTTATGGTATTTATAAACAAATGTTTTTTTAACTTCATTAGGCACTCCAGATATTGACCCCTTATACTATTTATTTTAGGGCCGGAGTATCTTGGTAAAAGGTGCCGTTCAATTAGGAGAAATAGATATAAAGTATTGAAGGAATGACAATATCTAGTCAACTTAATTGACTAATGAAATAGTGATAATGTAATGATGTTAAATATTTAGGTATACATATGTAGCAGCAGGTAGATTTAAATGCAACTTGATTCCGTAAAAATAAAATGTTATAGATCTGCAAATGCAATATATTCAAAAATGGGAAATTCGAATAATAAACCTGTACTACTGAAATTGATATCAACTATGGCTTTACCTTGTTTATCATACGTCTTGGAAGCACAGTCTTTAACTAAAACTGGTATAGTAACATTGTATAAACCTTGGTCAAAATCATTTGAAAAAAATATTTAACACTTTTGACAAAAATTAATAAAATAATGCCAACCTTATATGGGATATAAACCAATGCCATCTATCTATCTATCTATATATATATATATATATATATATATATATATATATATATATGCTTTAAAGGTAATGTCGTTCTTAGAATCTATTTCAGGATCAGAAAACATTATGTTAAGGATGCTGTGTACTCAATTAGCAATGAATGATATATGTAGATTAGCAAGTATGCTTAATACTGATACGATTGTGTTTGATAATAACTATATAAATATATTAAACGCTCATTTTGAGAAATTGTGACGGTGAATATACCTGCATAATGACGTAGAGAAAGCCTTGATGTACACAACATATTTTTCATTTATTTGTTTTGTTAATGCTATTCAATTTTATTTTCACTGTGTAATTGCATTTTGTTCTTTGATTTTGGGTTTGTTTCACTGTGCAATGAATGTGTGTTGTTTGCACGAGTGGCAAAATAAATAATTAAATATAAATATAAAAATTTACATATATATATATATATATATATATATATATATATATAATTTCTCTTGCTGATCTTTTTTTAGATGATGTCAATGGTAACATCGATCACTTTTGAGCCAAATCCAAGCCGATGAGTAAAGAAGGGTCAATAAAGAGGTACTAAATCCAAAATCTAGAAAACTAGTCCAAATGAATGAAGTATTTGAAGTATTATGTCAGAGGAATGAAATATAATTTTGTATAGATATGGACACTTGATGGAAAGAGATATGGAAAAGGTAGGCCTTCAGTTTCCATGAACAGTTCCATTCGCAGTTGAAGGTCTACCTTTTCCATCCATTTTGACGCAGTGCCCATGAGTTGCGACCAGCACGTAAACATTTTCTTTAATTCTTTATCTTTGAACTTTTAACTGATTTTCTGGATTTTGGAATTTTCACCATTTTTGGATGTTCTTTCTGTTCACTGGCTTGGATTTGTCTCAATAGTGCTCGATATTGTCATTGTTGACAGTAGCATTTTAATTGTTTTTATTGTTATGACTTATTTTGATTATTAGTGCTCAGTTCTGAGTGTAAGTGAAAGCTAGATAATATTGAAATTGCCAGTTTTTAGTCGAGTCCCTATCCGCTTAACTGCCTCTTCAAGTTGTATCCACTATTAGTTTAATTTAAATTAAATGCAAGAGAACGGACCGCTAATCTCAATGCCAGACAGATAAATGTTATTTCTCCAGTCATTGAGTTCTTTTGCTCGACTCATTCCCAAAAGCAGTAGCCCTTAGGAATAGACTACAAGAAATTTGTGGCCACATGTCTTTCTCATATGAATTGAGGAGATTGAGCCTCCAGCTTACAGTGTTTAAAGAACTCTTGTAATACATTCTGACAGTCTTGATGGCAGATATTCTTGTCATGCCTTTGATGAGAGTTTTTCTACAATTCTCATCCTTTGATGATAACGTGTTCATATAAATTATTTGAATATCTGAAAAAGTCTCTGTGTCACTAAAAAATATTTCCAATATTATTTTTTCTAGTAAAGTTTCACAATGGTAATTTATTCTGCTGAGAATGTTGTACAATGTTTTCTCTCCTAACCTAATGCATTGAATTTCAGATCTATGTGACTGTGCAACAACTGTGTAATACATTTCATTAAGTTTGGAAAACTCGTATATGCCTTGAAGTCCTTCTCGAAAATTAATCGCTTAAAATTTTTCAAATAAATCATGTAGCAACTTCTCACAAAATTTGTATTTTTAGTGACTTAATAAAGTTTTTTGTTGCATTGTGCGTAATTTTAGCAGTATAAATTAAATTGACAACGGCTTGAGAATGTTCTCGCGAGCTAAGCAGGCAGAAGTTATCCGCTCCTCACAGAAGGATGAACACTACATTTCTTATTTGCGTGGATCCTTCGCTAATATAGTTCAGTCTTTCATTGGTTTGTTACAATCTTACTTGAGATTTTCTAAGTATGTTGTTTCTTATATATTTGACATCAATTATTTTTAAAACTAGCGATTAATGTATAACAGTATAATATTCTTACTAATTTTATCTATATATATATATATATGTGATTTTTACCTGTCTGTAGTTTCTGTGATTAAATTGTGCATTATTTACAATTACTGTTTACATTATTACTTATGCATATTTATTACCAGAATTTATAATAATTGTTTAGTTATTTTGTTCCTATGGTTTACACACATGACATACCGCATAATTATGCTACAGAGTTACCTTGCTTTGGTTTATGTCTTTGCAATTTTCGTAATTTCCTCCCTCCTCTCCATAGTTATTAGTAATCATTGCCTTTGATAGCGGACTGATTGCAGGCTTCATGATTTTATGAATAGCTTTCCAACACTCTGCAAATTTTTCTACATTCAAAGCCGTCAGCACTCGACTTTCAAGATAGTCATCCGTCCATGTACTAACCGAGCCAGAAGCAAAATACAAAGTGTCAAATATGGACTTACATGGGTTCGCTTGTTAGTTATAATTTTATATACTTGTAAGTTAATTTTTAGTATAATCTCTAACCTGTGCTTTGTCATTGTGTTTTTATGTGAAGAGTTTGACAATCTGTGTCATTACTGTCTATATACCAGGTTCCCACTCATGGTTGAGGTGGAGAAGGGAATTGGATTTACTTGCTGATCTTCTCTACTTCGGTCTTACTACAGTTGCAGGTTACTATTCATTTGTTAGGCCGTACTATTTATATTGCTCAATGTTGAATGTTTTTTGGAGGCAATTTTAACCATTTAACGTAATACTATGACTTAGTAATTTTTTGATGCTACATTGTCTAATGATGTTATTGTATAGTTCATTAGAACTTCTAAATTAAATCTGAAGCTTCTGCTTTGCTAATATTTCCTAGGGCTGGATTACTTTAAATTTTATATTTCTTAAAAGCTTTCCAATCCATTGTAATTCATGGATTTCTTTAAGCCATGATGTACTAGGCGTGGCTTTGTACTTGAGAATTTTGTAGTATCTAGATTTTGTTAGTGTAGGCTATAGCTGGAAAGATTTCTATGATATGCAGTAGATCTCTGTACTTGTGCCCTAATATAGATTCATCCCGTTGCTATTGACTCCACTTTTTTGTGTTAATTTTTGCTGTAAATACTACTCTTATTACTAGTTTTCAAGATTGTTACTCTATTTTACAATTACAGCCTTACATAAGGCTATTTTTGATTTTTATAGGTTGTGTTCTGCTTTGTCTTTACTGTTTCAGGCTATCAAACAATTGGTGAAGAGTATGTAAACATAGTTGAAGTAGATGAAACATTGAGGCGACTTCCTTCTGAAACTGTAAGTATAAACTAGAACTTTAAACTATTAGAGTGCCACCATCTTCCGTACATCAGACATTGTCCATAATGCTATTGAGTGGGTTAGTGTTGTTATCAGTCTTACTGTTTTATAGTTTTCCAAGAGACATGATTTTAAATCATTGCATGGCATTCATTTTTCAGGTTTCATATTTTCTTGAATCAGTGAATTAGATACAGTTGATGCATGGCAGTAAATTGGCAAATTGCTAAAGATTATTGTGATTGTAAGCTTAAGTCTAGTGTTTCGTCACACTAGTTTTTCAGGGCTAAACATCTTACTGTGATTTAGTTGCAATAAACATCTATATCAGTGTGTCTATGACTACTGGAAATCTACTGAAATTTTAAACCTCCACTGGAAATACTGGAAATCTACTGGAACTTTTTATTGTGTACTGGAAATGTTTAGGAAATTAGGCTTTAAATAAATCAATAAAAGCAAAATGCTACTTTGAAGATGCTTTTGTTGGTCTACGTCTGTGTGAGTTAAAACTATGATTGTAGGCCTAGTCGTACAGCTAGCGGGTAAACTACTGTTATATCGTTACTATGTCTCCGTCTCTGCCAAAGATGCATGCAAAGAGGTACTGCAGGTATATAAAAATCTCTACTGAAAATACAATGCAAATCTACTGGAAATTTAGTGACTAAACTTTTAGTCATCCTGTATTTGATGTAATAGATTAAACTTCAAAAATTTGAGTTGTAAACTACATGTAGTCCTGAACGGTATATTTTTTTGTCTGTTTCTATTATTTTAACATGTGAATAAACACTTCATGGTGTTTTAGATGGTATCTTTTTAATGATTTTATATAATTAGGTATAATATTTGTTGTGTAGCGTAGAGTTGCAATGATCGCCCTACAAGTTGGAGGACCGTATTTGTTAGACTGGTGCCTGGCCTGGCTGCAGCATGCGGCAAACACGGGGCAGGCACCAGACTGGGTGCCCCCGGAGGCAATGCCCTCGCTGAGTGAGAATGTCTCTCGAGTGAGGCACATAGTTGCTGTGCTACACCGGTGCCATCTGGCTATCTTCTATATACGTGGCATCTACTATCATTTAGCCAAACGAGCTACAGGAATTCATTATGTAAGTAGTTGAATACTAATATTACAAGTCTTGTAAGAAATTGTTTGTATTTTAAGTAGACATTAGCCCATGATGTGTTCCAGATACTCGTGTCCAGATTAGAGGTGTCTGAAGAATAGACCACTGTGGACTGCATGTGTGGTAAAACTCGACAAAGCACTAAGATCTAAACCAACGTCTGAAAGGTCATTCGGTTGGTAAGCGCCTAGGGTCCAGAAATTGCTACAAAAGTTTCTAAAATTAGTGGAAAAGTTTAAGGTGTATTTATATCTGACCCTAGTTTAACTGGGATTCAAGGGGAGATAATGATGATTTTAAGAAGTTATTTATATTTTAAGTGTCAAAAAAGTATTTACAATGTGTGAAGACGATGACGAAAAATTGGCAACAATATGTTTTTTGATTAAAGCACAAATGTTAATTTATGTTTAAGTGATGAGCCTTGGAGTGTTAGTCAGTACAAGGTAATATAATAATTATTTGCATTGTATGAGAAAGCTTTTGTTCAACTGTTTTCAGACATTATCATTTAATATAAAAATGCTTTAGACACAGAATAGAGTGATTGATTCTAATTAGATTCAAGTGAGACGTGGGGCGTCAGACACTTCACAATCTAACTATCGGTTACTGGGGTGGATGCTCGTTGTTCAGATGACCTTCACCTTCATTCAGCTACTGAGGCGATACGCTTCACTGCACTCCAGTCAGCGCGACCACAAGTCGGTGATACAGACTCTCTTTGGTAGAACTACTCAACACATGGACGATTATAGGTACATGTTGTAACTTACTTCATATTTAAGTATATTTTATTAAAATTTATTTCATTTATGTTTCTTCTATTTTCGCATTACTTTGTTGAATATCTGTTGTACTTAAATATTTGAAAGAGTATATTTATAGAGGCTGAATAGCGTCAAAACCGTACATGAGGATCCTGAGTTGAATTCAGCTCTTTTGGTTTCGATTCCAGGCCGAGCTAAGGAGAGAGTAAATTCAAGAGTAAATTCACTGATTATATTATAGACTAAACAGTAAAATGTTAATGTTTAATATTGATGAGTGATTGACTATAATATGTGTTTAACCTTTAACCTTTCTTACTTTCTAGTACCACTGGCGCATAGAAGTATAGAATGTCTAGTTGCACAAGGCCTACTCTGATAGATTGTTTATTTCTGTTGCCTTCCATTGGTTAAAGATGTTCATTGCTTCGGTGCTGGATTGGCAAGTTTTGGCTTGGATTTCTAGTATATTCTAATTTAAGTCGGTTTAAGCTGCTCTTCTGCCTTATACAGGTTTTGGGTTTCTAACGTCTATCTCTGCTTCAACTGCTTTAATGTAATTTGAAGTGAGAGAAAAAATGTGGTCATGTAGATTGAATATGCATTTAATGGAGCGCATCAGTTGAGTGAGCGCTGTAATTTCAATCTTAATTTATCTATATTATATTCTAGCTTTTCAGATTTTAACAGTGTAGGAGTTATATTCTCACATCTTACTGATTTAATCTTAAATCTAATTGTGCCTGAAATTAAACACTATTCCCGTTGAAGTTGATAACAAAATAAAACCTTACACATGCTAGGCACCTGTATTGGATTGTATGCATGTAAATCTGTAGGGATATGTGAATGTAAAGTGCATGATGTTAACTGGGCTGATCATTGTAGAACACATAAGCCTATTGTGTGACGAGCAGATGATGTTAAAGTGCATGATGTAACTGGGCTGATCATTGTAGAACACATAAGCTTTATTGTGTGATGAGTAGAGACAATGATGAGAGAACGTCTGATGTGGAGCTGAAGTGCTCTTTATGCCTTGAGCCCAGGAGACACTCTACTGCCACTCCCTGTGGTCACTTGTTCTGCTGGAGCTGTATACTAGACTGGTGCTCCACCAAGGTTTTACATTCTTTCCACATCTCATCACATCGTATTACTTCTGCAGTTTTCTTTCTATGTTTCTTTTTGTATAATTCAGTAATTCATTTATCTTAATTATCTGGTATAATTAAACCCTAGTTAATCTGGGAATTAAGAGAAGAAGATGATGATGATGTAATATAATTATACTTTTTTCTCATCCATGGATAAAAGTCGGGACTTGGTTTCAAGAATGGCTAATATCTGCCTTTTTGAAGTGTATTCCTATCAGCTTTCTCGCAAATGTAAAGTTCCTTTATTTCGTAGATCACCCAAAATTGTTCCTGTCATATAAAGTTCATTCGATTATACTGCAAGAATGAAACTTACCCAAATAGTTTTAAAGTAATGAAACTGTGATCTTAGATTGACTGTATTACAATTGTATTGAACGCTGATTTTACTATTATATTACTGTTATTGATTTACTGATTATAATTATTTTAATGTTATTACTATATTGATTGTATTACTATTATTTCAAGCTGAATGAATGAATATTTTGTTCATGACCAAATGTTCTAATACTTGGCTATAAAATGAATTATTTATTTTGTGGCATTTCTGTTGTATATATTTACAGTGTTCCTGATTAAATGTCGTCAGATTAAATGTTTTGATACTGTACCTCAGGATGAATATATACTGTTAAAATACTGTGCTTGAGAATGAATGCATTGATACTGTGTTTGAGAATGGATGTATTGATACAGTATTTGAGAATGAATGCATTGATATGGGGCTTGAAGATGAATATATTGATACTGTGTTACATATATTAAATATATTGCATATACAAAATATCTAATCTGTAACACAATGTTACAGATTGGATATTTTGTTACAGGTATTATTGGATATTGTGTTACAGATTGAATAAATAAATTAATATATATATATATATATATATATATATATATATATATATATATATATATATATAAAATCTGTGTTACGAATTGAACATTGTGTTACCGATATATCTATTAATACAGCGTCTTAGACGAATGTATTTTGATTGTTTTCAGGCTGAATGTCCTCTGTGCAGAGAGCCATTTCAAACTTCTCGTCTCATTTACCTCAGAAACTTTGACAACAATATTCCCACTGTTCGCTCATAGCTAGTCTAAACATAGAGAAAGTACATATTTTGTATTGATTTATATGATTTATATTGCCGATAACTTCAGGCTATTGATATCGTTGCCTTCCTCATGCATTTTCTGATCAATTGCCACTTACGACACGCGCACACAGAGTATGAATTATTCTGCAGTGGTTCACACGTGCACAGAGAGGTTGAACCATTGTGCAGTGGTTCACACGCGCACACAGAGTATGAACCATTTTGCAGTGGTTCACACGCGCACACAGAGTTGGAACTATTGTGCACCTATTTTGCAGTTTAACCATTGTACACACAATAATTTGCATCATTATAGCGCGATAAAATATTACTAAGACTACTAGCATTGAGAAAGGAGTTTATTTGTTCTTCACTTATTGCTCCTTCTGCCAAGGTGTTTCAGAGAGGTGGATTTTGGAATTGCTCTCCAGTCTTATGAGGCAGCCATCAGTGGACACCAGTCTTGGGACTAAGACAGTTTTTGCAAGACTAAGACTTAGACAGTGAGTGAACTGCAAGATCAAGACCAAGTGTCTGTGACCCTTATGACCAAGACCAAGACAGTAACCCGCTATACCGAGACCAAGACAGTGACCCGCTATACCGAGAACAAGACAGTGACCCGCTATACTGAGCCCAAGACAGTGACAGGTTAGACCAATACCAAGGCAGTGACCGTCTAGATCATGTCCAAGACAGTAGAATACTGTATCGAATTGTCTTGAGGTAAGACACGGGTCGTTTCGTCCCATCACAGGTGGCACTAGATTTGTGAATAAGTATGGCGATTAAAACAGGTTTCTATATTTGATCTCTCTCTCTTCCCCCTCTCTCTGGTATTCTGTCAAGTGGCAGGTCAAAGATACATATTCATACTTAGTATGCGACCACGCTACATAAAGTGCACTCCATAGATTAACTAGTCCATCCCTTCACAAACGGTTAAGGCTTATCCATTTCTTATGTAGCCTCTAGCTTGGTAAAAATGACCTCTAAGGCTGAGCGAGTATCCGAGACTCCGAGTGAATGCCAATAATTGAATCCCCGCGTGATTGATAGTTATTTCTCCTACTGAGTGATAAGATACGGTGCTGCAGAGAGTGAAAGAGGTACTGTAGCTATGACGGTAAAATAATACTTCGTTTGAAAGAAATGTTTTAGTGCATGTTTTACAACCTTACGAGTATCATCGTACGAATCGCGTAGGGCTACTATCGAAACGCAGTAGTTTGTATCAATTAGTGTCACAATTGGTTGGTTTTTTTTAATACAGAATGCATATTGTTGCTTGAGGCTTATCTAGTCTTCCAGTATAAAATATTGACAATGAGGAGAGCATGTCTAGTTGTTTATTAAACTTAATAGTATATATTTAGTTTTATTTCTTGCCTCACTGAAGCTTTCACGCAGAGATTACAAAACGACATTAGACTAAAGTTGCCTATTTTGAGCTGTTTACTTTTTAAGAAGTCAATATTGTAGTAGATACAGCAGCATTGCGGCAAATCATTTACAGACATCAAAATTTAAGCGAAATAGAAGTTGAGATAATATGAAGTATTATCATTAATTACGAGAATATGGACGATTGCTCAATTAAATAGATTACATTTAATCTAAAGAATAAATCAAACTTAACAGTTAATGTCAGGTTACAGTCAATGTCAGTGAGTATAATTCATATTATAATAACATAAAAGTTTTAGCTTCTGCTTAGAAAATATACATGTGTAGTGGGCGAAAACTGATGTCCATCCAATATGAGTATATTTGGCCATATATTATATCCATGCAAAATTGAACAGAATTCTGTATTTGTGTATAAATAAAATGGCAAATGAAAGTAAATATTTTCCTCAAAATCTTTCAGTATAACCAATTATTTAACAAGTTAGCCAAACAGAAATACAATAGCTGATAGTAAATTGAATCTCACCAGCAGAGAATAGCAAATTGGACGAATCATGTTACATGATACAGCTATCAATCACTACCACCATTATAACAGTATAACTAATCAGTTATACTTATGCTATGAGCTGAATTCAAGCAGCTGCTGAAAAAGTAGGATCTACATGTACTTGTGCTATGAGCTGAATTCAAGCAACTGCTGAAAAAGTAAGATCTAGCTGTACTTGTGCTATGAGCTAAGTTCAAGCAGCTGCAGATAGAGTTAAGATCTAGCTGTACTTGTTCTAAGAGCTGAGTTCAAGGCAGCTGCTGAGAGAGTCAAGATCTAGCTGTACTTGTGCTATTCAAGCAGCTGCTAAGAGCGTTGAGTGCTGCAGAAGGATCGTGTATGTTGGAGGTGACATTAAGACTGCCTGCTTGTGTCTGAGAGAGTAGACGAGTTAGACCATGCATTGTGTGAGGTAGGATGGGCCCTGAGATCTCCATCATGTAGCACGGTGAAGTACCTTTCAATATTACATCAGTACTGCCTGCTCGTTGTGCTGGTGTTGCAACCGTCTGCTGCCTAACTGCTCCAAACTGACGTACCTGATAACACAAATAAAGCAGGTTAATTGCCAGTTAAATTCAGTCATCAACATGTACGAGATATAGCAGGCGCTATATTTCTAAATGAATTATTTGCATCCATGTGTATTCCTAGCGGTAGTTCCCTGGCTTGTAACTTTTTCACATATTTATATACTCTGCCTTTCCTTTTAGATCTACATACATACTGCGTGTGCTTTCAAATCATCAAGGCTTCCACGTCACAGTCTATCTCCTTCAGTAAACCATCAAATCTTAGAAAATGTCCTATCCATTTTTTCTATTTTTAACACGTTTATTAGTTGCTTATCTGTACCAATTTTGTTCAATTGGTACAGATAAGCAATACTTCGTCAATTGTATTTTAGTCAATTCATCTAGTTTTTCCATTTTCACAGCCACATTTCGAACGATTTCAGAAAATCTTGCTTCTTTTACGTCCATGTTTCACACGCGTACAGAAGTGTCGCCAATACAAACGTTTTTACTATCTTTATCGTAGTAGAACTCCTCATGTTTTTGTCAATAGTTCTAATTATACAGTATTTACTGTACCAATTGGAACTATAAAAAAATATCTAAATTTAAAAAAGTTATTGAATGAAATGGACTCACTGACTCGCGTAAATTGCTTACTTAAGAAAATAAGTCATTTTGTGACAGTTCCACTTCAATACATATTCAATATAATTATATTTAATAGTAGTGATATAATTAATTTATCCATAATTATGTAATGCAAATCTATTATCAAAATTAATAGATGAAAATGAAATATCATTAAAAAAATACAATAATAATAACAAAAACAACAAAGATTTAGCTTCTGTTTCCTCATCCAATGATGCAGACACCACAGTAGGCCTACACATCACATCATATGTCATACACTCAGACCGATCTGCAAAAGACATACGATGCAGAGATGTAAAGTTTTAAATGATACCAGTTCGGTGATAGTAAACTACTGAATTAACAATTCTACGCAAATAAAAACTAACAAATGACAACATCGAGCACTATTGAGACAAAATCAAGCCGGCGAGCAAAAAGAACGTCCAAAAACAGTGCAATTTCCAAAATCCAGAAAATCAGTCCAAAGTAAACAGGTATATGAGGCCGTACCTTGAGGGACTGCAGGGAGGCGCCCCTGAACGCTGTGGGCGCCAGCAGGGTGGGTGGGACTCCCACGAGACCCTGGCTAGTGGCGTGACCGGTGGAGGTGGTGGCGAGACAGGCAGGGGTGTTGATGAGGAAGTTGAACAATGCGTTGACGTGGATAGACTCAACCAGCACAGTCGACTCTGATCTGTAGTCTATCAGACGATAATTGTCTCTCTCACTGGTTCAGAGAATAGCTAAGGGAAAAGTTATACCTGGAATCAGTACTGAGGTATTAGGTTTGTAGCAGCACAAAATACGAATACAACACTTGATAGTTGAACTTACATTGCAGCAAACACATTAGGTTAGCGCCACTAGAAAAGCAATAATAATACTGTAGATGTAGTTAACTTGCAAACGTAACTAGAATTGCAGATCAGCGCCACTATAAAGCACAATATTGATACGTTAGACGTATTTACGTAGCACACGTAACTACACCTGCAGATTTGTACAAATACAATACCGGTACTGAAGTTATTTAAACACATAACTACAACTGTAGGTTTGTGAGCTTAAAGAAAGGATACTCTTTAATCTTGACAGGATCCAATGACTTGTATTTCTTTCTATCTAAACCCAATCCCTCCAGCCACAACCCCGCTGCCTCGTTGTGTTCATCGTCTTCTTCATAGTCGTCGTCATCACTCATCTGCTTGCTCTCAACCCTGCCATTCTCCAGGCCCTCTGTCGAGTGATCTGAGTTCAGTGACTCCTGCCTACTCGCACATTCCACCGAGGAAGCAAATGATTTCTCTATTGAATTGACGCTGTCTTCTTTAGGTATTCTGAACAAAACAGTAACAATACCAACAAATCTTCAATACAGTTACTGACATCAAGCTATAAACGTTAAAGATTGTTTCTGTACCCTAAGTGCACTGCAAGCTATGATCCCTTAGATGTAATGGCAGAATATACAAAACATAAAACTTTATACGTATTTATTATACTAGTCCATTCTCACAAAGTCACTATGACGTGAAACCCATTTTTACCTCACGTGACAATATTGCCATGTTACTGGCTGGAGCCAGTGGCGTTGTCGGTAAATAGGTAAGTCGGTAATGAAAGAATAAGAGAGGTAGCCTTTATTTTTATAGATTTTTAAAATATCCCAAATTAATCAAACAAATGCTCATAAAAAAGATATTTTAGCTGTCGGTAGGTTATTCAACCGCGGATCAGTATCTCATTTTTAACAGGTAAAAACGTGGCAGACCCGAACCGAACTCTTGTAAAATGGAAACTGAGCTGAAACCAAACTCTGGTTTGAAGTAAGACGAACCGGACTCTCAAAATGACAACTGTTCACCGAAACCAAACTGAACTTTCATTTTCTGCAAAACCGAACCGAACTCTGGAAATTCTCAAAATCCTCATCGCTACATTTACATTTATATCATCATCATCATCATCATCATCTTCCCTTAAATTCCAGTTTAACTAGGGTCGCGCTTAAACGTTTTCATTCATTTTAGAAAGTTTTGTAGCAATTTCTGGAGCCTAGACACTCACCAACCGAATGCCCTTTCTGATGTTGGTCCAAACCAACGTCAGAAACGGCATTCGGTCGGTGAGTGTCTAGGCTCCAGAAATTGCTACAAAACTTTCTAAAATGAATGAAAACGTTTAAGCGTTTGAATCTTAATGAATTATAATTATCTTAACTATTTACACTTGCAATGACTCAATATTTAGTTAACATCCATAGCCTAACTTCTGATTTTGGATGACTTCTTAATGGAAGCTGGAATTTTAGAAAATGGCTCTAAGGATAGATGTCGAGTGCTACTACAAAATTCATGTAAAACGCAATTATTTCGGTCAAAGCCAAAAGTAAGCTCCCTAGTATACTTCTAGGCATAACAGACTAAGGGGCTGAATTGATAGCACGCTTGCCTGATGAGCAGGATATAAACACTTTCTCTGACCGTACACTTATGTGAGAAAACAGAGGTTACACTTAGCTTTATTGAACTTTTAAAGTAGTATATATATGATGTAACTTTAATGAATATTTATTGATTGACTACAAACCGATCAGAATCTTGTGTAGATATACTACATTCCTCCAGTTCTTGATCACGCTGCTTCACCGGCTTCCTGCTCTCACTCAACAGAGGCATTGTGAACTCAACACCTGCAACAATCAGGACCACGCTGAGCTACAGTAGATACGTGACAAATATCAAGTCTTGTTTATGATGAAATATGAGAAAAACAATATAACAACTATTAGAGTAACTATTATATAAAAAGTAATTCTTAAATTGTTCTTCTGTAAAAGGAGAGAACTACTACTAACAAAAGGATTGAAGAAAAACTAAAAAAATTAAGATTTTAAGGACTTTAGTGTGGACCACGCTCCTGTATGGTTGTGAAACATGAACGTTGAGAGGGGAGGATGTTAGGAAAATAGAATCATTCGAAATATGGCTGTAGAGAAAAATAGTGAAAATCAAATAACACTAAATTTAATGAAGAAGTGATAAATCGAGTGGGCATAAAAGGACAATTCATAAGTATCATAGGTTATAGAAAGAACTGGAGGGGTCATCTCCGGAGAGGAAATTGTGTACTAAAAGAGGTATTATGGTAGAATGGAAGCAAAAACGGTGAGAGGAAGACCAAGACTTGGGATGCTAGCTGATTTGATATGAAGAGAAAAGCAGAGGATACAAATATTTGGACGAGTTATATGCCATCCATTGTTAGTATGTACATCTATATGATTTAATTATGAAATGTTGAGGTTTAAAATAATACATGTATATCTAACGATCTAAATATATCAATGCAAGAATTTGAATATTATAATTAATTTGAAATATTAGCGCAATATCAAGGAGCTAATCTTAAACAAGCATTGGTTATTACATTTTAAAAAGCTGAGCATAAAGCTAAGTTTAACAGCGGTTTTCTTATCACAAGGGGATTATCCGAGATGGTCGGACTGCGTTTAGACTAGATGGCCTATTGCTCATCAGGTACATGTGCCATCCATACGTCCATCATAATGGGACAGATGATTCATTTACTAGCATACTCTTTAACACAAAATATTTTATGTCAATTAATTACTGTCTAAGTAGCATCTGCAGAGGCTATTTCATAAAGCAATTCAATTCACCAGTTTTCAGTAATACTTGCACATGATTCATCATCATCATCATCTTCCCTTGAATCCCAGTTTAACTAGGGTTGGGATACGAATAGACTTGCACATGATTGACGCATCTTACATTTAAATTTCTTAACTCAATGTAGTTTCATCAATATAGTCCATCGATCGAGCGTCAGAACCAGGCTGTTTTAAATTTTTAATATGTGACGAATAATTTAATTTAATAATTAAGAGAAAGAAGTTAAATTTATACATAATTCATTTCAACTGCAACAATAATGCTATCACCTTCTTTCTGCAGAGCTTCACGTAAGCCACGAGACGTAGGAGTTAGCACTGCGCGAACTGTACACCTAACAGAAGACGTGATCGTCACGTGACTGTCGGCAGCCTCACACGTTTCCTTTCTACCGGTATCTTCACCAGGTGGCGCATTATCACCAGAGTTTCTGCTGCAGGAGTTGTCAGGCTCCTGGGGCTGAGCATGAAAGAGAATAGTGAGATGTTGACCACAGACGTAGAGATACGGACAAACACCAGTTCTTATGTTCTGATAGGCCGATGTAAAGCTATCTGTCCTAGGAATATAACAATATAAATATCATCTTGAATGTTTTGAAAGGTTGATATAAAGTTATCCGACCTATGCATAAAAAGCGAAAAAGCATCAGTTTGATAGGCCGATATAAAGCTACCTGACCTATGCAGGGAGATCTAACTGATGTAACTAATACATTAAAAAAATACTGAAATCGCTCGGAATTAAATTTCAATTCAAGGCAAAAGAAATACTTTACATTTACGAAAAGCTATATTGCCAAAAAATTATTTCGTCCCATTAACATGCAGATGGAGCAACTGATAACTGATAATGTTGTCATTGATGACTGTAGCACTCTAATTCTTGTTATTGATAGTTATATGTGAGTTCACGATTTGGATTAGTGTGCTCGGGTGACAATCGACATCTGACTTAGCCGCCTCTTAAATGAGTGTGTTAGTGACTGGCAGTGATTTGTGTGTCACCAAATCTCTATTATCCAATACTATCTTTACATAGTAGGATACAATTTCTTGTGGTTTAGTAGGACACGGTATGCGCTAATTTGGGAGGGGATTTAGCGCACTCAGTTAAGCTGCGCGTCAATTGAACGAAGTAAAGCCGCGATGCACACGGTTAGTAAATTGTGGGCGACCACTTTGGAAGACCAAGTGTCGACAGCTTTGAAAGTAAATAATCCCCAGGGTGTTGGAGGCTATTCTTAAAAAATATGCGCCGGCTGCTATTGGAGCACCAACAAAAGGCAACGATTGTTAATAACACTGGTCAACAGTGATTTTTCATCAAGCAAATTATTGGGTCATCTATATAGGATTTTTGACGCTGATTCTAAATATGCAAACAGTTTTTCTCTATCACGTCTAGTTTTTGTGATGAGGCAGATTATATTTTTACATTATTTGCAATTTTCTGCAGGCATATTACGTACGCATTGACCTATACGGACCTCGATTAAAACTGGTCTTCATAGTCTTTTGAATTGGGAAATTCCACATGACGTCATTGTGTAATCTAAACAACCATCTTGAGTTTATCTTCATAAGTAAAATCAATCAATATGCCTTGAGAATGTAGAAACCATCCAGATACATTTTGATATGTGTGTGGTTCACTCACTCCGAAGTCGCAACGGAGAATTATTAGGAAGGATATTCAAAAACTTTATGGAGCCTACTTCGGCTGTCCACTTAGAAACCAAGATAAGGTTTGGGCGACACACATCATATGCACTGCTTGTTCAAATGCTTTATGCAACTGGATAAACAAAAGGAAGCCTTCCATGCCTTTTGCTATACCTATGATATGGAGAGAGCAAAGAGATCATCATGTGGACTGCTATTTTTGTAGCGTCAACGTAATTGAGTATTCTGCGAGGAACAAGCACAATATAATTTATCCAGACTTTGGCTCTGCACGCCGACCAGTACCTTATGATGATTCGTTGCCAATTCCCTTACCTCCACTAGAGTGACTTGATTCTATCGACAGCGAAACGGAAGCGGATGATGATGCAGCAGCAGCACATAACCCATCATCTTCAACTGATCCTGATTTACTCGAGGAGAGTCCGGAACTATAGACGCTCAACCAAGATGAGTTAAATGATCTCGTCAGAGACTTGGCTCTATCACAAGAAAAATCGGAGTTTCTAGCGCCCCGGCTAAAAGAAAAGAACTTACTTAAGAACGATGTTCGCATACGTTACTATAGAAAAAGAAACTTTTATTTGGCAGTATTCTTCACAGTAAACGGTCCACTGTGTTATTGAAATGACATTAATGGGTTTTTCACAAGCTTAATGCTGGCACATGTACCATTTGAGTGGCGGTTATTTATCGATTTTTCTAAGCAAAGCTTGAAGGCTGTTCTTCTGCATAATGGAAATGTAAACCGTGTATTCTGATAGCCCACTCCATACACCTCTAGGAATCCTACGGGAATATGAATATAGTTCTCGAGGCCATCTAGTTCAAAAACCATCAGTGGCAAATCTGCGGCGATCTCAAGGTATGTTGATGAGAATGCCAGGTGGTTTCACAAAAACATTGCTGCTTCCTGTGCCTCAATACCTCAGAACGAAAAGCATGGCAAGCCTTCAGATGGATTTGTGATATCTTCACAATAAGTCTCTGGACTACAGACAAGGAATCCAGCATGTTCTAGTTGCTTACAAAGAGATGAATTGTTGAATGTCTTTGGAGATTCATTTTTTGCATTAAGACCTAGATTTCTTCTGAGAAAGCCTTGGCGCAGTCAGTGATGAACAGGGTGAGCTGTTTCACCGAGATATTAATGGAATGGAAAATCGTTATCAAGACTTCTGAAATGAGAGTAGGCCCCAATAATGGCAAACTATTGCTGGATGTTGCATCGAGATAATCCAAACCTATCACACAACAGAAAATCGTACGCACAACGGTTATAATTAAGTACTATTCACTCCATGACAATGGAAGATGTGGTGAGTGACAAATGAGATCAGTTTCTCATATTTTTATTTGAATTAACTGAAAGGTCTTGTAAGAAAATGAACTACAAACTTGTGATTATGCGTTTTTTCTAAGCTTAGTATTGTTAAATTTTAACCGATCATAACTAAAAAACTATACGTGCTGGAAAAATTCTGGTTACAGATTTGTAATCAGCGTCAAAAAGTATTTGAGAAAAGTGTATTTTAATCTCTGATGAGAAAAAAGTTTCATTTGTTGACCTGTGTAATCAAGAAGAGGAATGGAGAAAATAACGAAACTACAAAAACAGCAACTATGAAAGGAAACGGCATGTCATGTGTGAAACTATATGGAATAAAATTTTGTTAAAAAAGGCATAGTTGTATACAATGCCTTATTTTATAGTTTGATCCGATGCCCTTTTGTATAATAGGATGCCATGCTCTATGGCATAGAGGGATACATATTTCTTGTAGTGTGGTTGGATAGAATATAATGCAGCATTGTTGGATACAATATTACAATGTCTTATGTTATAGTATGATCCGATGTCCTTTTGTACAGTAGGAAACTTAGCTGAAACTTAACTTAGCTCCCCCTCCCTACGCTATATGGCAAAGTAAGATACGATGCCATATATTATAGTAGTATGTGCTGCGTTATGGTATAGTAGGATTCATTGCCTTAAGGTATAGTAGGATACGATGTCATATGGTTTATAAGATGCGTTGTTTGTAGGATATGATGCGAGTCGACCGATCCAAGCAACGCTGACTAACGATCTGGGTGCATTAACTTAGCTCCCCCTCCCTACACCACAGAATTTCAGAAATCAAATCACATCAGCGTTTTGGGCTGAAATGGGCTGTTGAAATTTTGTTTTGCTTTCAATTTCTCTAATGACTTTTCTTTTTCTGCTCACATCGCAAGTATCATTAGCTTGAGTTTGAGCAACATTTTTGCACTCTATTCTTTACGTAGTAAAGGTTTGGCAAATGCTCTTCTTCAAAGAGTCTTTCAAGCCTCCACACTCTCTAAGCTTCTGTATGCTTCCCAGTTTTGGTGGGGCTTTACAAATGCTGAAGAGAGAACCCGTCTTAAAGAAGGCAAGGAGAGCTGGATTCTACTGTAGTGAGTCTAATTTTGAGGATCTACGTAACTCTGTTGACAATAATCTTTTCAAGGATATCTGTAACAACCCTGGACATTTAATGGCGCACTTGTTACCTCCACAAAACAATCATAATTACCCAACCCGAAGAAAAACTGCTAAGAGATGCTTTTCCCTTCCCATAAAACAAAGCAGCCTGAGCAATAAAAACTTCATTACTCGTATGATTCTAGATGATGCTGGTTAATTTAATGAATACTAAAAAGTACTTCTTTACTCGTAGTACAGTACGCCCTATATGGTAATTATGAATAGTATAAGCCATTGATTTATGTAATGTTGTAACATACATGTGGTAAATGTTATCGAAAACAATTTTTAGTTTCATCTCTCTTATATCTAGCCTATTAACTGTTTATGCTATATCTGTAATTTGTTATGCTGCGTCTGTTGAAATTTCTGTACTGTAACTTTCTGCGGTTGTCAGATTAAACGAAAATAAACGAATATATTATTTGGGCTAGCACGATTCCAGAGATATTCGCGTTTGAAGTTCTGGAGTCAGCCCCCACCATCTCCAATTTCAATAAAACTTATACCATTGTTGTGCTTTTGGTTTGGGCTGAAAAGGGCCGTTGAAATTTCGTTTTGGGCTAGCTCAGCTACACTGAGCAATCCAGAGTAACTGTTCGCAAGTTTTATTTTACAATTACAGTTTAAACGTATTGGTTAAAAGGATGTAATAAAACGAATAAAGGGAAAAGAGTTAGAGGAAGACTAAAACATGGGATGTTTGATGATCTGATAACAAATTCATATATAGAGATGAAAAGGAAGGCCGGGGATAGAATTGGGTGTGTAACACTGGGAAATCACTTGTCATTGAATCATTCAGTCTACTTGCAATTGACAACACACAAGTCGTGTGTTATATCCGGAATACTGAAGAATAGACCAGCCGTTAAACGATTGTGTCATAAAATTTAGTAAGGCAACGGAAAACCACCTCTGAATCCATACGAATAAGCACAGCCTTTTGTGAAAGGATTAACTAGTTTAGATACTGATTATTGTTTCTGGAATGCAAAAACAGACTATGAGTATGAAAATGTACTTTGAACACGCCACTTGACCGAACCCAAGAGAGACAACATGCATATCATTCTGTGGACACATAATTGAAGTAAGATTTTCATTGATATATTTCATGTTCTACCTTGTTACATTTTCTAGTAACTTTACATTTTAGAAAAACTTAGAAATAAGATTTCTTTACTTTCAACTGAATATAAAATTCTTAGTTAATACAGATTGTGCTACAAAAATATAATAAATATAAAAAATGTAAAAAATCTGGATAGTTACTGTGCCCAATCAGAAATGGCATTCGGTTGGTGAGCACCTACGCTCCAGAAATTGCTTTAAAAAATTTAATTCCGACACTAGTTAAACTGAGATTCAAGGGAAGAAAATAATGATGACGTATAATGTATACAATTATACATAGATACAGATACAAATAGGGCTGAAGGATCAGAGAACACATACCAAGAAGCTTGTAAACTTTTGATCACTTCCTCACTGCTTGTCCAAACAGCATTCCTGAATTGACAACATAACCTAATATTTGCTCTCTCTCTCTCTCTCTCTCTCTCTATCTCTCTCTCTCTCTCTATATATATATATATAACATATATATATGTTTTGTAGCAATTACGGTAAACTAAACTCCCATAACAATGTTACCAGCAAATCTGCTACTTTGATTTCTATTAAAGCTTCGAAGACTTTGAGTTGAAGTCTAGATTATCAACGCAATATTGTAGCCCATCTATTGTAGCTGATCCATTGCAGCTGATCTATTGTAGCTGATCTATTGTAGCTGATCTATTGTAGCTGATCTATTGTAGCTGATTTATTGTAGCTGATCTATTGTAGCTTATCTATTGCAGCTGATCTATTGTAGTTGATATAATGTAGCAGATCTACAGTAGCTGACATCACTGACATCATCCTTGTATGAGGAAATGGACGTTAAACCTTTATTATTAGTATTATTATTGTTATTGCCTATTGTAGACGTTATATTGTAGCTGATCAATTCCAGCTGATCTACTGCGGCTGATTTAATGTAGCAATCTATTATAGCTGATCCATTGCAGCTGATCTATCTATTCAATATTGTCACATAGAAATACAGGTCACCATTCAACTCTTTTACTGTGGACATGGCTCATAACAGAATATGAGATGAATGCAAGTAAAGACGAGTTTATATCAGAGCTATGAGACCAAACTCATTAAACTATCAATGGTTAGCTTGACTGAGCACGTTGAGCACTTAATTCTTTCTATAGAAAACTGTATCGTACAAAATAGCGGTAAGTAATAATAATGATATATATAATAATATATATTCTTATTATTATTATAAAGCTAATCCATATTGACAAAAAGTAGCCTTGAAATAATAATTCAAATCTGAACAGGAAGATTAGATAATTGCTTTCGTAGATAATTTAAATACCTGAAAATTTTAACAGGATCTAATTTATCCTACGATGAAATAATTATTTTAAAATAATTTTAAAATAATTATTTAAATTTTTTTCACAGGTGATGAATTTCAACTGTCTGAAACATAACTGGACATTTAGCTTAATTAATTTAAAAATGACTTGACATGCATTTAACCCATATCTGATTTAAAAACAACAGAGGTTACTACAGCGAGATCAGAGTAACACTTAGTAGTAATATAAGCAATAGTACCAATACAATATACAAGTAAATATTATTGATAAGCAGCAGAAGAAGAAGTTTATTAGAACCAAAGTAAAAATATATAAGTGAAATCACAGTACATAGACACATCAGATATTTAAATACTAGCAATCATTGAAGTCAAAATCAAACATCATACTCATTAAATCCTGTGGCCATCAGAGAGAGCACAAGGTGCTCCATCTAGCTGACCATCACAGGAAAGTCCGAGTAATTATATTATTAGTTAAAACACTACATGTCTACAGACTACAGAGCAAATAATAATAGTAAAAGTTGAATCCTACCCAGAGTTATTGCGACTATCGATGATATGTCTAGGGAAAAGATCTAGCCACGGCAGATTTGGATGTATCCAGTACATTACGTGTCTACAAAACTCTCTCTTCACCTCACTTCTACTCACGTCCTATCAAAAACAGCTCAATGAATCAGTGCATATTTAAGATTTACAAGCATTATTAGCGCATGCGCAAGTACAGTTTGATACTACTATTACCAAAGATTAAATAAATATTGTAGTGTAATTATCATACAGATATTATCTGATACTTTAATATCAAATCTTTAAAAGTCTCGTTATGTCATAGCAAGCAGTTCCAAGGCAGTAGTAAAACGACAAGCACCTATCAGAGAGAATCAAGAGCTAAATTTAAGCCTATCTTTTAAAACAGTGGTTCCCAAAGCATGGATCGCGACCTCTTTAGGGGGCGCCTGACCAAAATAGAGAGGTCGCTGACTGATATTTATATGTGCAATAACAAAGCACAAATAGCAAATATCAGCAACATATGTGACTAAGGAAAGTCATGCAACGAGGCATCATCTCTGTGATTTTAGCTGCAATGTTTACTAATGCCTGCTTTAAACAACATAGTACCGGGAGCCAATTTACTGCCTGAGAATTAAGGTCCCTAATTCCAGTTATTTTTTAAAAACAAAATTCTCGAGCAGTAGGCCTAAAGGATAAAAAGCAGTAAAAATCACAGCACTGCCATACTTAGGGTTAGATTATCAGAAATGGTGTCATCCAAAGTAGTCCAAACATTGGCAAAGTACTCCAAAGACATCAATAAAGTACAGTAGCAAAGTGCAACAAAAACCTCAGGGGCGTCGCCAGAAAGCCAAAAATTTGGGGGTTGCTAGGTTAAGCAGGTTAAGAACTACTGCTTTAAAACAATGATCTACAGTGTATAATATATAATGATAAACAGCAAAGTGGGGCATATGGCATACAATGTGCACAATACATAGGGCTCTGATCAAGGCGTGCACTACTACTTAAATAGTAAATAACCTTAGCAAAAAAATTTAATAGTAAATGAACATCTAGTAAACAAGCATAAATATAGCAGTTATGTACAGCACTTGTATCAGTTGCTACCTGTAGGCACAAGCCTACAGTATTTTGTTGCTTTTTAACTTAGTACAGTCTGAATTAACAAGCAACAAAATATAAAATGTTACAAATATTAAAAATACTACAAAATTTCACAAAATGTTAAAAATATAAACATTACCATTTTACATCACTCTAAATTATTATTGATTTATTGCGTTGACAAAATCTAAAATAATAGCAATGCATTAAGCTCGATAGCAATATACCATGGTAATAATTAAGTAGGTATCTTTATATATCACGTTAGGCTTCTTTTACTGCATTTATAAATACTAAAAAGCATTTAACTGACAATGAAGAACATACAGCGATTGAGTCTAAATTAGCTGACGGACTGCAAGAAACAAAGGATCTGGTGCCTTGAGCCTCATCAATGCTAGACAACGGATGACACCAGTCAAATGAGTGAGATGAAGTGAAGCGTACTCTTGTGCGCAATCTCCAATCACATGAAGACGCTTGGCCACTTGTGTTGTTGTGTGACTCTAAATGCTGAGATTTATCAAGTGAAACATTTTAATTTTTAACCTACAGAAAAACTTACGAAACCATTAAGCTCGATAGCAAAAATCGAAAAACTTACAATGCATTAAGCTCGATAGCAATATACCACTGAAACTAAAAAAAATGTTTTCTAATTTGGCAGTTAATGACCTTAGTAAACAAAATTTAATAGTAAATGAACATCTAGTAAACAAGCATAACTTTGAAAACATAAATTAACTTAGTCCAAAATTAAATCCAATTTGGTGAAATAAATATTTGAGTTTATTGCAGGAGAACATTGATGAAATTTTAAATTTACCATACGCTTCAGGAAGCCATGCCTTAGGTTGAAAAAGATATTACCCTAATTGGGTCTACAACTTTAAATGTATTGTAAATCACGTACAGCTTTGTTTAAATCTTTACATCTTATTTTGGTAATTTTTATATTGAAAGTAATTTCGTCAGCTTTCTTTAAGTGTCTTTCTCTTAAATCATTGCTTAATTTTATAATTTAGTAATTTATATCATATTACATAAAACGAAAAACTTTGGATCCCTCATTACACACTCCAGCAGGACTATCCTATTTGGCATTGTATATTAAAACAATAGCTTAGGTATCCTCAGTACACAATATCAGATACTGCCAAGCTAAAAAAATATTGAGGCTCAAGACAATGAAACTAGTTATTACCCATTACCCCTCACTTGGTCTATGTTAAAACAAGTGAAACCCCATTTTTACTAAAAAACTTGAACCCACTTTCATTATACCATAATTACAAGAAATTAAAAGATATCTGTTACCTATAAAATATCTTAAATTAGTCTTTTAGTTAAAACACTGACACTAAAGTGACACAGACACTAGGCTGTTGACAGCCTTGAATGAAAACATTCCAGAGTGTCAGAAGGTTATTCTTAAATCTGTGCCAGCAGCAATCAATGCACCAACAAAAGGCAACAATTACCAATAACCATGAAGAGGAAAGAGGAAATAACAAACACAATAAAAACAGCAACAAAGAAACGAAACTTTGTAGCGAACTTTGAAACGAAACACACATGACACGTGCGAGTGTCATACATGTGTGTCACCATATATGCCCAAAAAAACTATAAATAACGCTTGCACAAACAAACCTCATCCTTTGTGACAAGTCTCTCAAGAGAGTTATCACTGGATCCTGATAACCTATCAGCCCTTGATGTACTGCCCTGGTGTCGTGAAGATGTTTCACTAATTAACTGATTGACTGATCCTCCAACTATGATCTGATTTTGTACAGCAGATAATTCTGCCTCATCCTTCTGTTTATACAATAAATCATACAATTTTTATTTTCATCCTGCTAATGCTAAATCATTTGAATTATATCAAAGAGTTAATTAATTACTAAATTTATAAACTAGTAACTCTACAGATACTGAATGCCAAGGTAACATAAAGTTAATATAAAATGTAAGTGTTATATAATGATACATACTTTTCCAACTATCGATATAAAATTCAATATCCTATTAAGTAAAACTAATATAGCAGTCAGCAATAAAAATTTCTTGCAATACGATTTGCACTTGGTCTTAGTGTAGCCTCTATTTTGTAACTACTGGAAAAAGCTTTTACAAATCTAATTAGTGCACAGTGGTGAATATTTCAGTATCAGAATGTCCCTCACTAGCTACTTTTTAATTAAAAGTAGTCGTACATAGAAAAATTACAACAACATCAACAATCAGTGATAATTATATTTGGCATATCCAATGATACCAAGCAATGATACCAAGCAATGATACTAAGCAATGTTATGAGCATATTGGTATACACAGTCTGTCTTCATGCTCCAATAAGAATACCATCCAACAATAAGTCAATTACTTCACAAAAGGCTATGAAAGGACCCTATAGTTTGGGAAATTATTCTTCTGAGGTGGATTTCCTTTACCTTCCTTCGCTTTTGCTTAATCATCTCTTATGATAAGTGGAGTTTACAGTTAGGCTATTCTTTAATTCTTTAGTAGCCAAGATACAATAGAGGAACATATATAAACATTTAAGTAGTAAGTTTTATTTATTTTATTCAGCTATTATTTCAAACCACATCACATGTGAATTAATCTTGTACCTATGAACAATAGACATAATAAAGATGGTAACTAATCAAGTAATAATTACATAATCAACTTTAGGCAATAGTGAATTAAAAATACAGTGATAAATAGTCTAACTGTAACATGTTAACATCTACATGTATAGATGAGTTGCATATTTACTGAGAATTACAGGATTTTAACTTTGAAATGTACCATTTCATACCTTTACAGCTTCTGCACTATCCAACTTTGTAAACACAGAATCAGAAATACTGCTAGATGACACTTCCGTATTACACAGAAAAGAACCATTCACATCAAATTCACATTTACTCATATCAAACTTCTCACCCGTGCCCTCACATCTCAAAGCAGAAGAACTTATTTCCTGTTTAAAACTATTTGATAGTCTCTTTAGACTCTGAACAGTGCAGCCGAATGGATTTTTTCTTTTTGAGCTCTGAACCTGGGTAGAAGAAGTACCAAAACCTGAATGTCTAGCTCTGTAGCTATTGGTCGCAGCTGTTGCTGATTGGTCCATTGATCTAGTGATATTTGATGTGGAACTGCGTCGACGAATGAGTTTCATGACATCTGAAGGTTTCTTCCATCCAGGAGAGTAGACGGGACCACTTAAATTCTCAACAGGATCCATACTTCAATTGGGGTAAATATAAATAAATGCAGAAATAAAAACATTAACGAAAAAATTCGCTGTTCAAAGTATACAATCAGATTTGCATGTAGTTTTAATTTAGAAATGTCTAGCTCTAAAGTTCTAAAATTCTAAAGCTGAATTTAACGTATCCATCTTTCAAAATCCCGTGGGATAAAACTTTTTTACGTCCCCCACAGTAGGGCGGATACAAATTTCATCTGTTCCCCCCATTGCAGCGGACAGTAATTTTGTTATCCCACCCCCTGCAGCCTTCAGGGGACAATTAAATTATTTGTGCCAATTTGGTAAAGTAAATGAATTTTAATCATTTGCCCTACAGATATATATGTAATTAATACAGTATTATCCACATGTGACAACACTGCAAAGCCCTTAAGGCAAATTTTTGTTCAAATTGTTCATGAAGCAGGGACAAATACAGGAATCGTTGGTGGAAGGGGTTGAGGGTGGTCTAAAAAAGGTTTGGAGAGTTCTAGACAAAGTAGGCCTAAGTTGCGTGAAGTGTTAAATTTGATGTAGAGACCAGTGAGGGATGGTTGTAATGGATCAAAAATCTAGATTGAGCTCAAGCCGAAATAAGGGGATCAGACGAACTTTTTCCTCAAAAGCGAAGTCCAGTGGAGGAGCCCTAGTAGGGGGTCTGGGGGATAAAATCCCCCAGAAGTGAAGCACTTTTGTAAATACTGTCTTCAAATTGATAGCATTTGATAGCATACTGAACTCAAAACTACAATTAAATAATTAGTTTGTTTTACAAAAATTGTATGCATCATGAGGCTACCTGAAGCTTTCCAAGATCACAAAAATTAATGAAAATTTCCGACAAATGGCTAGAACAACAACACCATATTTATAGTGCTACTGTTGTCCATGACAACAATGAGCACTATGGAACCACATTCAACCGATGAATGTGGGGGGAGCACCAGGTATTCAGTTCGAGGAAAGATACTAGTGGAATACATGTTGGTCTCAGTTCATGAGCATGGTATAGATAAAAGATTAAAGAGCTTTTAACTGCCTATGAAACTTTTCGTAAAGATGTAAAGGCTGATGAGTAGACAATGAGGAGGTGCACAAATTTGAAGAAAGAGAAGTCCTCAACTGTGGGGCAGCATGCAGGAAGGAGCGCTAGTTTAGTCTAGTGCAGTTTCAATACAGACTGTGTTTGTTTAATTAAAGCTCACTTTTGACTTAGGCACAATGGACAATATAGTCCCATATAACTCATAGTAGGTCTACCTGCGTTACTGATGTGTCCCCCCACAACTCATTACAAAAGGAAATGCCCCCTCCAACAACCTTCGATTTCTGGGGACCATTAAAGTTAGGGTCCAGATTCGATATTGTTAGTGTTAGTCAAGATTCTGGGGGACATGTCCCCCGCAACCCCCAATTGGATGAGCCCATGTAACGTAGGTTTCATTGTCAGATGTTAGTAACAGACGAGCCCAGAATGTCTTAATAGCGTAGGGGTAACGTCATGAAGTTTAAAATGACATCCTGCGGTGAATTGAACCCTCGCGGCTCGCGCTGATCTGAGAGTAAAATCTCGGACATTCACTGGACTACTGGATACGGAAAATGGTCTAAGTTGCCTAACGGATTAAACATGTGGTATTAAAAAGCGATAGATATCAACATAGTTGATTATTCACTATAATGCATGTTTACTTTTACTTTTTTTACTTTTAGCCAGAATTTGAAACTGCAATTTGTTCAAAATTTGAAATGGTACCGAGCATGCCACTGACTAACTATTAGTAAATATCAATAGCATTTAACATATAAATATTAGTTAATAAATTGTCTAATATTAAGCAATTAATCTATCATAAATTACAACTTACTTAAATAATAACAATAATAAATATTTGTTAAATATGTTGCAAACTTTTAATATCACTCATTACATGCAGGGTTGCCAGATTTAGAAAATTTTATGAATATTGACATTTTAATGATTTTATGTCACGGAGTTATGCTGCTTATTCAACAACAACAGATTAAAATAAATCAAAGGTTATTAATAATAATAATAATAATAATAATAATAATAATAATAATAGCCCACATTATAGTGAAATGATCAACTACGCTGATATCTATCACTTTTAATACCACATGTTAAATCCGTTAGGCAATTTTGTCCATTTTCCGTGTATCCAGTCCAGTGAATGCCGGAGATTTTGCTCTCAGATAAGCGCGATTACTATACTGCTGAAACCAAAGATGAAACGGACCGCATTGAATATTTGCAAAATCATTGGAATCCATTGCCAAAGTAAAGGGATTTCTCTCTCTCCCTCTCTACTCTCCATTTTGCTCTGAGAATTTAAAGCCTGCTTTTGCCAAAGATATATAATGTATATTAAAGAAAAAATTCTTTATTACATGCATAATGGCCTATATGCTATCAATGTCTCCTTGTTGAGACCGGGTTTGGCTGGGACCACTGCAGGATAGAACAATCGCAAACAAGAAGATTTAAGAACAGTTGAGCCGGTTGGAAACAGTGACCACAATTAATGTTATATAGGTATATAATAAGTAATTAATATACAAATTCTTGTGTTCCGATGTTATATATAAATTTGATGAATTTGAAGTCCCACTTTTATTGGCGATTACTCAGCTATTTGAGCAGATATTATTATGCAAATGCACCAGATTGAAGGTGGATAATGTTCAATTTACGTGCAATTTAAATGGGGCAATTCCGATTATTATTTTGCTTTAAATTTGGATTTGAATTTAAAATTGAGAAAAACACCTTAATTAGAATGTGAATATACTGTAAATGTGAATGTCTAACTAGAATATAGGACATAAAACCCTAGGGAAGTTGACCAATCTTCGGCATCTTCTACATCTGTTGAATCACTGAAGCATCTAGCCAATTTCTTAAAATAATCTCATTTATCTCATCAGTTTAATATACTGTATAACTATAGACTTTAGCAACGTTTATTTAAATTCTCATAGCCCGACACCGACGCTGATAGAAATCCTTGAATACAAGATGACCGATGCGGCAGGCCGGTGAAAGGTTCATTGTTGCGGCAAACCTCCTGGGACTGCGCAATATCATTATTGGCTTCATTCCTTAATTAAAATACGCGATCCTCTTGTTATTAGGGAATTAAATTGATTCGGCATTGGGACCCCCAATTCTCGAGGGATTTTTGTAGTGCATGTACAGACTTCATCTGCTGATTACATGACTGTTGTGTAATAAACCTGTATGTATTGCTAACGTTTTAGCAGTAGTCTTTTAGATCTATGGAAGGCTACTTCAATAGGCTTACACGTAACTCTGAAAGGCCTTGCTGATATTTTCTTCTTTATAATTGTCAGGTATTGCTCACGTTTGCAAATAATAAGGCAATCAAAGGCAATTTGATTAATCTCAGTTTAACAAATCAGATTTTTGCTCGGAAGCTATCACCTATAGCTACCGAGAATCAAAATTTTCGACAGATGTGCATTTAAAATATATTTAATGATATGTAGCTTTAAAGGACATTTGCATTTTTTATTTGCAATTTTCGGCCATTTGCAAATTTTGCTAATAGTCTATTTCTAGTTAGGCTTGTTAAATTCTATTTCGCTTTCTCTGTTAAATTAAGTGCAATTTTTGAGATCATCGAGCCATTGTAAGAGGCAATAACTGAGCTTTTACAGAGGAACCTCTCGGAATGGAGTGAGATTTACTTTCATTTCCTCCAGTTAATATAGGCTATTAAAAGAGACTATGGACAGCGGGGGCCCACCTCGTCATACGCATAATCCCTCAAGATTAATGACATATCATGTTAGATGATTTAAAGATGCACTCTTTGTGAATTTGAAGAAGAAAACGAAAGACAGAGAAAAATTGGAGGCGGTTAGGTTCACCTGCCAGTGCATGAGTAGTGCACTAAGAGAGAGAGAGAGAGAGAGAGAGAGAGAGAGAGAGATGGACAGCGGCAGTTACTTTAAGACTTTTCTAATGCTTTTTGCTCAATTCCTTTTTGGATACGGCATTGACAGTCAGCGCGAAGTTTTAAAAAGACAAGGGCATTAATAATTTAATATACTCTATCACTATATTAATATCATCAAATGATGGATTTTCAGATTCTTTTTGTGACAAACGTGAACTGCGAAAAGTATCAACTAATCCTAGAAGTCACATTTTTAAAGCTTAACTTTGTATTGAGGCTAGTAAATGAATATGTAATTTATTATATTATCTTCAATGAAATTTTGAAGTTTGAAAAATATAATATCTAGGATTAGCTTTTTACTTTTCTCAGTTCTGTCTGTCACAGGTACAGCTCAAGTCGTCTAATTCAGAATTCAGAGGGGTAACTAGACGTTTACAAATTTTCAAAAAAGAATTAATTTTCATTGATTTCTTATACTATGTGTTAAATGACATTTTAAAATATTTCGTAGAACATAAATAACTTCTGTCCCATTCAAAATATTTCTCTAAAATTTGGTAAATTATTGGCGAAATTCCCCCTATACTGTCGATTTGAATTTCAAGGCGAATATCAAGGCCTACAAGTAGGCATTCAAAAACTATCTACCTGCAGAATTGCGATAGCTTACTGAAGTAAGCTATCGCAATTCTGCAGGTAGATAATTTGTGAATGAGATATGCCTACTTTTTTTAATTTTTTAAAAATTTATTCCATATAGTTACACACATGACATACCGCATGTGTTTACAATGTTTCCTTTCTTAAGTTTCTGTTTTTATAGTTTTCGTTATTTTCTCCTTCCTCTCCACGGTTATTAGTAATCGTTGCCTTTTGTTGACGCTCCAATAGCAGCCGGCGCGGATTTAAGAATAACTTCCATCACCCTGGGGATTGCTTTACTTTCGAAGCTATCTACACGCGGTCTTCCAAAGTGGTCGCCCACAATTTACTAACCGCGTGCAACGTGGCTTTACATCGTTCTACTGACGCGCAGCTTAACTGAGTGCGCTAAATCCCCCCCCAAAGTAGGCCTATAGCCTACTTGTAGGCTATAACAAGTAGGCATATCTCATTCAAAAATAATCGTTTAAAATAATTGTAAATATAAAAATAGTTGTATTTTTTCGAATAATTTTACTTTACTCTTTTCTAAGTTAAAATCTATTTCATACTTCGAGTAGAGCTCCCACTTATTTCTTTAAATAAGTTAATAAAATACAATACAACGAGTCATATAATGCAATATTTTAATTTAAACTAAATAATTATTTCGATCATATTTACTTACAAGTGTTGCCGGGTTTATGGTTTATACGACATTACACCGCATACATCGAGTCGGAGGGAAGACCTGTTCACCGGCCTATCATGAAATATTAATGAGGAACTGGAGGCGAATCAGTCTTTGGTAATCAATTGGTTGGATAATATCGCGACGTCAACTGGTCGTAAATCGCTGATTCATAGGGTCAGCTTTAATTGAATGACCAGACATAGGGCGTCTAGCATTAACGTACACACATTTAAAAGCATCTCCTATTTTATTATTTATTTATTTATTTCGTTCAATTCACGCAGTGCATTAGTGTAGCATTAACAGATAGGATGATAGTGAAACACCAGGGTAACCCAAAGGCCCGAGGTTTATGAGGATCGAAAAAATCAAAGTATAAAATCTTGAATATGTAAAATTCTCGACATCGAAGATTGACACAGAAATGTCCATGTCAACATAAATTTAAAATGCATCAAAACGCGACCAATTATAAAGTTAGGCCTATACTATCGAATAATGCACAATTAAGATCTAATTATTTATTTAATATAAAGAAATATAGGCCTAAATGAATTCAAACAAAATTTAAGTATGTTAAAAGTATAAAAATGCTAAAAACACCAGGGCAATCTGATTGAAAATGAGAAGTTTAGATAAATGTTCAGCATAAGTCAAATATAAAAGCAGGAATAGATTTAGAGTTTACAGTAGTCTCCGACAGAGTAGGCCTAATTCATATTGTTTTGAGCGGCAATAAAAAAGCGTTAAGTAGTATTGAAGCGAGAGGGATTTAGTTTGATTCGTTATGCCATAGTTATACTTCAAGTGTAAATTAGGACAGAATTTGTGGATGAATGTTTCAATAGTTCAGTGTGTAGAAGGTCAGATAACGTCATGAAATTTTAAATAATCGAATCAATGATGCATTGAAGTCTTGTTGGTTCGATTCCAAGGTGAGTTAATATGCTATTAAAATTTCAGACATTCACATGACTAGAAAATAGATTAGATTAAAATGCCTAAATATTTAAACAATAGTTAAGAGGCGACAATCATCATTATGAATGATCGTACCACCGCAAATTGTTTTTAGTTGTTAATACCTTTAACAACACTCAGATGGTGGGTCCAGGATTAGCTAAATTTGATTCCATTTCCCTAAAGTTTAATACGCCACCTTCGAGTGAAGAATAGAAAGCTCAAATCCAATAATTGATTAATGATAAATCAATTTCCAGCAAAATTAATTAGTTCACCTTTATCCGTGTGGAATTTCTTTTGACAGACTTAACTTATAATTCAAACTCTACCGATACAGGGCGTACATCTGATGATAAGAATTGTAAAATATGAAATAAGAGTACGACAGTAGCCTACCCGACAAGAAAAATAAAATGGTGAATAAATCATATTGATGGTAAGTTACTAACTAGCAAGCAAATGACATTACGACATTAACAAATTCGATAATGCTATATCAATGAACGAACTGAATTCTTAAAATTCTCAATAATTTCATTTTAATTGAAAAAAATAAATTGCTTCAGGGCTACAAGACCGACTTAGCCAGTAGCTACTAGCCAGCACTGCATTATGATACAGGGCACTAGTAGGCCTTCTCGTCTATCAGCAGCTGACGCGTCCTTGGCAAGTTGATTCAGTTGCAGTGACTTCGCCAAGTAGAGGTTCGGACGCTGCGGTTTATTCAAGCGAAGCAAACTTTACGGTGGAGTTATTCTATTGGAAATAGAAAAAAATTGAAATAAAGTTTAGTCATATAAACATGTAACATAGATAAAGAGGTGGAAATATAAAAATTTAAAATATATGTATTAATAGTGTTGAAAATATATGTATTAATAGTGTTAATGGTAACAATTATGGTTTAAACATAAGTAATACTACTAGAGTGCTACAGTCGTTAATGCTGTAATGTAAAATCTGGCTACTTCTACGATCAAGCTATGCACATATTCGATAGCCTACTTTTGCATTTGTTTAACAACTGCACTCCTCCCGGTCGACCATTAATAGTCTACGTATCAGAATGTCAGAATTACATATATACATGAATAGGCCAATATGTCAGTATCTTAACCGGCATCGCCTCTTGTTATATGCAGTATAAATGTGATCATAGATAATATTCAGCTCTAATATAGTCTACAGTGTATATTAGAGCTGAATCCGCTCATGATTATTTTCGGCACATGTGTTGGACTCTTGCATAGTTTAAGAGTTCGTAGAAATTTATACAATAAACTTGTCAACCTATAAATAATTTGGCCTACTCAGTTACGGGGGATATGTTTTTGAAGAATAAGCCAAATGTTTAGATCCGGATGTTAGTGTGCAATCCAGTGATGCATTTATATTGTTAGAATAGGCCGGTGCATAAGTACGAAGAAGACAGCGAAACATTTTAAAATCGAGTTTAGATATTTTCCGCAGAATTAAAGGTTTCATTTAATGGCACTGTGGCTTTGTATCGTAAGACCACAGCCTTTGTGATGAACATCAGCTTCTGGCTTGGTCAAAGATGGGCTGTCTAAAGATACATTTAAATACATTTTACGTTTAGATAGGCCTACATTTAGATGCATTTAACTTTTAGATACATTTTACGTTTAGATACATTTAGCTTATGTGCTCGACTTTCTGTGATATACCTGTCATTCCATAGAGTACTGAATTGTTTTCTCTCTATGGATTAGTATGTGCTGGGTTCAAACGTGGGCTCGCCCTTCACTGTCATCGCTTTCGAGTGAGAAAATTGAAGTTAACATTAAGCTTTACCAACTTTATGGGTAGAGCGCTCTCTCTCTCTCTCTCTCTCTCTCTCTTATAAGTTTTATCAAATGATAATTCTAGGACGTATATTACACATTTTACTCTTTGCTTTATCTCTCTCTAAAACTTATTCACTTTATCGACTCTATTAACTGCCGTTTACCTTTGCGGATCTTCGAGCAAAGCCAGTGAGTGGATCGATTGATAATTATGGTCTCCGGTTTATGAAAAGTTTTTGCAGAGTTTCAAATTAAAATTCTTACTTCGCCTCATCACATGCATGATTTCGAGACAAGAAACTGATATTAAATTTGTCTCCAGTCTTTAGATCTAGCGTTTAGAAGTTCAGACGTATCGTCTGTTACTACAAGAGCAGTAAATGATAGATCCGTACTACATTGAGCCGGACAATGTACTGAAACACCATACAAATAGAAATAGAAGTCAAATGAAAGTCATTCAATTGCTTTATGAAAAATTGTATAAAGAAGCGAACAAACACTAGACGAGAAGACGAGTATAAATATGTTTATTTCGCTAGGTCACTTAGTGGCTTTTTCACTAGTATTTATAACTTTTCATTTTTTAAACTTATCCCTATGTTGTGTAGAATTTCGTGAAACTAATGTGATAAGACTTTTAAATCTATTTAAAACAGAAATTACTATGACTCATTGGATACTGAAGCTGAACGGTTTATTGTAGTATTATTCAGAAGTTCTAAGTGGAATAGTAGCAAGTGGTCCCGGTGGACTGCAGGCTCCGGGATGAGTGACTTCCTGTGTGTGGGGGACATCATATGTCTCTACTGTGAAGAGACAGAGGGTTATGTGTACAACTGTCAGAGCAGGCAAGTCTATCCTAGTATAATATCATTTAGTTCGTTTATTGCAAGAAATCTGATTCCCCGTGGTGTCCGGGTTGTTTGAAGAATTGATCAATGGTGACTGCACGTGTCGCAGAAGGCTAATAAAGCACGAAGATCCATACCAACGTCTGAAAGGGCGTTCGGTTGGTGAGCGCGAGTATGATAACGATGAGTATGATAAGGGAGTATGATAACGATGATGATTGCAAGAAATCTGATACACTGCAGAAGCCCTACACAGATACACAGAACTGTTACAGAATACAGAACAGTTACAGAATACTGTACAAACTAGATAATTCAGATGTTAGTAAGTGCCATTATATAACATTCATCATCATCTTCTACAAAAATTGCTCATGAATTCAAGTTTAGCTAAGGTCGGAAAACGATTAGACCTTTTAAGCTTTTCCATTCGTTTTATAGAAAATTTTATAGCAATATCTGGAATCTAGGCTCTCACAATTCGAAGGTCCTTTCTGACAGTGGTTTGGGGCTTAGAGTTTTGTCGCCTTTTACGACACGTGCAGTCAACATTTAGTCTATTCTTCTGCAAACCGTACACAATACGGGTCAAACACGGACACGGACACAACACGAGTTGGTTTAGAAGTGGTCCCTAGTAAACATTTTAATTGCAAATTTCTTTTCCATCTAAAGAAAAGTGCAGAAAAAGGTGAATGCTATGGAGTGTTAATTATAGCACTAAACAATTTCGCATCAGCTGCCTCAGCGATATTTTCAACATATTTTCAAATAGTTACAACTTGTTTTATCAACGTTACAACTTGTGACCTTTCTAAGGTACGGCGCAAGACTTTTTCTCAGAAACGCCTATGAAGCGCAACCACAATTGCGACGCAGAAGTTAATTCTAAAGATAAAATAGATTAAGACATCGCTAGTGTTTAGAATTAAGTATTTTAAACCTCAAAGTACGGATGGAAAATCGATTAGACTAATAACGTTATATTTCCTGATTAATATGTTCAGAAGAGGAGTTGGATTAAAGTATATCATTCAAGCACTTAAAAGTGCTAACTTTAACTACATTTATTATCATCAGATAATATTATCTGATATCATCATCAGATACCATCTTCTGATCTTATCATCTGATATCATCATCTGATATCATCATCTGATATCATCATCTGATATCATCATCTGATATCATCATCTGATATCATCATCTGATATCATCTCATCATCTGATCTCATTATCTGATATCGTCATACATGTATTGTATATACTTGCAAAAAGGCGTAAATTCTCAAATCATGGCACGTAATTGCCCACACGATAATGTTTAATTGAGTTGAAAGATGACTATTAAGTATTCTTCTTAATTATCCTCGCAATGTTATTGCTGTTGCTACTTAGCCTACTGTTGCTCTGATGCCCGTGTTGCTGGCTTAGTTTGCTCTTATCACTGAAACGAGTCTACGAATCCGTGTCTCGTGAGACTCTAGTCCCGTTTGTTCAGTTTTATACGATGATAGAAACATTGCAAACACGCTAGGATCGTCCACGTAAGCTAAAGTGGAGCAAACTGATAAAGTTAATCATTACTGATTTATAATTCTACAACACACGCAATTGTATAGGCACTTTCGGTTTGTCTGTGCATTCAATGTATTAAGCAATTTCATGAGATTCCTTATTTTATAGAATCGATGAAGGCGCAGTGAGGCATATTGTAATTTTTTCATACAATTTAAATTGTCTTCTCTCAACCGTCTACAGTATGTCCAAAATGTTCTCGCACGTGTTGTTTGCAAGTCTTCTAGACTTCAATTTCTCTCTTTCTCTACTTCAAGTCTTCACTGGCTCCCTGTTAATCAACACATAAAATATAAAATAGCTCTGGCAACTTTCAAAACTCTTGTGATTTGGCAAGACTTACTGAAGCCTCTGCGTACATATCTGAAACTCTTCATCCCTATTGTCCTTCACGTGCACTTCGTTCCACCGATGCCAATCTTCTCTCTGTTCCAAATGTTATCACATCATTGGGCAGACGTTCATTCTCTTATGCAGCACTCACAATAAGGAAGTTTTTACCTATTTATCTTCGCTCTTGTTCCTCTCTTTCTACTTTCTTTTGCTAGCTTAAGACATATCTTTTCACACTATGGACATACACTATCTATTCTTATTATATTTTGATCATCGGACCGGCTTTCATTTTAGGACCATACTTTTCCACAGAACATTTCATTTGCAGATCGGTCTGGGTGAATTGATCTGTAGTGACGTGTGCTGTGGGGACGTCCCTGACATCAGCCTTGGATGAAGAAACTTTTATTAAGCTTTTATTAGTATTATTATTATTATTATTATCTTATTTCGCATCTTATCACTGTGACTCCACCTTACAAATTCGACTTCTGCATCAGTACAACAAGCAATGCGCCTTTATAAATAATATCAATTGCCTATAACTATAGTGACTCTATACTGCTGCTCTTTTAGAATTGATATCTGTATAAGATTCAGAACTGCGCCTTGATTACTCTATGAGTCTTGCATGAATCTGCATAAACTGCTTTCGCAGATTACTTTAATTATTAGTCCAGCCTATAACAGATAATACGAGGTATAAAGTTATAAACTTTACACGATTAAAACGAGACTTTCCTACATGCAGGTATTTTGTGTTTGTATTGTTAGCGCCGCCTACAATGGGGTGTTCGTGAGTCAATGGCAGGATCGAGAGAGGCCGAAGACTGTGCCGTGCCCTCAAGGTTTCAATTCTCTGCTTACTCTACTTACAACACTTAGTATTTTGATTTAATTACTTGAATTAATTTATTAAATAATGTACTTTGCATATGTTGTGTCCGGTTTGTGAAAGAAAGAATCAACCGTAAACTGCACGTGTCGCAAAGCGCTAAGATCCAAAACAGCGTCGGAAATAACATTCGGTTGGTGCATGCTTAGGCTCCAGGAATTGATATACATTTTCTAAAACCCGACCGTATAGCTAAACTGGTATTAAAGGGAAAATGATAATGAAGATAATTAAATATTGTACTTCATAAACGCTTTACGCAGTTCTTAAGTTGAGTCATGATACAAGCACTATGACCGAACATTACTAAAAATAGTAGCTAATAATATTAAAATTTAAAATGCGAAGTCTGAACAATTAAATATCTTAGATTTAATTATTTATCTGTAACAACTTTATTCGAAGAGAGATTTATATTTATTACAACCAGCAAAAAGCTGTCAGAAGTCGCATTATACTGACACATCATAAAGACGTATCAATATAATATAAAGGCATCGTCGTCATAACTTCCCATTGAATCCCAGTTTAACTAGGGTCGGGATATGTTTTTAAAACCTTTCCATTAATTTTATTAAATTGTTCTAACAATTTCTGGAGCTTAGGCGCTCACCAAGCGAAAGCCCTTTCTGATGTTGATTTGGATCTTAGTGCATTGTCGCCTTTTACGACACGTGCAGTCCACGATTGGTCTATTCTTCAACAACTCAGACACAACACGGATACAATGTAATATGAATGTATAAATCATTTAAATTATATCAATCACTTAAAAAAACTAAAGTAAATAGTTTTTTCCTGTGGCCATCAGAGAGGATGGGATAGTGAACATGTTTGAAAGGAACTTAAAGCAGTGTCTACTAAGACTTGTCATCTTCCATGCTACAGCACTAGAGATGTTTGTTAAATATATATCTGTGTATTGTATTTTTGATGTTTTTGGCAATACCATTATGGGGCATCAGCCGAGCTCTTATTAGGAGTCTGCAACACTCATCCCGTTCAACTTCTCTGTACTTTGCAAAGCATGAAGAATCGATGTAGCCATCGGCTAAACATAGGAAAACCTAAATTTTTCCAAGAAAACCTAAATTTCGACCAGTCTAGTTGAAACGTTGGATCAATTCCGAAACGTTCCTATCCTGATAATTAAGATCATCGAAGATTTTTATCGTGGCTGACAATTTGGTGATGAATAAAATCATCACAAACAAGAAATAATAAAAACAACAAGAAGCAATTAGAAACACGAAAAAACAGCAACAAACAACCTTTACAACGATTAACACGATTTCTGTTACAGCGATACAGTTCCAGATCTGCATTCAGAATCGTTATAAGCTGAACAAGAAGCATCGCAAGATCTTAGCCTCACTCAGTGAAAATGATGACTCACTGCTGGCCAAGCAACTCAGAGCTCAAGCCAAGGTTAGTGGCAGATATTTATTGACTAATTATTAATTATTAATTACTAATTATTAATTACTGGTTATTAAAAGTTCTAGTGACTTCAATATATCATATGTTTAGAACAGTTATTTGTACTGAAACGTATCTTCTTTACTTAGCGTCACTTTTGATGTTGTCGCGTACAGTCTGCTGGCGTTTAATCTCTCCCTTACTCTCTCAATCTCTTTCTCTTTTTCTCTATCTCTCTCTCTCTCTCTCTCTAGTGTTCTCACCAAGTGGCAGGTCCATGGTTTATATTTCTACTCAGAGACTACTTTCACACTCTGCACGAGCACGTTATAACATCAAATTAATCCCTTCATAATTAATTTTATGCCTTATTCGTGCCTTATAAAGCCTATAGCTTAAGGATAGGACTTCCTGAGTGAGCTCTAGTTGCCTCCTCAATTCTTGCATAGTCGCCCTTACGAAACGTACAGTTAACCGTTTGCCTATTATATATTCAGTGTGTCAGACCACAATGGAAATAAAAAAGTTTGCTACTAGTGTATTACTCACTGATAATTACTTCAACGTGAGTTGAAGTAATTATCAGTGAGTAAAAAACAATTAAGGTCTTCTCAATCTTTTCAATTAAGGTTTTCTCGCCTGTGAATTCCACTAATTTGTGAGAGCCGGTATACTAAACTTCTTCTACTTTTCTGTTGTTGGACTACTGCCATTTCTAATTCATATTAAATAATCGTAATAAAAGGTTGCATTAATTTTTAGAGGTTTATAAAAGCGTAGATGCGTTCTCTCTCTTTCCCTCTCTAGTGTTCTGCCAAGCGGCAGGTCCAAGGTACAGATTCCTACTCACATCCAGCCTTTCACGATCTATAAAGAGCACACCATCGATTAACCAGTTAATTCCTTCACAATGGCCATTTCCCATCCACACTTTAATGTAGTATATAGCTTGGGAACAATATGGCTTCTGAGGTGGATTCCTGTTGCCTTCCTCGGTTCTATAATGGATTAACTGCAATTTTTAGCATAGATCCGTTCACTGTCTGATTAAAATATTGTTGTTAATTATGTTGTAATTTGACCATCGAAATTCCGTCCACATCGTGCAAATTAAAAATCTAAAAACACTATACATGTATATCTGGCTTTTCATTTTTCTGAAAATGGCGTTATAAAAATATAATAATGTTATACTATCAAAATAGCGTTAATGTAAACAGGATATCAGATTGAAGTAAATCTATATGCGAATATTAGAAATCTCACAATATAGACATGGCTACTGATGTAGGCCTATCTCAATGGCCAACTTTGAAAACATGCCATTGTTTATAATAATGAACAGAATTAACGTGGAGACATGTCAACATGGTTCAACTTTAATAAACCTCATTCAGGCTGAACCATGCTATTTTTGGAGATAACCATCTAATCATTGAAACTTGTCATTTTGTTTATGGTAAACTAACTACATTAGCGTCAAACAGTGTTATTGATTATTGTAAACTATGTAAACATTAAAGCTTATTATTGTTTATAGTAAACAGTGTTTACAATAAACAATATGCTATAAATGATTTGACACAGATCTCCACTCAGGCAGAGGATGATGACAACGTGGCGGAGCAGAAGCGACAGCACGGCAAAAGAGTCAGATATGGAGAGGTCGTACAGGTGAGTTCACGCTATTAGAACTAACATGTTAACTGAGTCCACCCTATGCTGTTAGAATTCTTATGTTAAAAGAGTCCACTCTATTAGATCTCTTATGTTAACTGAGACCAATATATTTCATCTCTTATGTTAACTAAATCCTATCTATTAGATCTCTTATGTTAACTGAGTCCTATCTATGCTGTTAGATTTCTTATGTTAACTGAGTCCTACCTATTAGATTTCTTATGCTAACTAAATCCAATCTATTAGATCTCTTATGTTAACTGAGTCCTATCTATTAGATGTCTTATGTTAACTAAATCCTATCTATTAGATCTCTCATGTTAACTGAATCCTATCTATTAGATATCTTATGTTAACTGAATCCTATCTATTAGATCTCTTATGTTAACTGAGTCCTATCTATTAGATCTCTTATGCTAACTGAATCCTATCTATTAGATGTCTTATGTTAACTGAGTCCTATCTATTAGACCTCTTATGTTAACTAAATCCTATCTATTAGATCTCTTGTGTTAACTGAATCCTATCTATTAGATGTCTTATGGTAACTAAATCCTATCTATTATATCTCTTATGTTAACTATATCCTATCTATTAGATTTCTTATGTTAACTAAATCCTATCTATTAGATGTCTTATGTTAACTAAATCCTATCTATTAAATTTCTTATGCTAACTATATCCTATCTAGTAGATGTCTTATGTTAACTGAGCCCTATCTATTAGATCTCTTATGTTAACTGAGTCCTATCATTTAGATCTCTTATGTTAACTGAAACCTATATATGAGATGTCTTATGTTAACTAAATCCTATCTATTATATCTCTTATGTTAACTGAGTCCTATCTATTAGATTTCTTATGCTAACTAAATCCAGTCTATTAGATCTCTTATGTTAACTGAGTCCTATCTATTAGATTTCTTATGTGAACTAAATCCTATCTATTAGATCTCTTATGTTAATTGAGTTCTATCTATTAGATTTCTTATGTTAACTGAGTCCTATCTATTAGATCTCTAATGTTAACTGAGTCCTATCTAGGCTCTTAGATTTCTTATTTAGCTGTTCGTATTATTTCTGCTTGTGCGTCGTAAGTGCATTTGACTCTACTTATATCATTTTTCTTTCCTTATTTTTGTTTTCAGCTTAAGCACATCTTTACGAACAAGTTCATCCACGTCAGCACAACGCAGACGAGTAGACGAGACAAGAACAACATGCTCGTAAGTAGAGTTATCTCTCTTGTGTTGCGCACAGTTGCAGGTCCTAGGGTCAAATTATTATAAATAGCGTGAGTTAGCACTCAATATTGAGTAGTCATGTATCACAAAGGTGGGCTTACTATAAATCACATCTCAACAGTAAAAATTTTCTAAGTATGAATAACCATTTTCTTTTCCAATAGTCTTTCCCTATTTAATAAGATATTAGGCTCAACCGATGTCTATGCTTCATACAAGATTCTGCAGCTGAATTGATCCTAATTCTAGAAAGAGAACATTTAAAAATGTTTTTGCTAACGCCGATATTCCTGTTGCTAACGCCGATATTCCTGTTGCCAACGCCGATATTCCTATTAGGAATCGACAGGAATTATAATGGAACGATACATGTAGGCTTAAAAGAGCATGAACAACTTATCTCTCATCCAGCTGTTCTGATCTTTTGATGAAGCTGTAATATTTTATATTGAGATATATAAGTAAAAAGCAATGAAGAGCTCAGTAAATGAAAGTCTGTAAATGAGAGTCAGCTAATCTGTAAATAAGAGTCAGTTAATCCTTTGACAACATTAAAACAATGACTGAATGATAAAACAGTACACTTTAACGATGGTATTTGTAAGTGATGATTGTCATTTTTACACTTTCAACAGATATAAAACTTGCATTTGTTACAACAGAATGTCATTTTGTCTTTCTGAACGTTTCAACTTTTATCTAATTATCCTGTCATAAACTTAATTTTGAGCTTTTTCCGCTTTCACAGGTTCACTTACAGGATTACAACGCTAAGCACGCTCAGTTCAAGATACTACCCAGGTACAAGGTCAAAACCGAGGGAGAAGCGGTACGTAATTAAGAATATTTGATTTATTTTAAAATATGACCATTTTCACGATTGATCACATTGATCGGAATAAAATGGTGTTGCAGACATTGGTTTCACAGATTTAAGTTACTCATTGCCAAGAAGTCACTACAGAATACGCCAACCTTAATCTTGACGTGTCGTAAGAAGAAACTAAGCTGGAATTGAAGGAGACAATCCAAAAAAATCAGATGCCAAATTGTTGAAGTTCAAATAAAAGCAAAATGAATATGTTAATGGGGTTACATGTATAAACGAGATGCTATACAATCATATACCTGCGTTTACTGTGCGAGTCAATCAATTCCGAGAATATAAAAGGTTATCGTTGAAACAGCGCCAAGAATATAAACTTAATTTTAAGGTTTTAAAATTTAAGTAGAACTTAAGTGTGGTAAAAGCTTATAACCTAGCCTTTATGATAAGATCAGATTAGATGTCAATGGGTTGCCCACAGAGCGTGATATTAGACTGTGAATAAAAATATTTACTTTAGCCTTGAGAAATCATAAGACAGAGAGAGAGAGAAAAAAAAGAGAGGGAGAGAGAGGGAGAGGGAGGGAGAGGGAGAATGAGAGTTTGCAAAATAATTATCGGACAACTTAAAGCTTTATATTTTGCGGAATTATGATGAAACAAAACTAATGACATGTTAGTATTATTTTTTTTGTAAAATAATGCCAGTAAAATATTTCATTCGGGTTGAATTTTATGACGACTATGTTTGGGATGTCTAATTCTGCGGAGATTACATCAGCGCTCTTTTACATCATAGATTACATCAGCGCTCTTTTACATCATAGATTACATCAGCGCTCTCTTACATCATAGATTAGATCAGCGGCTCTCTTACATCATATATTATATCAGTTTCTTCTCTCATCGCTGCCAGATATTTGCGTTCTCTGTTCCTATTGCTAGCAGATATTGCGAGGACATTTCCGAACTCGGAGCAATGCAAACTCTGGAAAACTAATTGCAAATACTGGAGCTCTTTGGCTACATGGCTGTTCTTGATTTTGCTTGTCTCAGGTTCAAGTCTACGATCAGATAACATTCGAGAGCGTCAAATCACCGGGTCAGCTGTTTCATGCCAGTGCCCCGTACAAAATAGACAATTTCTCCATAGGGTATGCTCTATAAGTAGTGTTAATAGACAAAAACAGTAATAGTAATGTGGCACTATATTTACCTTCGTCAAAAGTAGAGACCCTACATGTATATTTAAAACAGTCATATTTTGAATGAGATGATGCACAATCGTATAGGCCTACTTGCATTACTGTGCGCTGTAGTCAATTGCAATAATATATAAGGCTATCATTGAAACAGATCCAATAATCTAAAATCGATCTGCCGCTGATCGTAAGTAAAACTGAGACCACGTAGCGTAAAAGTAACAAAATTATATGCTAATTTGTGATTTAATGCAACAGCACTTTGATATGGATCATATAAGAAATGTGAGGCGTACAATTCTAAAAATGAATGATGCAATATTTTTTATTTCTAAATCATCAGTTTGCTGTTCAATAATATAGATCGGAATTGAATCTTGGGGTTCAGCCAGCAGGCTTTACTGTTGTAAGGAATTACAGACCCACTGAAGAGCAAAAGGAATTGCTGAGGGTATGTTTTGCTAAACATTATTGAACGCCGACTATGTATGTATGTATGCGAAGATCTCATATCTTACTAATTTCCTTCGCTATCCGACTTTCTAGACAAGATTTAAAATTACTTGTAGCTTAGATAATCTGTTTTTCAAGTTAGCAGTAGATTTACAACTTCACGAGACCCGTACAGCAGTAATGAAGCAACTAACCACTGAACGGCCTCTGTTCTGTTAATTCAATATTCATTAAAAATGTATTTATTTCAACTTAAATTACTTAATAATAGTACTAGAACAGAACAAGTATTCGCAACAATTAACAATCAACAATAATTATAATTAGACCGATATTTCGTCCATCAAAAACTATATTGAGAAAAATCCAAGCCGGTGAGCAAAAAGAAGGCCCAAAACGGCGTGAATTTCAAAATCCAGAAAATCAGTCAAAAGTTATTGTCTAAACAAACTGGCTTTGTCATCGTGAGTCTAGAATAATAATAATAATACTGTGATTAAATGTAATACTGTTTACGTTGAGCATAATTTTACAACCATTCTTCGTCGACATTAGCAATAAGTGAATTTGTCAACTCTAAATGTGACATGCAATTTACGATGACTCTACTCTAATAAATTAAAAATTTGATAGATTCTTAACCGTTTACAGTCGGGACATAGACAGAGTTCACATATATGGCTAATTTTTGGATATGTTCTACAATTTGGGCTACCATAACAGCATTTGAAAACATCTTGACAATTTTTTTACATTTTATGTGAAAATTTTTATGTTCCCAAAATGGGAACGTTGGACTGTGCATAGGCAACGACGCGTTCAGTGATACAATGTTAATATAGCTTGAAATATTTGTACAAATTTCTCTAATTTAAGAGTTGAGTAATAGAAAACATGAAACCTAAACATTCCTTACAAAAATCCCAATCAAATGATATCATATTGTCATCAACAATCATATTGTTACCTATAACAATACATTTAGTTCAATATATGCCAGTCTAATATGTCTTATTCTCTAGCTACATTATATCTAAACATTCTTAAAGAATATCCCAATAATAAAATAATAATATCAACACTATCATTTATTCTCTAATTACAGTCTGTAGTCATGATACCTTACAGTTGTGTAACGTACTACATGTCCAATAACAGTGCTATTGCTACGCAACTGGCTGGTTATTATGGCCTGGCGTGGTACAGACCAGAACAGAGTTATGCAGGCGCTTCTTGCATTTCACACACTGTAGGTGAGTATTAGTCATACAAAAAGTGCATCTTCCCTGCCTTCGCTTTCCAAATGGTGGCTCACTCCATAATATCGGATGTCGTTGCGTGTAGGAGCTGTTGGGCCACCAAGTCGTATGCGTGCCTGCTGTGACCTCAACAGTGCCATCGTTACTGTTCTTCTAAACTAGATGTGAGTAAGTGTGCTGTCAGGATGCAGATATTGGTAGAACCTGAAAGCAGTAACTACTGCCATGTTTAGACCGTTGCTAAACAGATTCCATCACCACTTCTTAGAACGGATCCGTGGCCGATACGAAGCCAGCATCCTATCTAACACATCAAACCCACCCATTCCATCGTTGTACTTTCTGATGAGATCAGGTCGTGTTACTTTAGTTTCCTTCACACCCTTTACCCTCCTTTTCGCTGAATTTACTGGTGTAACGCCTAGATGGTTGCTGGAAACTGTGACTACAGAATTGTCGTTCCATCATACGAAGAGTACCTGTCCATCAGATCTGTAGTCAAAGTGACCTCGGTTGGTCTTCTTCATTTGAGGTATGGTCATCAAAGGACACTTGTTGCACCTGTTATCATTCACAGTGCCACATGCCCTAAAACCTTTGTCACTGAGATCAGACATAAGTTGATGACTTGTGAAGAAATTGTCGAAATGGACTACGTGGCAAGCTGGCTGGTAGACAACTTCCAACAATCCAATCCTTATATACCCTGCAGACATACCCCTATTATCAAGCAACCCCTCCCCCCGTATTAAAGGTGGCTTTACATGATTAAAGGATTATCTCTAAATTCCTTCAAGTTATACAAAATTCTGTTATACAAGAATCTCAGATAGACAGCTAGTTCACGGCTTCACTAGTGAAACCCAATAATCTTAATTGGTCTTTTTGATTCGTCACTAGAGAATCCCACGGGACGGATTCTTTCATCTTTACTTTATTCACGGCTTAGTAACCACGGCAGTTAGGCGTTGTTGCTAATTAAGTTAACAAGCTGTCAAACAATTCAAGCCCCTCAAGAAGTCAACCAATTAAAATCGTCAACCCATCAAAGAGTCTGCTCAGTTTACAACCGTGAAGAATCCGTCCGTGTGTACAGCTATACAGCTATACATATTCACTCTATAATAAGTAATAATACTGTTATTGATAAACCATTGCAATCAACCAACAATAAATAATTGTAATTGCATGACAGGAGAAAAAGTAAATAGGTACATGTATGTTATCCATTTACGGATCAGGAATTTCGGGGTTCAAATCATAGACTCACCCATCACAGACATGCTTTAGCAATCAGCTTAGCTGCAAAAGTAGTAAAAGATATACCAGTAACTTGCTTATACACAGTCCAACGTTCCCATTTTGGGAACATAACATGTTTTGAAGAATATCTTTTAAAGTAGACTATATACAATACTTGTTACTACAGTATTTCAAAAAGCACATATTTAGCTATAAAATAATGCAAAAATTATAATTTTACAAATATAATTTAATATTAAATTAATTTTTAGAAAATAAAAATAAAGAAATTGAAATATGCGTCAGATTTTGTTTCTGTAAACTTAAAAATTGGAACAAGCCCTCAACAAGTTATATAGTTTTAGAAGGTTTTATCCAAACTTAATAGCCTTCCATCATGATTAAATAGTTATGCGTTAGAATAGTTGAGTAATATGCAATAGCTTCCATGTTCCCAAAATGGGAACGTTGGACTGTAAACGGTTAATGGATACCCTTGCTATGTCCACGTTGCTGAGGAACAAACTGCATGTGTCGTAAAAGGCAATAAAGAACTAAGTTCCAAAATAATTTCAGAAAGCGAATTCGGCTGGTGAGCGCCTAGGTTCCAGAAATAGCTACTAAATTTTCTAATCGCGACTATAGTTAAACTGGGATTCAAGAGAAGAAGATGATGATGATGATGATAATGATAATGATGACGATGATGATGATGTCGTGATGATGACAGATTCCTAATGGAATATGTACAGTGTAGGTCTAACTTTACTCTTTGCTGTTTTGTTAGGGTGGTAGTGTAATACGATTGTTCCACAAGGAGCTGGAAGCCTTTGTTGTAGCTGAGGGTTTGTTTGATGATGAGGTCACTGAAGATGGTGAGTATTCAATTATTTTGTCAATTACAATATAATATAACATAAAAACAATTAGAGTGCTAAAGTCGTCTGTGATAACATAGAACGTTATTGAGATAAATTCAAGCCAGTAAGCAAGCACAAAATGGTCCAAAACGGTGCGCAAATAATTTCTCGTAATGACATGTTTTATTGCGTCCAGAAATTCGGAATTTGATTAAGTGTGATCGAATACACTAACTATTAATCCTTTAGAAGATCCAAGAAAACAATTTGAGTACAGGAAGCGTTTTCAATTCACTTCAAAGCGCAACACAAACGAATCATAATCATGTACATATAAACAATATATACGTAAGAGATAGCATGTAGCCAAGTATTGATTATATTAAAAGCAATAGAGTGTTACATTTAGAGTGATTTGTGGTTACCGGAAAATCCTATCGCCCATCAAGCCAAACGCCTACAGCTTAATATATGTTATAAAAACTATTAACCAAATGAAATCTAAAACACATTATAGACTACATTGTTCTTTTAGATTTCTTGAGAAAGAAAAGACTTTTAGAATTTTTATGAGTTTCATCTCTTAAATAACTTTTAAGCCACTCCTAAAATTATTTAATAACTAGCGTAATAAATTCAATAACCTTTACCTTCACGAACAGAACACTGGATTTGAACCCTGTATCTACTGATCTGCTGTCGAACGACCTACCAACAAACCACCGGCTCAGTGCCAACTATATGTTATCAGATAGCATGAGACTGTACTCAAACTGTACTGTATTGCACTGTATTGACTTTACTACTCTGTACTGACTGTACTGTACTCTCTTCTCTATATACGTGTATACAGTGTATGTTGTATTTATTTCGACACAGTTCATTTAAGAGTGAGAGAGGTGGACCAGCTGGTGCCAAAATCTCTCTACCCAACCACGTCAGGCAACACATTCTGGCAGGTAGAGGCGGAGTCAGGAATACTCTCTGGTTAGTTGAACCTCGTAGAGGGAACTCTCGTTTAAATAAACCTGTATTGTTTGAGTTCGAACAACTGTATGCTATGCTATGCACAATTGTATATCCATATCATGGCATACTGCGAGAGAGTATCGTAAAGGCTATAATTATAAACCATTAATGTGGGACTAGTTTTAAATCGATAGCGCCTCTGAAAACCGAATATTGCCCGAGAGCATTTAATACTATTCTATAGCAAGAGATAGGGTGAACTAGGAAGAAAGTAAAGGGAGAGAGTAAGAGAGAAGGCAAGAGATATCCACATATTGACAGTATGTCATACAGCACACTTATCTACGAATATTTTAGTAGAGTAGTGGATACATGTGGTGTTGTACTGAACTGTTTATGTTTTTTACAACTTCAGTTTTGATTAATTTCTACTATTGGAATTACAAGTTTGGTGTTATACATGTAAGTCTTCAACACCAGTGTTACAAGTCTTCAAAACCAGTGTTACAAGTCTTCAAGACCGGTGTTACAGGTCTTCAAGACCTGTGGTACAATTCTTCAAGACCGGTGTTACAGGTCTTCAAGACCGGTGTTACAATTCTTCAAGACCGGTGTTACAAGTCTTCAAGACCGGTATTACAAGTACTCAGGACTGGTGTTACATTAATTCATGACTTTCCGAACTCGTATAAGTCAGATATTTGTCGTAGGTGAGCTGATTCGCTGGGAGCAGCAGTTGAGGTTTCGCCACATGCCCACCCGTCAGTACCTCTGCATCACGACAGACAGGCGAGTCACTCTCACATCTGACTCACGTGATCCCCGCACCGTCTTCAGACTGCATCCTGTCATGAAGGTATCGCTGTTGTTGTTGTTGTTGCACACAAAGGAAGTCAGTAGGGCTTGATGATCATGTCACTGGAGTAGTATAGGATTCAAGGATTCCAAAAACTTACATTCGTTTGTTAGATGATAGTAACCTTCTGCCGTCCGTCTCTAGGAAAATCAGTTAGTTAATCAAAAATAAATAAATAAAATTAAAACATTTGGTCAAAAAATCTTGCAAAGCAACCAATAAAATGACATACAAATCAATTATTCAATTGTTCAATCAGTCTATCAATCAATCAATCAATTAATGATTACGTATTAATAGCACTGTTTATTTACAGAAAACTACTAATATAAAACTAAAAATATTAAAAGGTCGACAAGCATAATGGCAGTATAATTGGCCAAATTAACTGCATTACGCCGATGACAAATGGCGAAAATCATTCGCTTATAGCATCTCCGTCTGTAGCCTTTAACTTAAGCACTGTGTTAGATTTAATTCTCAAGTAATATTTTAAGTGAACAAAACCTATTGTTTTGAAATATTATAAGTGCCGTATATGTGTAACTTTTACAAAATTGGCTAAATAGGCTTAAATTCAAAATATTAAATTGTGAATTTAGCCTTGTGCATATTGGGCTAAAATCTAAGATTACAGTGTAACTATGCTCATAATCGGAAGGCATCTTTTCAAAAAGCTGGTAAAGCTAATGTTAAAGTCAGTTTCCTCACTCGAAAACGATGTCAGCGAGATTTGAACCCCGCACATACTGATCCGCGATCGAATATCTTACCGACATGTTGGTAAGATATTCTCAGGTCAGTCTAGAAGTGTATATCCCGATTAGGCTGGTCGGATGATTACTTCGTATTACTGGAGAGAGTAAATTAGCAGTATGAGACATTGACTAATATTGAAGTCGCATTGTAGCTTAGATATCAAATGTAAAATAAAGCTGCAAGCAATTGTTTTGTGATATAACTTCTTTAATATCATTGAAATTAAAATTTGTTTTATTGTTTTGTAGAATTTATTTCCTGTGGACGATATAACTTAAATTAAACTATCTTATACACTGTTCTATATGCATTTTTAATTGAATATCAGGCTAAGGTATAAATCGCATGTTTTTACATTTTCATATTTTAATATTCATAAATTTTCATCATATTTCTCGTATGATAAAAAATTTCTACATTTATAGAACAATTATTTTATGTTAAATTTCTCTAAATACTAATTAAGGTTTTGTTAGCTGTTTTATGATAAAAAATGTGCAGTTAAGACTGCGATAATAAAATCGGATAATTTCATGTATTTTACTTTTGTTTAATTGCCTGTTTTACCTCACATGTATTCTATTGACCAAGACATGGACTTAATTATCAATGCATTCAAAAAGATTTATTGGACAACTTTTCCCATTGATGTAGATACTGTGTGTATAATATATTTAGTGTAATTTCACTTTATAGTAGGCTTTATAAGGGCGATTATTCGTAAGTTTTAATGAACCGACTTGGATGATCGGCACCAGACGGATCATAGATTTTTTAAATCTTTAATTAATTTAGTTACATTTGACCGAATTTTTGCTCTAGATATTTCGAAGAAAAGTTAAACTAGTCTTCTAAAAAAGTTTCATTTTGCTTTTTAATACTGCACCATACCGTATTGGTTCTTTTAAACTTAGAACCATAAATAAACTGAAAATGTGTTTTTCTACGACATAATACGTAAAACTATAGTGAAACTTACGAGTACAGATAATCACATCTGTAGACTTTAGTTCAAGGTATAAATTAACCTTTTATGCTATCTAGGCTACTTGACTATGCTGGGAATTGATTTATCTCTGTAAAAGTATTAATATTAATAACCAATAGCGTTATTACTGTAACAAAAGCACTCAATCTAATTCGAAGATTCAGCGCTGTCGGCTTTAGCGGCTTCTTCAAAAAAGAAAATCTCGAATAGACGATCTGCCATTTAGCACAGCGTTTTTCTCTCTTGGTTTCTGATCAACCGCCGGGATTTCAACCCGGATTATAGAGATAATGACGGCGGGGTTAGAGCACTTGGTTTAGTTGCGCGTCAGTTATCCAAGTTGAGCTGCATCGACCTCGGTTAATACTTTGTGGGTGACCACCTTGGAAGACCAAGTGTTGGTAAAAGCTTAGGAAGGAAAAAATCCCAGGGTGAAGGAAGGTTATTCTTAAATCCGCGCCGGCTGCAATTGATGCGCCATCAAAAGGCAACGATTACTAATAACCATGGAAGTGAAGGAGGAAATGGGTCTTAAACAGGCATCCAGTGTGCCGTTATGTTATAATGCTAACAGCTCATTTCTCATACACGAATGATGCAAAGTTAACATTGCTATAGTCCGCGAACAATTATTACATTATTTTTTAAACAGTATTAATCATAATATGAATTTTATTTCAGTTTTTATTACACTGTTCATGTTAAATTTTGCACGTTTCTAATACTGCTTGATTTTTGTGAACTAAATTTTATCTTAGATTTGTAGTCATTACCAATGAATAGAATAGGGAAATATTAAGCTATAATGTTATTCTGAAATGTTTTTAAAATATATTAAAATAAGTTTAAGTATTTAATACGTAAAATAAGTTTAAATATTTTTGTAATATTTAAAAATCAGTAATTTGCTTTATTTTTGTCTTGTTTCTCACACGTTCCCAAGCTAGCGTTTTGCTAAGCCTGTTAAATCTTGAAATACTTCGTAGTAGTTTTATTCTATCAAACATTGCAGGAAATATTTCAATACTCTATACCGGAAACTATAAATTTTTTAAGCTCATCAACCGTGTTATGATTCTAAAAAATAAAGCTTTGGGACATAGTTTAACGTATGTTTTTCGTATCAATTAGCATCGTGCTATTTGTTTATTTTATGCCTGATTCTTTGAAAAGCCAGACGCGTACTTGTCATACGCAGACTTAATATAGACTTATTATAGTTTTATAGATAATCTAAAATGTTATCTCTAATAAAGTAAAAATCGTCAAAACCATTTATAACACGTAATGTATGATAGGCTATTCTATGTTATAAATGAGAATATATCATAGAATTATACTATAGATTATGAACCTATTGAATTAAGTGAAGTTTAACAGCAGTTTCGTCTCTCCCGAGTGACGGATGAGCCTAGGATTTAATCTCTGCATCTACTGCTCAGCAATTGGAAACCCACGCGACTGTACCAGTAGGGGCAGAGCTTATTCAGAGAGTCTGCACGTCGTCTCTTTCTCTCTCTCTCCCTAGTGTTCTGCCAAATGGCAGGTCCATTTTACACATTCATACTCAGAGTATGTATTCACGCTTCATAGAGAGCACTCCATAGATCAACAAGTTAATTCATTCAAGGAGATTATTACTTACCCATACATTAGGTAGCCTGTAGTTGAAAACTATGGCTTCTGAGATGGTTTCCTGTTACATTCCTTAGTTTATGCATGTCGTCTATGCGTTAAAGAACATTTTTACGCAAACCTGGATATTATTTCTGAAAATTTGCAAAGTCAATTTTAAAACACCAACTTCAAGGAAATAATTACTCACATGAAAGTATAAGTTGGGTTAATATAAAAATATGATTCCATCTTTCGTTCATTACCGAAAGAAACAATTAGCAACGGGATGGATCTGAACTGGAATCCCATTTAACTGCGTACCTTGTAAAGTTGGTTTGATAGAGTCTACATTATGCAGTTCAGTCATTTGCGCTTATATGTACAAGAAACAATTTCCTTTCCTGTTTCCTCGAGTGAACATTATGCAGTTCAGTTATTTGCGCTTATATGTAAAAGAAAAAATCCTTTCCTGTTTCGAGTGAATAGCAGCTATAGCTATAGGATAACGGTTTTCTAGTACGTTATGTTGACATCATCTATGCAACTGGGTTCAGCATCAAGCAAGTGTTCCGTCGTTAGATTTTCTCTATATTTCTTGACTTGTATTTACTTGTTGCAGGAGGTTGACGAGATCATGTTCGACAGCTACACGAGGATAGAGCACGTGATCACTGGATACTGGCTCACTGCGCTCAGAGGTTGATTATCATTAACATACTGGTTGAGCTATAGGACACGGGTTCAAATGCCTGTTGATATCGTTTCAATAACAGAAGGAAGAACGGAAGGACTATAGGCAGAGGCAGGCCGAGATAAGGAATGTTAGTTGATTTAAAGATCCACTCATATGTGGACATGAAGAGGAAAGATCAGCAGTCGAATATTTTAACGGATATTATGATGACATTAAGTGTTTATATTTCAACTGGTTGATTACACACAGTTATTATTAAATACTATTATTTTTTATAATTTTATTTTTTTACCCGGGTGTAAAGACCCTAAGTTTGATTAAATGTTATTATTTATTATGATTATGATTATTATTATTATTATTAATATTATTACTGAAATAATAATAATAATAATAATAATAATAATAATTATTATTATTATTATTATTATTGTTATTTTTATTACTACTACTACTACTACTACTACTACTACTAGTATTACTAGTATTACTACTATTATTAATATTATAATTAAATATTTTTGTAGTTTTTAAATATTGCCCAGGAAGAGGTCCAAAGTTTCAAATCGTAATTGAAAGATTGCTGCTAGGCTATCAATTCTAATTCTAGTTGATAAATTGGTTTATTGTCTCTGACAATTATCTTAACAGTTTGCTATATTTTTGTTTATAATGATGATATAGATCAAGAGTATGTGAGGAAGGGTCAGAGGCATGCTGACGAAGAGAGTGGAGAATCACTTAAGAGCATTAAGTGGGACGCTGCCATACTGCGAAAGGTCTACATTTTTGTAAAACTCATTGAGGATAATATTATAACTAGTATTATTAATATTCCATGTGTGTTAGACATGGAGCTGCACGTAAATGTAACAACTACTTTAAAGGGGCAGCTTAATCTCTGTTTCAGCCTTTCAAATACCGTTATAAATGAGCCGGCTAGAGATGCAGCGAATGAGCACTAAAATGAGAGTTCCTGGTGCTTTTAAATTCAATTGATTTCCTTGGAACTATGCTTTTTGAACCTGTCATTAGAAGTGAAATGAATAAGCGAAAATAAATAACAATGAAACTACCTTCATATTGGAACAAGAGTTTTTCAATACTTTATTATTATTTAGTACGATTGCTGTTGTATCTACCAAAATTTATGCTCTTTTTTTCTATTTATAAAATCAGTTGTTGATGATTATGTTTCGCCACGCAGCTGTCAGCAAGCGGAGAGAAGGTGTACCACGACGCCTACACCCTACAGCTCGTCGATCAGATACACATAGATGCGTTCAACTACGTCTCCGGCATGGTGCCCTTCCTACTCAACCTCGTGGCCGATGTAAGAACTACAGTTTTATTGTCACACCAACTAAATGCATGTATCTAAATGCATGTAACTTAATGCATGTATCTGAGACTAAAAGTCTGAAAACTATTAATTATATTATTAGTGAAATGTAGAAATAAATTTAGGCGTTTTCTGTATAAGTCAAGTCAAAGAATTATTATGATATATTCTATTAGATCTAAATGTGTCTTTTTTGCATCACTATAATGTTCTGCCAAATGGCAAGTTTAAGACACATATTTATACTCAGAGTCTGCATTTATACTCCATAGATTAACAAGTAAATTCCTTTATGAAAAGGCATTTCCATATTCATACCTTATGTAACCTATAGCTTGAGGAAAGATATGGTTTCTGAGGTAGATTCCCGTAGTCTTCTTCCGTCCTTGCTTATACAGTTTTCCGTAACTTTCCTCGGTTCTTGCCTCTTACTATACGTGCAGTTAACGGTTGCTATATTCTTCAGTGTCCCGGATACATAAGAGAGAATCTGCGTTTTAGTATAGTTTAATTAGCGTTTCAGTTGTTGATAAACAAAATTCAAGCATGTATCGGAATCTAAAATTAATTTTTTGCTAATTATTTTAACTTAACTCCAGGCATAAATTTTTACATTTCTAATTATCTCCTACAGATATATAGGCCTATCTTTATTTCGCCGCTGGAGCAACGCACATCGTCATGTACTGTGCACGCAATAATCACAGAAACGAACAAAACAAAAACGAATAATTAAGTTGCGCATATCAAGCCTTCTTTTACGTCATTACGTAGGTATCTTCATCCTCATAATTGTTCCAAATTAACTTGAGCTATTTTTTATAATGACTCTAAAACACAAGTATGTCAATATTAAACACATGTTAACTAATCTGCATATATGTCTTGCCTTTGTCGTTAAGCTATATGCATGTATGCCACAAATGTCTGGGCGTATAGCCCAATGACGCCCCTAGTGCAGATACACGATGAATTTTCCAGTATCGATCTTACACTTCTGTCATTGATTTCAGCGATATATCGTATCGCTTATACCATTTGCTTCAGAGGCAAGCACTATCTTTTAGCTGCGCTTTAATATTGTCAGAATTTTAATTGTTTAATATTAGGGAGAATTTGTTTGCTATTTTGCTTATTAATAGTGAAGATTTTTAGAAAAACCACCAGCTCTCTTAGTTATGAACTATACCACAGTACTATTAAGTGATTTGTACAATTGTAGAGGAAAGACGGAAAGCTACTGAATGCTAAGAAAGCTTTCAAAATCACTCAAGTAAGGATCGGCATTTCTTAAATACTCGTAGAATGCGTAACATATTAATTTATTTATTATTCTGTTTAATAGAGAGTTTTGGGTATAAATATCTATTCGCAATTATTAATTAATTAACACTAAATAACATTCCATAAACTAACATATGTAATCCCATAATTTAAAACGAATTGAATTCATTTTATTGTGTTGAAAAAATCATCTGACGTCTTCTACAGCATTGCTTAGTTTTAGTTTCAATTTCAGTCACTTCCTTCATAACACGATCCAATTCTTGCATTTCCCAGACCTAGCGTTTAATCAGTACATTATAATACATTACAATTCATTTGAATTTATTAGTCCATAGTAAGTAGTCTGTTATTTGCATTAGTTAAGAACAACCATCTATTGAACAATTATTTGTTTTCATTCTCCATTTAAGGCGCTGGATGAATTGAAAGGTTTTATGTTCATCAACGGAGTGGCGACAAAGAGACGGCAAAAGCTAATGAGAAATCTTAGGGTAAGTTTAATGTGATTTCTTGATATGTTCACTAGAAACTACTTGATTATTGCCGTTAATAGAGAAATGATTTGATCGCAAAAAGGCTCTACAGATAATATTATGTAAAGTTATTCTAAAGGTTATCACATGTTTATAAGATAAAAATAGATGATTAATCTCTCCCTAGTGCTCTGCAAAGTAGCAAGTCCAAGGTACATATTACTACTCATATGCTGCTTTTCATGGCTCATAAAGAGAATCCCACATATTAACGAGGTAATCCCTTCACAAAAGGTGTTGCCTTTTCCACATATTAATGTAGCCTATAGCTTGGGAATAATATAGCTCCGGGTTTGCTTTCTGTTGCCTTCCACAGTTTTTGCACAGACGCCTATTACGACACATGCAGTTTAAAGGTTGGTCTATTCTTCTGTGTCCCGGACACAAAACAGCATCGGACACAACACAACAAATTCTTCATAACACATATTTAAGGTATAGGTATGCGCTCAAGAGTTAACATCGGTTTATACCATTTTCACTTAAGTAAAATGTCGTATAGGCTATATACTTCGACACGTCGCCTATGATTATCAGAATCACAGGCGACTAATGTGACGCATGAAGAATCGCAAACTATTATCAGCTAGATGAGAAGATGCAAAAGTACGTTAGTTACTATAATAGAGCCTACAATCTACATGTATAAGACGAAGTTTAACGTTCACTTCCAATCTCGCGAACAAACAACGGGACAAGCACTGAGTTTGAATCCTGCACCAATGGTTTCGGATACTTTATAATGTCGAATACTTCAATATCATGCAACGATCTCAGCACGCCATCAGTTTTTAGAAATTCTTCTTTACCATCGATAACGTTTTGGCTTATTTTGCAGGTAATTGACGTGCTGGTGAGGGTACTACAGTGTCCCCTGCAAGGCGCAGCCGACCAGTCTCATCTGACGAAGGTCTTCAAGGCTGCCTACGACGTTCTCTACACGTACATGATAGGCAACAGCAGAAAGAACGCTCTCTACTTCGCCAAGTACATCGACTTCTTCCAAACGCAGATCACCGTTAAAGTGGTTTGTAATTCAAGTGTAATTGGCGCTTTTCTCTTGCACTGTTTATATAGGAACTGCTTAAACATATTTAATGCACTGTGATCTTAAACATTGTGTGAAATGAAATGGATCAAGATATATGATAAATAAGAGAGGATTTGAATTAGATATGTAGATACAGGGTAAGTGTACCTAACGACAGTCCCTCTGGTGAAAAAATAAATATGCGGGCAAAAGCTTAGGCTATTTCTAATTAAACAAATTTACTTCAATTGCGATAGAGCGGAAGATTTCCGCAGTTTTTTAAATGTTTTACTGTAGGAAGAGATATAGTACTGAATGTTTCTACGATGTTTTGAACGTTCTATTGTAGGGAGAGAGAGCACGTGACTTTTTTAAGACGTTTTTAAATGTCCTACTGACGGGAGAGATATTGGATTGAACGTGTCTAAGGTGTCTTTAAATGTTCGATTGTAGGGTGAGATTGGACTGAACGTGATATAGATATCTTTAAATATTCTATTGTAGGGTGAGATAGGACTGAACGTGTCTAAGATGTCTTTAAATGTTCTACTGTAGGGTGAAATAGAACTGAACGTGTCTAAGATATCTTTGAATGTTCTACTGTAGGGAGAGATAGAACTGAACGTGTCTAAGATGTCTTTAAATGTTCTACTGTAGGGTGAGATAGAACTGAACGTGTCTAAGATGTTGTTAAATGTTCTACTGTAGGGAGAGATAGAACTGAACGTGTCTATGATGTCTTTAAATGTTCTACTCTAGGGTGAGATAGCGCTGAACGTGTCTAAGATGTCTTTAAATGTTCTACTGTAGGTTGAGATAGAACTGAACGTGTCTAAGATGTCTTTAAATGTTCTACTCTAGGGTGAGATAGGGCTGAACGTATCTAAGATGATCGCAGAGTTGATTAGAGATAACAGAAAGATTGTTGACAGAATCAGTCAGGAGCAGATAGAACTGTTTGTGGGGCTTCTAAAGATAAGCAAGGTATTTTCATTTTGAATCAATCAATCAAACAATCAGTCAATTTTGCAATCACTCACTGAATCGATAGTTCGATCGATATGTCAATCTATACGCGTAGGGTTGCAATACAATCCTAAAATAAAAAGAGATTAAAAATACTAATAAATCAAAATATCTGACTTGAGAACCATTTTTATCTAAAACTTCTATGAAATTCGAGACTAATTTAATGAATAATTATCGCTAATATAGCTTATTTAATTAAATAGCGTCCAATTAGTATTTCATAATTTGTCATAAAATAATGTAATTGTTTGGATCTGCTGACAAATTAGTAGCACGGCTCTGTGTGAAACTACCGACAATTATTGCGTCTGTTAGCTCTACCGCACATATGTATGTGTGGTATGTGTATAACTGTCGCTACTTGGACCTTCTAACGGTACTGTTCCCATGAATATGTGTGTATGTACAGTATAGAACTATCGCTACTTCGACCTGCTAACGGTACCGTGCTCATGTATGTGTGTTTGTATGTGTAGAACTATCGCTACTTGGACTTGCTAACGGTACTCTGTGTATGTAACGGGGTGGCCATACCGAACAATCAGACGTATATAACAGAGCACTGGCTGAGGCGCGACTCGGTAAGTTGTTGTGGCAAGTCTATGTCGCCTGCCACAAAGCTGACACCTCTCATAGTAGTGGTAATTTTACTCCCCGAGCTCAATTTGATGTTCCAAGCACAGCCCAGGCATAAAACATAGCTCAATTCAATATTTGATGCTTAAATGTTACATGAATATTATGCACAGCCTAGCCTTGAGCCTAGCTCATTTCCATTTTCTGCCTTAATATTTACACTAAGCATAGCACAGTCTAGCCTACACTAGCTCAGGCAAGCATAAAATCAAGCTCGCCCACGCATACAGTCGCGAGCTCGCGACCTTGAAAACTTTCCATGACTCATAATCATTTGACCGAGAATAGAAACCAACGGAAAAACCAAGTTTCTATTCAGCTATAAATAGCTTGTCATATGCGTATGAGTCACGCGCTTTGGAGATCCAAGTGTATAAATACGAGTGAGCTGTAGTCATTACTCGATTTGAGAAAAAAGTTGATTTCTATTTAAATATATTTTCTTGGCTATATAAAATGGAACTTCAAACCGTTGCTCAACTGAAGACTGTCGCGAGAGACAGAGGGTTGAGTGGATATTCAAGAATGCGTAAAGCTGAATTGTTAGCTCTATTAAATCCACCAATTCTAGATACTCACGTTCCAAATGTTACAACTCCACTTCACCAGCCCAGTGTACAGTTACCTGTGGTGAAGATGTAGGATCAGTCAGCTGCTATCGTAAAGGGTACTGAGGGGCAAGCCAAATCTAAATTACGTGAATTTGCTGATTTTTTTATTAATTTAATGCCTGAATGTGCAAGAAGGAAAATTAATAAAAAAAGTGGATGCACTTAAATCAGTGTTTAATAGTATTTTTAAGAAAAAATACGAAATTCTTGAAACTGAATCAGCCCTAAAGGGATTTACAACGCAATATACCATAGATGGTAGAGAGCGGGTCGATGCGGTGTCATTTCTTAATTATGTTAAGACAAATGTGGTAAATTTATTGAACAACAATAATCAGACAAAAGTTAATCTAATACTAACATGTACAATGGAGAGGGTAGATTTGAAGACTGGGGAAATTACATTATCTGACGCCCCTTTTCTTTCAAAAACTGAAATAATTTTACCATCCACAGATACCGCAGAGGTGCATGAAAAGACTAAAGGTAAAATGCTAGAGTCGATGGCTAATTTTCAGATGCACGGTAGTAATTGGCGATTTAGAAGGGTTTTGAAATTAGAAATCAGTACTGTTGAATACAAACCACTCCGTGGTAGTTCCTATATTAAACTTCCTGAGAAATTGCTGAAGAAGCAGGCTATTATAAATATGAAAAATGACGACAATCAGTGTTTCAAATGGTGTATAGCTAGAACATTCAATCAAGTGGATAAAAACTCAGAACACATTGATAAACAATTAAAGAAGCAGGCTGAAGAATTTAACTGGAATGGTATTGAGTTTCCGATTAACTTGAAAAATATTGATAAATTTGAAAAGAATTCATGTATATTTCTATTCATGTATTTGGATATGAAAAGCTATGGGCGTGGGGCGAAAAAGGAATAATACCATTAAGGATTTCAACATGTAATAGTCAAAACGCAGTAGATTTGTTACTAATATTAGAAGATGAGATTAATCATTACTGTTGAATTAAGAACTTTAATAGATTGATGGCAACAGGAAATGGTAATGCAGTGCATTACTGCAGACGATGCTTAAATGGTAAAACAAGTAAAGAAGCACTTAATAATCACAACGAATACTGCTCACAGCATGACGCTCAAAAAGTAGAGTTACCTAAACCTGGAACGTTTATGAATTTCGGACACTATAAAAATCGATGAGAGTGCCATTCATCGTCTATGCAGATTTTGAGTCATTCATAAAACCTATTGATACATACACTAACCGATGCCAGAAGCATACACCTAGTTCATTCTGTTATTACATCAAGTGTTTGATGACAGCATTTACTCGCAAGCTCCAGTCACTTTAACTGCAAAGAATGAGGATGATGATGTTGCTCAAATATTCTTTGGCGAGTTAGAGAAAAATATTAAAGAAATATACAATCAATTCAAGTTTCCTAAACCCATGATATACGATGAATCTGCCGCGAACAAATTCAATGAAGCAACAGTGTGTCATATGTGTAAAAGAGTTGGGTGGCGATCGTGCTAGGGATCACTGTCATCTCTCTGGAAAATTCTGAGGTGCAGCACACGATAATTGCAATTTACAATACAAGATTCCAAAATTCTTTCCAGTAGTTTTTCAGAATTTATCTGGATACGACAGTCATTTATTTATAAAGAAGTTGGCAGGTGGAAACATTAATTGCATTCCGTGTAATGAAGAAAAGTACATCATCTTCTCTAGGCAAGTATTGGTTGACGAGTTTTTAAATAAAGAAGGTAAGAAACCCCAAGTGAAACGTGAATTGCGGTTTATCGACAGTTTTAGGTTTATGGCTTCGAGTCTTGATACACTTTCAAAGAATCTAAGTAAGGATCAGTGTAAACATATTGCAATTAAGTACTCTGGAAAGCAATTGGATTTGCTTTTGAGAAAAGGAGTTTACCCATACGATTATGTAAGTTCGTTAGAAAGACTTGATGAAACTAAACTACCGCCAAATGAAGCTTTCTACTCAAAACTGATCGATGCCAATATCAGTGATGAAGACTATAAACACGCACAGACTGTTTGGAGAGAGTTTGGTTATAATACATTTCGAGACTATCACGACTTGTACAATGTGTCCGATGTGATTTTACTAGCAGATGTCTTTGAAAATTTTAGAGATGTATATATGACCCACTATAAATTAGATCCTGCATGGTATTACACTTCGCCAGGACTGGCTTGGGATGCTGCGTTAAAATTAACTAAAGTTGAACTCGAATTGTTGAGTGATTACGACATGCTGTTGATGATTAAGCACGGAATAAGAGGCGATATAAGCACTATTTCAAACCGATACGGAAAAGTTAAAAGTAAATACATGGATGGAAATTTTAACGTTGATGAACCTTCCAAATTTATCTAATACCTAGATTCGAATAACCTTTATGGGTACTCGATGAGTAAGACCCTACCAACACACGAGTTCGAATGGATGACAGAAAAAGAACTGGAGAACTGGAAAGAAATGAAGTGTATCCTCGAAGTTGACTTGGAATATCCTGCCTGTATATCGCTGCACGATCTCCATAACGACTACCCTTTAGCCCCTGAAATTGTGAAAGTGAATAAAGTAAAGAAATTGATACCGAATTTGAATGATAAAACAAAGTACATATTGCATTACGAGAATTTGAAACTGTACGAAAGCGTAGGACTGACAATTACTAAAATATATAGAGGCATAAAATTTTAAGAAAGTCCATGGCTTAAGACACATCGATTTAAACACTCAGCTACGCACTGAGGCTGCCAACGATTTTGAAAAAGATTTCTTTAAACTAATGAACAATAGCGTCTTTGGCAAGACTATGGAAAATATTGAAAATAGGATAGATTTCAGATTGGTTGATGATAGGGAAAGGGCTGTTAAATTGGCTGCAAAGCCGTACTATGACCGAACAGTGATATTTGACGAAAATTTTGTTGGCGTTCACATGAGAAAAACTAAATTGCTGTATAATAAGCCAATCTATCTAGGTATGGCTATATTAGATTTAAGTAAAACTTTGATGCACGACTTTCACTATAATTACATAGAGGAAAAATACTATGATAAAACCAAGCTGTTATTTACAGACACGGATTCGTTGATGTACGAAATACACACGGAAGATTTTTATGCAGACATTTCTAATGATGTCTAACGCAGATTTGACACTAGCGATTTTCCCAGAGTTCATCCATCAGGCATTAAGACTGAAATTAATAAGAAAGTCATTGGAATGTTTAAGGACGAAGCTTGTGGGAAGGAAATGGAAGAATTTGTTGGATTAAGAGCAAAGCTGTACTCGAATAAATTGGCAGATGAGGAACACAAGAAATGTAAAGGAGTTAAAAGAATGTGGTTGAAAGAACAATAACGCATGATGATTATAGAAATTGTCTGTTTGAGAAAAGAGATTATATTAGAAGCATGAATGTCATCAGATCTCACTTGCATGACGTTTACAGTGAACAAGTAAATACAAAGTTGCTCTTAGCGCTGATGATGACAAGCGAGAAATTTCAGATGATGGGATACATACTCTTGCGTATGGTCATTGTAGATTAGGTGAATAAATATAAAACGTATTTACAACTAATTTTTGTCAAAGATAATTTTCATTGCACACATGCATTAATATTTTCAAACCACATTTGGTTTGGAAATAATTCCTTTACAACCAGATAACTCCACCATCATCGCTATCTGTATTGCAACCATCAATTTCTGCATACAACATTCCTTTATGTTTTCCATAATTGATTTCTCTTACTGTAAACTCAAATCTTACAGGGTTCTTTTCCAACTCTTTCTCTGTAATATATTCATTAATCTTTTAGTAGACCATATTTGTAGAGGGGTATCGTCCTCATTTTGTATAACGTATAGTATATGCGATTTACCAAATTTTGTATTTATGGGTTTCAATCCCTTTACAATATATTTATCTTCAATCTTGAGATTTTGAAATTTGAATATTTGCGAGTTTGAGTTTGTAGCTGTCATTTTATATATGTAAGAAAATTTATTTAAATCAAAATTAATATTTATAGAGATTTCGAATATTTTTACAAAACTCTTTCTTTAAACACTTTACAAATGGTCTACGGGAATCCATTCATTAACTTTCTTACTGTAATCCACCCATCTAACAAAGGCGTGTTCCACACCTTTAATCTTTTTTCTTTGTAAAATCTTTTCAATTCTATATAATTCTTGATTAGCTTTCTGAAGTTCCTCTGGGTATAAACCTCCCTCTAATACCTCACCAGATTGATCTTTCAATATATACGTAACAGGTGATGTATACTTTACTTTGTCTACAACGTACACCTCCTCGGACCAATTTGGTAGGAAACCATTTTCAATACACCCTTAATCCGGCTAATTCGAACGCTGTGACCAATCTCGAATTTCCGGCTCGCGTTACTTTCCAAATTTCTATACTTCATACTGTTAATTATAAATGCTTCGTTTTCCTTCTTACTAGCTTCAATTGGAGTCACTTTTATGGTAGAGAGCTTTGTGTTGTTATACTCTGCAATTAAGTCATCAATCATATCAATCCAGTTTCTCGTATTTTCCCCAGTAAATCTTTTCCACATCTTTTCCTTGATACTTCTATTGAATCGTTCGACGACTGCTGATTTATGTTCACCAAATGTAGAGTATCTATTGATATCAAGTTTCTTTAACCAATCATCCATGTTTTTGTTGTAAAATTCCTTACCCTGATCAATCCATAAATGTCTAGGCTGTCTTCCGGATGTTGACACTATTACTTTAAATGCATCTGTAATTATTTCACCTCTCTTGTCTTTTAACGGATCGCTCCATGCATACTTGGAAAACACATAAATGACGTTAGGCATGTATCTGTAGCCCTTATTATGTCTACTGCATTCCTGCATTTCGATTAAATCTGCTGCCCATATCTCGTCAACTTCAAAAACATGAACTTGACGTCTTGAAAATTTTCTACGAATCGGTTTGTGTAATTCCTTAGCTAAATCTTCAAAGGGTCCAACGTTTCGCTTCAAGCCTTTTTCTTCGCTGGACCCCTCTATTCGTTTTTTGACAGGATAAGACCATACTTTGCCTTATTTTCCATGGTGAGGTATACTAATTGAGCCATATTTCTTTGCGGACTATCAAATCTTGAATCATTAGCAATTTCGTATGCTCGATGGGCCAAAGCTTTGTCGCTGATATTTCGACTTGCAGTATCAGGATGTGCAGTATAAAACTGATCGTGCAATTTACACATTCCGTCCAACTCATTGATACCTTGATAGCCTTCGCGATTTCTCTGTTCATACTTTGTGCCTGGTCCGCAATAAGAATACTTATTTAGATCATTAAATGATCCGTTGGGTACATACTCTCCACGTCTGGCAGGTAAATGTATTTCTCCAACTGTGTTTCCAACTGCCGATAACATTTGATTAAAAACATCCTGACCTGAGATGAATCTCGACTTTTTACTTTCACACACTCCACAAATAGCAAATTACTGTTTTCTGTTAGTTGAGGTCAACCTCTCTTACGTCTGTATAGAATCTGTTTTCCTTTTACATTTCAAACAGTACATTTTAAATTACATTGTAAAATTTTATAATGTAATTATTAAGTTATAATTATTAAGTTATAATTATTGGAGTCTGACCATCGGTTGTATGGTGTATCACTCTATCGGAAAGTACTGTAACATACATATGAGTATGTTCTGGAACATTTTCACTAAATTTAGAGTTAAGTTTCATACACATAACGCTGTCTTTGATTTTTTCACTCTCATGCCTTACATCGAAGACTACAAGTGGAAATAGCTTTTTGTAATTTGTCATATCGATCTGTGTACCTCCTATTAAATTATTAAATAAATAGTATTCTCTCTTAGATTTATCTGCCATGGCGCAGAAATCTACATAATCATTTGTAGCAAAGTTTATTCTTGGTTCATTTGCAGGATATTTCTGATCATTTAACTCAACAAAAGCGCTCGTCAAGTTAAGGTGATCGAACACATCTGGATTCTGTTCTTGTGTTCGTGATTTGTTAGTTTGAAATCCTACAATTATCCATCTAGGCTTTTCAATTCCACTCTGTCTATTGATCATCCATTCAAATTCTCGAACATTTTGTGTAACTGTAGTGTGCTGGGTATTTCTAAAACTAAAACTTATTGGAATTTTCTTTTTACTTACAGCCAACTCTCGCAGTAAAGTTAGCGTTTCAACTGATGGTGTTATTCTTGGCACTATCCACCTAATATCCGTTAGCAAAACTTTACCTTCAAGTAGATTGTTTGCACTGTGAATAGCCCATATGTTTTCCGCTCTACTGAGTCGTAACGTATGTCGCAAATTGCAAAGTACTTTATTATATTCGGAAAATCCAAATAGGTGCGAAAATGGAATGTTAAATGAAACTTGGCCTGGTGCATCGTTGTTCATTAGTAGTTGTCGGCGAATCGCAAATCCTTCGTTGTAATATGGATTTTCCCGCGTTGTAAAATGATCGGCCACAATGGCTGCGCCTGCTGCAACTGCTGGAGATTGTCTATATTTGGAGGATATTGCGCCGACATTTGTGTTTTTTCTCCAACATTGATTCAATCCCGTGCTGCTATTGAAATCGTCTGGGTAAGAGACATAACCCAACATTGACGAAGTCTGTCCTGGAAGATGTAATGCTTCAATCGACTTTCCTCCTAGAAAATACTCGATATCGTCAAACAGATACGGAATGGCATTATTAATCAAAGCTATTTGAGCTGTTCTATCGTAAGCATTGCCATTTTCATTCCGAACTAATCTTCCCTTTATTTTAAGAAAGCTCTTGGATATGTTGTAATATGAATCGCTAGCTGGTATATCAATTTCAATAACTTCAGAGGCAAGATTAATCCCAGCTATACTCTGAGGAATGAAGGACGAGCATTGTACCCTGTCTATGCTATTGTCAATAATTGGTGATGATGGGTGAGTGAATATTTCGTTTAGCACTTCAGTTTCCATTTTATATATAAGTAAAATATTTTTTTAACCCAAAATTTTTTGATTCCACTACCTACTTTTAAACGTTCTAAAATTTGTCTCGATTCAGGATTTAGAGTCTCTCGTTTTTCAGCCATCGCTTTTCTAATTAGAGCCTTACTACCCTCTGTCATTCCAAATGCTGCACTATCTCCCACTGCTCTCAACATTGGCTTTGCATATCTTTATTCTGATAGACGTACGAACCGAAACCTTTCAGTGTATCGAATAATCCACGCCCGCTTATAAACATTTGTTTTGAACAATACACATTGCATTTCTCCTTGACAATCATTTTTATAAATACAGTATATATTTTACTTTGACTTTTCTCTAATCAATAATACCATAGTAAGTCGTTCACCCATCAGATCGGTAAGTTTGTTGTTTTGATCGGTCAACCTCAGGTTTATTCTATGAATTTCTTGTTTTTTAACAATTGGTTGAAATACCAACTGTGGTTTAGGTGTCTCTATTATCTTATAGCCTGGATCTACTCTTTGGGTGAACGTATGAATCTCATCAGATTTCTCACCGTTAATGTAGCTACCACCAGCTATATCGCAATGTACATGTATCGCATTGACTTTTTCTAAATCGATTAAGTTGGGAGATTGATGAAATCCTTGTGCCAGTTTTTCATCGGTGAAGCCTAGAGTAGGCCCTATCGAAGTTTCCAATCCAAAGTCAAACATGAACTTTTCATGCGATGTAATCAGAATTGCCTTGAAAATTAAACGACTTATGTTTATATAATATTTGTCATTGATTGCATCCCAATCGCCGTTTGCTTGCATTATCCTTTGAATCGCAGCGTTAATATTTCTTAATTCGTAAGCTCCCCTTGAAAGTGTGATTATTTTCCAAGTACTTCCGCCGTCGATGGAATAATTAAATTTATTGTTGGCTTCCGTGATGTTAGGTATCGAATTATACGTTATCAGTTTTTTAAATGCAATTTCTTAGTTTTTGTCTTGATCCAATGTAATTGGAGGATTGAGAGGTGTAGTGAAATTTGTTGACCTACTCGGTAGAGTTAATTTATTCATTTTATATAACTTTAAAATTATTTATATATATATATATATATAGTATTATATGCCTCTTTGGTGATTGCTCTAATGTTTAATAACTCGTCCAAAATACCAACTGCCGTATTGTATACTTCATTGTTTCCAGCCCGTAGAGCAGCAAGATTTTCATCCAGTAGATTAACTAATTCATCTGGGCTTTCATAAATTATAACCTGGTCTGCTTTAGGCCTAGCTCTACTACGCTTTTGTTTACCGACAGGCATTACAAGTTTACTCTTCTTTTTCTTCTTTAATCCTTCGCCGACGAGCTCGCTCCCCTTAGTTTATATGCTCTTGTACTTTTCCAGTGTTTTCTGTTGAGATTTGCATATCATTTTCTCAGCTGCACTCTTTTTACTGTTGTTTCCCAAGAACTGCCCTCTTCGTCTATTATGTGTTTGAATCTCCTCAATGTTGCTTCTAATTCATTGTTTTCATATACTTCACTTGGAAGCTTCAGGTCGAGCAGATCTATATTCTCTCGATCACTTTCATTGAGATTCTTGTCTAAATTAATAATTAAAGGATCTTTCTTTGGTGTGGATTCTCGTTCAGGAATTGGCGAATCATAAAATGGCATAGACTGTATCGCCTCTCTCTGGTTATTTTGCACGCATCAATTCATTAGTAAAGGAAACTAAAACGTTGTTCAGATTTTGTCTATCGTCGACTATCTTTTGTTCTAGAGTTTTAGCTGTTTCTCTTGTAGTATCAATTAACGGTTTGAATAATTTTGCTTGGCTCTCATATGCCCGTTGATTGTCAAGTATGTCATTCCGAAACATTTGTTTGGCTTCGTTCTTGGCTTTTATAGACCGGCTAATATCAAACTCCTTCATCATTTTATTAGGTACATAAAATTGTTTATTATGTATTTTTAGGTATTATTATGTATTGTTAATTATTATTAGGTATTCTTAGGTATTTTAGGCATTATTGTGTATTATTATGTATTTTTAGGTACTGTTCAGATATGTAAATTACATTATAATTTAAAATATAGCGACCACATTCAGGTTCTTCCCAAGGATTTATAACAACGAAGCCATGCTTTCTTTTCCACGCTTCTTTACAGATTTCTTCAAACTCTTTTAATGGCATGTCTCCCGAAACGTGTGTTTCATAAAAATATTCCAACGACTTCCTATCATGTTGAAATAAAACAAAAATATTAGAATTTTGACGTATGCCATGTTTTTTCAGTTTATGTGTGCTCTGACATAAATAGAATACATTCGCATTATTATGTCTACCTTGACAAAAATAATCTGTCATTACCTTTTGATTTTCATTCATGACGTCATCAAATATTACAACATGTGTTTTATTCATATCGAGTTCAGAAGGATGAGCAATTCCATCATCTGGATTGTGACAAGGTACAATATCTTTACCTGCTTTGGATTTCTTTTTAACTTCATCATTGCAATCTCGAAGTAATTTATACGCGTCTTGATCTGGTGTCATTGTGTACACCATAATGTCGTCGTAATGCACTAATTTTTTCATAATAAAGTTCATCATTAAATTTGTTTTACCGCAACCAGTGCTGCCAGCTAGTATCATAAATATATTTTTAGGAAATATATCGTGATGTTTGCTCTCATAGTTGCTGCCGTAAATTTTCTGATAAATTTCCGAATAGTCAGTATTCAAGTCTACCATGTCTCTTTTAATTCAGTAGTTATTATTTTAAATTGTTTCTTTCGTATAATTCATCTAATATATCCTTGAATAGACTCCCATTATTCAGTTTGTAAAGCACGTAAATGCAGGAATGACCGCAGATGACTTCGTTCGGTGATTGAATTTTGAATGTGTTGTAATAATTTTCTTTTCCTTTACAATAATGCTGAACTTCTAAAGCAGGCACGAAGCCATAACTGTCAAAATACAAACATATGACATGTTTGCTGTAGACGCATGTCCAATGTGTTCCGTCTCCGGAGCAGTCGTCAATATTAGCAATTAGACATTCGTTATTATTAATTGATCCTTTCAATTCATCACGCATTAAAACACCATTAAAATGTTTAATTTTCAATTCTTTGCATTTTTCTATTATATCAAAATTACTTAGCGGTTTAATGATTTTGAACGATTTTAGAAATTGGGGGAAGTTTATGCCTCTCCCTGTCTCGCCAAAAAAAGACCTGATCCTGTTCTCTGTAGATATAATCCATTACCCCACTGAGCTCCTTTCAAATTCTTGACACATCCACCGAGTCCAAATTTCTTCAACGCATTCGAAAGCATTTTGCCTGCAACCGAATGAATTATATATATATTCCTGCATTTACGTGCTTTACAAACTGAATAATGGGAGTCTATTCAAGGATATATTAGATGAATTATACGAAAGAAACAATTTAAAATAATAACTACTGAATTAAAAGAGACATGGTAGACTTGGAGCTAGTGTATCGCTGAGTAAGCCTGCTCCGAGTTGTTGTTTGGTTATGTTTTCCAATCCTTGATTATGTCTGTTCAATTCATGTATCTCTCTAGTCGTGTTTACTGCCGAGCTAATTCCACCTGCCAATCCACCTATTGCTCCCAAGACGGCAGGAATGGCTGCTGCCAACAACGGAAGGAGTCCTCCATTCTTTTTCATGTACTTTAATTGTGCTCTGCGCAGACACAATTCTATTCCCGAAGTAGCCTATTTTTATATTGTTAATTTGAGTTTGGGTTGGAGGAAGATTCACATTACCCGATAAATTCTTTTTTGATATTCGCATTTTAACCTCTCTATCATAATCGCACGCGCTCTTTAGTTTTTGGACCTGACCTTTAGTCAACGTTACACCATAGCTTGTATACTTAGGCATTTTTTAATATAACATTTTAAATTTTATTATATAAAATGAGTACTATATCGATAACTGGCGGTAGTAAATCACATTCAAGTACTGGTGATTTGATGGAGCATGTAGACTCAGTTTTCAGGCCAATTGTCAAGCTTGTTGATAAACTCGACAGTTTAACAGTTGACAAAACTGGAGGAGATATCACTAGAGACATTAATATGAGCAACAATAGAATTTTAAATGTTTAACATCCTCCAGAAACCGATGCGGAGGTCATCACAAAGGGGTACTGCGATCGTTATGTTAACGAATTTGGTGAACATTTGAGAGTAGACATCCTAAAAGAAGTAGAACAAAACGTAGTTGCTAATGACATTGCTCTACACAACAATATTGATACGAAACTCAGTGTGAATGGTGGTTCAATGAACGGAGATTTAGATATGAAGCATAATTTAATTTTTACTGTCGGTTTCCCCAGTGAAAAATTTGATGCGCTAAACAAAAAGTATTTACAGATTGCTAGCATGAAAGATAATGTTGATTTGAAGAAATTAATGGCAATTTGTTTTCATGTATTATCCATTATGACAAAATAGTCTGAAGAACAAGGCCTACAAACTAAATGCAACAATATATTTCTTAGGAAATATAATCATTTGCAAAATATTACCTTAGAATATCTTAAATTACTTAATGATGAAGAAATTAATTCTGACGTGGAAGGAATTCTTTCAGTTTTACGACTGATTTGAAATGTTTACTTTTAACAATAATTGAAGAACTACCGAGAAATATGTTTATGGATTTGAAAATAAATCTAGTTCGTACAAAATTAATAGCAACACCTGAAGAGAGTACACCTTTAATGAAAATTAGGCGATTCATTTCAAGACTTGTAAGAGATCTAGCCACAGATCGAAAGAATTTAGATTTGAAATTAATATTACGAAAAAATTTAACGTTTGTTGATTCAGGATTTCTTTACGTTGCAGATTCTCTGCTAGACATGTCTGCTTTATGTACATGACATAAAGTACATGTACATAAAGTACATGCTCTGCTAGAAAAATTTGTGATGTAAGCGTCGCCGTAAATTGCGATATTTAAATTCGTTAATAAGTGTATTAACAAATTTTATGCGAATTCAGAAATAATCTGATTATAGGCTGCCTTGGTAAGATTTCCGTTACAACTGACAACAAAGTCAAATCTTTCATTAAGGTTATTTAGTTTTTCAATTTCTGCATTTAATTTATTACTTTTATCTTGTAAATTGAATTTCAAGCTAATGGATGTCAGTAATGCACTCGTAATTGAAAGTATGGTAATAACCATACCGGGAAATCCTACAATTGTCGACAAACCTGCTAGCACAGTTGAAACTGTAACAGAAGACAAAGTGCAAATGTAGTACAAAATTTTGGTAATTTTTCGCTTTCGTTTTAGCTTGTAAACAATGCTTCGCCTCTCTTCAAGTTTTCTAGTCAAAAACGCTTTCACTTTACTCGAAAGCGAAGTGCCATCTACTGTGTCTGCCATTTTTATTATGTATAGTTAATTTTTAAAATGAAAATATTAATTTGATTTAAATTAATTTTCTTATAGATATAAAATGAATTACTCAGACACCGAATTGATACAAATCTTGAACAGTGCCGGAATCAAGCCAGCTGCTAAAGCTCGATATAGAGAGTTGCTATTTATTACTCTTGAAAATGGACTAGTGAAGAGGGAGGAAGTGTTTCCACCAAAGACAGAGAGAAAAAGAGGAAGACCTAGAAAATATCCACCAAAAGAGGTTGATCCAAACAAGGTGATACACCCAAGATATGAGTACTTGAGGACTATAAGAAAGAAACCTAGACCTGTAAGATTGGAGAATACCATCACTGGTGAATTTATCGACTTCAAGTCGATGTATAAGCCGCTAAAGAAACTAAACATGATCTAAATTTTTTTAAAAGAAACGAAGGAAAGATTGTTAATGGATGTTATAAAGTTATAATGGTTTGAATTGCTGATTGAAAGTTTTAATAGTACATTTACTATTGAAACAGTCGGCGCTCGTAATTGTGCTGACGAATCGAAACTGTCGGTTTTTCACCGCGGCGCATGACTCATAGTCGTATGATAATTACGCCTCAAGCTATTTATAAGCGAATCGAAACTGGGTTTTTCCTAGAGTTTCTATTCGAGGTCACATAACTATGCGCGATGGAAATATTTCAAGGTCGCGAGCTTGCGACTGTATGCGTGGGCGAGCTTGATTTTACGCTTGCCTGAGCTATTGTAGGCTAGACTGTGCTATCCTTAGTGTAAATTTTAAGGCAGAAAATAGAAGTGAGCTAGGCTCAAGGCTAGGCTGTGCATAATATTCATGTAACATTTAATCATCAAGGATAAATATTGAATTGAGCTATGTTTTATGCCTGGGCTGTGCTTGGAACATCAAATTGAGCTCGGGGATTAAAATTACCACTACTTCTCATAATAATTACATTGCGAATGATATGGGTGGCAATATATGAGCTAATAAGCTGCGTCGCTTTCTGCAGTTCAAATCAAACTAAAAATATATAAAAAATATTAATTTGATATATAAATGTATAAAATTAATCTTTGCCAGTGGGATAATTTGAGTTGGTATGCTTCCTGCATGACATGCAGGAAGCTATAGGTTCGTCTCTCAGCCCAGGTCACCTCTGACAAAATACTAGTGGCGCTATAGAAGCCAGCTTCACAGCTTGTCATTAAGTTGTATCGCCTACTCTTTGACTGTATTATCATTGATTCAGTCTCAGAGTCTCTCTATTTATAAAGGAAATTGACGATAAAACGACTTATTGTGATTAACTGTGCGATATCCTAACATCAGCACATCTGGCTTAGAATGAGTTTTAAATTGACTATATAATATACGGCAAAATCATGAATCTCTCATATCTCTCCGTTATCGTGGGAAGGCAATCCTTATATTGTTTCATATAATATTCCGAAAACTGAATAATATTTGGAAAAACTTCAAAACTGCTATACTTGTCTCATCTTTGTAATTTATATAATTTTATGATGAATAGTTGTTTATGATATTACATTTTATTTAGCAAGTAACATTCAGCGCTTATTAACAACATAGATATTTCTACTGAGTATTTTCCGCAACTCACGACTATCACATTAATTAATCTATCAAAGGTCTCATGCGCAGCTCTCGACGACTTTATTTCCCAATTCTCGAATTTTATGAAACTGTTGAATCCTATTATGTAAAAAAGTTGCGCACTTCTCTCTCTCTCTCTCTCTCTCTCTCTCTCTTTCTCTATTTATCTGTATCACACAAGACGCCATCAATCAAGAGGCGGGATATCTGTCATCCAATACACATACCGGTTTTCATCAGGGACTTTTTAGCCCCCCGATTTTCGCTTATTTCATAATGTTTGCAGTGTTTCAATTCAATATTCCTGATTAAAAATTATCTTTTTACTCTAGTCCCATTTGATTAGCTTTAACTTTCTTCACAACTGCTTTGCATAGCATTACTCGCTTTGTGTAGATATATTAAGAGAAGGGTGATAAAGAGATAAGTAGCATTGCCCGTGTTACGGACACCGATGGCTATAGTATAACTTGTCAGGCGTATTTCTAATGCGAATTGACATCCTGTCTGGACGTGCTTGTAGGTTGGGATGCGGTTCCTGACTGAGAGAGGTCAGAACGTGAATGGTCAGCCAAACATCATCTACGTGTCCACCGACAACGGAACCGTCTGGCACCCACTGCATGAGTTCGTCGAGGTAAGGCATTCCAGACAGGTGAAAACTAACACCTAAGTGTTAACCTAACACCTAAGTGTTAGCTTTCATCTTTGTAACATGTAAGTTATATCTCTCGAGGGATATCAATGACCTGATTAGATAATGATTTTAATTGTACACATGTTGATAAGCAATCGAAACCATTAATTATCTATTATGGACATGCCCAGACACTCGACAAAGAGTCAGTTTCATCCCCGTTAGCATATCAGTGACGGGAATATTATTGCTTAGCCTGTAGTGCCTTAATGCAGTTCTTCGAGGAGACATATAGTATTGCAGTTGATGCGCAGAAATTATTTGAGCATACATATGCTAAATAGTTAATTTAAAATAATACTGACCATATAAAGTATTCTAAAGTACATATGCTATGGTTAATTTCTAAATACTCATAATGTGGCCATATGCATGTATATAAACAAACCAGGTTATATGTGTCGGAACTACGGTCAAATTGTCAATTATAGGGCCTACCTATATTATAGGGTCTATATGTATGTTTTCCAGAATTTTGCATAGTGTCTGATTTAAGGCATATTTTCCTACTTGCTCCAGGATTGCTTCAAAGTTTTCGATTGATCGACTAATTGATCCCGTTCCAGACTGCGACATTAAATTGAGTTAAAATTCACTTGTTGAGGGTTAAAATTGGCTTCCAATTTCTTCCAATGTCTCAAATGTCATGAGTTACATGAACTGATCCTCACTAAAGCAGCTATCTCTCGCTTTATCTCTTTTCGTATCTCTCTATCACTCTTCCTCTCTCTATAATAATTTTGTGTCAATTGTTAAAACAAAACCCCTTGGACGTGGCAAAATTCAGGTGTCAACTGACCCTTCAGTTAGTAAATATGCATGGTATTGATTTATTGATTCATTGTATTTAGAATGTCTCAATAGCGCAGTGATAGAGGCGTCAGGTAACGTCACGAAGTTTTAAATAACAAGTCCTGACGTGAATTTAACTCTCGTGGGTTCGATTCCCAGACGTGCTGATCTGAGAGTAAAATTACAAATATAATGCGAAAAATTAAATAAATTGCCTAACGGCGTAAATATGTATGTGGTAGTAAAAGTGATTTCATCATAATTGATCATTTCACTGTAAAGCGTGACATTATTGTTTGAGTTTTGTTTGTGATTAATTATATTTGCAGAAGGATAAGAATGTGTCCAGCAACCCTGAAGACATCATATTCTTTGAGCATCAGCTGGATCTCTACGGAAAACTGGCTTATGTATGTTCTTCTTCCTAAATCTCTGCCGCATATTTCAGCAGTATGTTGCCATTCAGCTTAGTTCTAATGAGATTCAATATTATTCCATCCCATTTTCATGTCAACAATATAAACATCTATATTAAAAGAAGTTTGATTAATCTCTTTGGCTTAAAGGAAATAAATTATTCCATTTTTTGTCAAAAATAAGACTTTAAGGTTAAATAAATTATTGCAGTCACAGTTAAGTAGTTGCTTATATCTAATTTAAACCAACAACGGCCTAGCCTTTACTACTGTAAGATAGTTGCGTAATTGACAAGCCCGTTACAGGAAATATCATAAAAAAATTATATATTATACAGTACATCACTGTACATGTATTTCTCAAAATTAAAGGCTATTATGCAGCAAGAATGCCATATTATAATAGAAATAAAAAGCCTACACAATAGTGCACATACTGTCATATTTTTCACTTTATCAATATATCCAGTAAGATTGCTTTTGTAATAGTTTCCAAGGTAAATATTCCTACTCGCATACTGTTTTCAAGCTCCATAGGATAGAGAGAACTCCGTTGATTAACGAGTTAGTTCCTTCACAAAGAGGCTATGCCTTATCCACACCTTAATGAATCCAATAGCTTGAGAATTATATGGCCTCCGAGATGGTTTACCGATGTCTCCATCAGTATTTGCTCAATCGACTCGTATGACACGGCAGTTTACGGCTGGTCTATTCTTCAGGGTTCCGAACGCAACACGGGGCAACAAACCTTATAAGAAAAATCCTAGGATCTTAGCTCTGATCATTCTCGAAATTGTTTATCAGAAATGTCAAACAACGTAAAACTGCAAATGAACAACCTAGAATTGCAAATGCTTGTCGACATTATCCGTTTCTAGTTTCTAGTACATAGAAAATAGAAACTTTACTCAGAATAATTATTATTTAAAGTAGTGCATTAGATCTCTTAGGCTAATAGAGATGATAAGTTACCCGTAATAAACTCCTCTAATAATAATATACTCCGCTAATAGGCGTTTCTTTTCGAACCATAGCCTATTTTATTTAAAACACTTATATTTTTAAATTCCCTGGGCTGTATAGGGTCCTGGGCTAAAAATAAGATAAAAAGTGATTTTATTTAATGACAAGTTAAAAAGTTAAGCGATTAAAAGAAATCCTCTACACTATGGGAAGCCGCATGAGCCAAACTGACACGTAAACAGACAGCATTGAAACGCTGGAGAGCAATAGACAGTCGCTGCCAAAGAAAAGCTTTTTCTCTTTGATCACCAATAATGGCGCTGGTCCTCCTGCCTATTTCGTTTATAAAGTCTGATACGACAGAGTTGATAGGGCCCAGAGTATCAAAAGCAATTGGCATGAAAATGTAATTTCTGGAGATTTAAGCATATTTCTGAGCTTTCCTATTAACAGTGGCCTCTGCAGCAGAGCCAGCAATAACGCCAGATAGGTCGATATTGCTTGCTGAGAATGTGTCCGTCACAGTGACATCCCAGCTGATACACTTGCGCCCTCTAACCAAGGAATTTGTGAGACACCGTCCGGACGCGTCCCATTATATATTTTATCTAAATACATGTACATTGGAATTTTCCTATTAGTGTATTAGTACAACTAATCTTGGGGTTCAAATCCTGAGCTCGCCTGTCACTGATATCGCTTTCGTGTGATAAACGTAGCTTTACCAGCTTTACCAGCACATGATTGCATTTGTCATTGCTATTGTACTAAATTAATCTGTGACATCTGTTGCAGGGTAGAAATGATTTTGCGATCTTCGTCATAACGCGTGAGCTGGGAATACTGAGCTGGGACGAGGCGTTCTTATCACTACGTTCAGAGCTCCTGCCTGAAAGAATTAGAGCTAAATATTGCTCTCTCATTATCAGTAAGAGTGTTCATCAGTATCAATCAAACTAAATATTGCTCTCTCATTGTCAGTAAGAGTGTTCATCAGTATTAATCAAACTAAATATTGCTTTCTCATTGTCAGTAAGAGTGTTCATCAGTATCAATCAAACTAAATATTGCTTTCTCATTGTTAGTAAGAGTGTTCATCAGTATCAATCAAACTAAATATTGCTTTCTCATTGTCAGTAAGAGTGTTCATCAGTATCAATCAAACTAAATATTGCTTTCTCATTGTCAGTAAGAGTGTTCATCAGTATCAATCAAACTAAATATTGCTTTCTCATTATCAATAAGAGCTTGTTTGTTCATTCACTAAATCATTACAAGAAGTACTTTAAACATGATGTACTACTGCTAGAATACATTTCTATGCCAATACCAGAATAATCATATATTCTGAGTAGAATCTAGATACGGAATCGGCTCTGTGTATTTAAGAAAATTTAACCCTGGATGTATTGTTCACATATAGATTGATTCGTGTGTATTTCTAATTAAGATGTGATGATAATCTAACACTTTTGATTGATTCACACATTGCTAACATTCGTATTTAATAATTGTTGACAGTTTATTGATTGATTGAGCACTTGTTTAATATTCAGGTCTGTTTATTGACGTGGGTACGAACTATTCTGTACTAGACCATACTAACCTTTCATTCATTTACGAGGACGTTCTGTCACCTGGGCCTAACGCTGATGGCGATTTTGTGAGTATTTGAGACAACATTGTGTCCTTTCTGTATGCCTTGCCTTGATGTCTAAATAATACGATGAAACTTAAGGTTTAAATTTGCACACGTTATTTTTATAATTTTTAAATATGTATTTTATACGTTGTTAATTAATTTTTGTTATCTTGAAATAAACGTAAGAATTACATGCTTTAATTTTCATCTTCATTTGTATTAAATATTCGACCTGATCTTATAACATTTTGTTTCTGTCTTGGCGTGCTATTAATTTTAATTAATTTAATTTTGCGTTTAAATTCCTACGATTCAATTACATTGCCTAGTGGTAGGTCCATAGCATATACCTCTTCCAACCAATTCTATCATCAGCCAAGACTTGGGATGTTGGATGATTTCGTAACAAATTCAAATAGAAAGGATTTTCATCTCTATTTGAATTTGTTATGAAATCATCCAACATCCCAAGTCTTGGATTGCCTATAACTTTTTACCATTTCATCCTCTTTCTCTGAAATATCTCAGCAAAACGTTCCCCATTCTAATATGTCCTATCCAGCTTTTCTTTCTATTTCTTATCTAATAAATTAGCTGTCTATATGTTGAGTCCAACTAACCTTTTCCAGCTTTCTTTATGACTAAATGGCCAATGCCACTAGATTCCTGATATCCTCTTTACTTAATGTCCTCGTTCCACCTCAGTACTGATATATCAAGCACACCTATATTTGACAATCTTTATCATTACGTTTTTGCAATAAATTTTGTTACTAGTACTTCACTTCTTCTGAAGGCGACTTTATTCTGTGCAATTCCACTGTAATTGTTATCTCTGTTGCATACATCGCCTATTTCGCCCTCCCCTGTGAACTCTTGTTGATTTTTGATTATTGCTTTCTGACCCACGCACAACTTTAAAATTAGCCGACTATCTCTCCTGTCAAATCCAGTCCTTCTCAAGATCTTTAAGAGCATTATCCAGCCAATTCTATCAAAGCCTTTTAAAATCTACAAAATAAGCCTATATCAAGACATCATTTTCATGTTCTAAGATACGTTCACGTGAATTGTACTGCTTCTTAATATAAGTAGTTGTATAATTATAATGTAGTTTTCTTAGTAGTTAAAATCCTGTAATAATAATATAAATAATGAAATCTGATCCTTTTAATAACCCCGTGGCTTTTCATTTCAAAGCTTGCACTGTGTCGTGGCAGGTTTCTATGAAATAATCAAACTATAACCATTTCTAAAACACCGTAATTATATAACAGTTATTTATTAATAATGATCCAAACAATTCGGCTCTGGGTTTCAACTGAGACAAATGTACATAAGTGTATAAAACCAGACATTTATAACGACAATCGCTCCAATGGGCTACACCGAATATAAAAATTATTTGTAGGGGATGTTCTCGTATTTTCCACGGGCTTCATAAAAATGGACGCTTTTATTGATTATCTTTTGCTATTGTAATAATATTAAGTCGCTTTATTCTGATTTATGTAATTCCAGATGTCAAAAACGGTTATTAATGATAAATTGCAATTATCGTTATAGTTAAATATCTAGATTTTTATTTAAAAAGATTTGTTGTGCAATATATATCTATAAATATATATATATATATATATATATATATATATATATTTATTTATTTATAGATATATATTGCAATATATATATATATATATATATATATATATATATATAATATACATATATATATATATATAATATATATAATATTATATTATATTTATATAATATTATATTATATTTATATTATATATATATATATATATATATATATATATATATATATATATATATATATTGGTTGTAAATTGATTAGTACTGGTTTAGCGCTAGTGTGGACTCAATTTTTTCTTTGAAGCATAAACCACTAAACGTCACTGCCAGTCTAAAGAGTATGGTAAAATTAGTTTATTGTAGGCCTATTTACTATTACAATAAGCAATATTTTATTTTGTACTTACTAATAATTGTATTGCTTTTGCAATTAATATCGCATTAATTATTATTAATTACTGATGCTGTAATTAATAATAAATATAATAATTTGTTTTGGTTTGTGGTTTAAACCTTGTATTAACGTATTAACGTGACTTTTATGAAAGTTTAGTTATATTGCGAAGGGGTCATTCCTAATGTAGAGAAATCTACGCATTGTTATGAATTAATTTTTATTTTTATTAAAATTTTTATTTATATTAGACTATTTCATCTGTTTCTAGGTGAAGAAGTCGATTCCTGCCATTGAGAACTGGCTTGCACCTGAAGGGGTAAAATGAAAATATTACTGTGCTACATTGTTTGCAAATGTTTTCTATGAATTTATATTTAAAGAATTACTGTGTTAAATACAAAAAAAATTGAGCTTCAGCTAGAGTTATATCAGGAATGGTTTGCTATTAGACCAGCGTAAGACCAGAGTAAACAAAGTTCTTTCTCTTCAACGATCGATAATAATAGAAGAAAAAAGAATTAAATTTTCTATCGACTATGTGGTTACGTTTTCATTCACACTTCCATAATTTGAAAATTTTGCCTTTAGACCATCCCTCTGACTCTTTTATTTTCCTTAACTGAGGAAGTTTTATTACACTCCTTTCCGATAGAAAAGTTATTTATGGAAATCAACTTTACATTTTGTCGCCTTTGTCTCTCACACTTGTGTGCTTTTATAATTTTTTTTGGTGAAAATAGACTATAAATGCTTATAATTACATGTACTATAATGGGTAGGCGGTTTGGCTTTTTAGCAGTTTAGATTTTCTGATCCTCTTATCTCTGAATAATATTTCAAAAATCACTATATGAAATTATTGTTATAACAGTGTTTCATATCATTTTATTTATATCTGACGATAATTTTTTAATCTATTATTTCGTTTACATTATTGCAAACATTATTTAAACGATAGTGCAATTTTGAATAAAAAATTGAAAAACTAATGGCATGAAATTCAAAAAATTAACGTAAAGTCTTTATCCGAGAATTCTAGATTATCCTAGATAATGAAGATTTGCTGTTGATGTAAGTCCGGCTAGACAAAAAAGCCAATTTCAACAGTTATAAAGGCGATCTTAACTGCGAACGACAATTTGTACTTTGCACACTTATCTGCAGTGAACGAGGTGTCTTCATTGTATTAAGTCAAACAATTAAGCCTAATTCAACTTTCACTAACTCATACGAACATGCATTTACATGTAGTTAGTCTTGAATAATTAATACTGGAATGATTTAATAATTCACATGATTTTTTGTGCTTGTAGATTATCAAAGACTTGGTAACACTATTTCCTGTTATCAGAGACTGGATATCACAGTTCCTCTTGGATATAAAAGATATGACGGCTTCACAGATTGGTAGAAATCAGCTTATCGAGCAGGTTACTGCACCGTTATTAGAACGTCATAATTAGGAACTCATATATCTTACTTGATATATGAAGATTTGATATATGAATATTTGATCTATGAAGATTTGATATAGAGGAAAGAGGAAGACAAAGAAGAGTGGAGGCGTTATATACCATGGACCTGCCAGTAGGCAGTGCACTAAGAGAGTGAGAGATATCTTACTTAATTTTGTCAAGTTAGTCCCTCTACTCTATTTGGCCACAATCTTCATCCCTAGATCTCGATGAAAAACTGCTTAGTGTTTTAAAGCAGCCTGAACACTTTTATAATACCGTTTGCTTAATAAAACTCTTACAAATCCGTTTTTTCTGAGTTTAAATTCTTATAAATTGTTCATTATAAATGTGCAATCAACATACAATCAACAACATATAATCAACATATAATCAACAGATAATAAATAATAATAATAATAATAATAATGATAATAATAATAATAAAGGTTTAACGTCCGTTTCCTCATCCTGGGACTAAGATGGAACGGACCAAGGCCGCAACTGTTGAATGTTTCAATAGCTTAGTCTGCTCACATCAGCAAAATAAATATTCTAGTAAAAGATTCTCTGAAATTCCCGGTCCAACTGATCAAATTAAGAATAACATCTCTAGAGCTATTATCTGACGAATGGGGAAGGTTTACTTGAATAATATTTTGTCCCAGGAGCGACGGAGACGTCGGTTCCCGGTTCTGAGTCCATATAGTAGGCCTATCCCTAATCCAATCGATCCTAAACGTAATTGTTCCTGTTATTATAACTGTAATCATCATCATCATCATCGTCATCATCATCATCATCTTCCCTTAAATCCCAGTTTAACCAGGGTCAGGAATTATAACTGTACTCTTAACTGTAATTATTATTGTAATAGTAACTGTAAGTGTTCTAATTCTGTAACTAATTGTAATCGTAATTGTAACTGTAATTAATATAGTTTTAGACGGTGGTCAGCTAGATAAGATGTGTATCATCTTCCCTGACGGCCGTTGTTCTAGTTTCTTAAGACTGTTTGATACCCTGTGTTTCTGGAAATTTTTTATTTTATTTTATTTTTAAATGTTTATTTCTATTTGTATTTGTCAATGATTTGGTGTTGATGCTGAAATAAACACATATCTCTCTCTCTCTCTGTAATCATAACTCTAAATATTATTGTAATCGTAAATATAACGGTAATTATAACTCTAATTGTAATTGTAACTGTAATCGTAATCGTACCTGAAATTTTAATTGTAAGCTTAACTGTATAACATAACATAGCAACAATTAGGGTGCTACAGTCATCAATGACAGTATCGAGCATAATCATCGAGCAAAATCAAGCCGGCGAGCATAGAGAAGGTCTAAAAACGGTGCAAATTGCAAAATCCAGATAATCAGTCCAAAGTACCGTTTTAAACGTATACGACATCGCAACTGGATACGACATCGCTACTGGTTGGAGCCAGTGGCGATGTCGATAAGATATTCTACCGCGGATCAGTATGTGTGGGGCTCAAATCCTGGGCATCGCTTTCGAGTGAGAAAACTGACGTTAACATTAGCTTTTTTAACGTTTATCTTAAAATCTTATAATTATTTTATTTTTGCCTGTAATCGTATAAATCATGACAGAGCTTAACTATGAATAAAGAATAGTAATACGACAAGTTGACTCTTGAATTGCATTATTTAGCTCAGACTCTCAAGTAGATGATCATTGTTTTCATACATTTATTTACAGGTTCTTCGCTTGTTTCACTTCCTCGTCAAGTTTGGCTACTACGGTAGTGAAGACATTAAGGCTCTTCTTAAACCTCTGCTGCTCATTCTTGAGTGCAAGCATGACAAACCGTTCCCTCCGGATAATGAAAAGGGAGGTAAATATGAAATATGAGAAAAGAATCTATATAAATTCAAAAGTGACTATCACTCTCGCCAACTGTTACATATTTATGCCATAATAATTAATCGATTTTATGATTCTTCAAATTAATGATCTCTAAATTAGTCACAAATAAAGTAGTCGACAATAATTCTTGTACTGAAATAGTAGGTCCAATTTATATATTTTCTAAACTCTACAGTATGTGCACATTTTGATCGTATTTAATGTATTTAGGATATGCTACACTTTCTTCTCATTAGTGCGCTTCAAATTATGAATAATTTAATTAAGACATTTGTTCAGTTGAATTTGAGAATATCATTGCCGTGTAGAACTGTAGATCTAATATTACATTGTCGTTTGTATTTATCACTGTAAGCTGCTTACAGAGACAGAAAACTTTTAAATGAGCCAAAATCTTAGTTTCACTCAGCTGAACGATTGATATTTGCCAGGCTACACAAAGGAGTCTCAGAAGATTGTTCAGCTGTACAGAACTAAAGACAGATATGAGCCGAGCGCTCAGTGTGAAGCCGTCGTCAATGCTAAGTATCAGTAAGTATTAATCAATCAATAAGAATTTAACGTCCGGTTCTTCGTCATAAGGCAATGCCAGGGATATCTCTTGCAACCTGTGTGCAATCTGTCTGTATTCTGATGATGGAAAATCTGATGATATAGTTTAACATTTCATGGTATCAAAAGCAAAATAACGAAGGCACTAAATTAAACCATAACAATCGCTCAGTGTTACTATCACCCCAATATTACAAACACCATCTCAGAATATTTAGCTTTTCTAGGTCTCTTCCATCCAGCGTTCTCACGATCCTATCCAACAATTAATATAATGTTCATAATTAGCATTCGTATTTTATTGCGCTTATATTTTAGACGTAGTAAGAAATAATTGCTTATTATAAGTTGTAAATGCAATAATTATTGCGTACCATTAGTTGTAAATGCAATTTAATAATTTAATGGTGATTGCTGAATTTTAGTGTAAGTAATATTATAATTTACTCTTGTTTTTACTGCAATATTAATGCTATTTAATTAGTTTATAAAGAAAGTTAGTTGCCGGTTGGAGCCTGAAATTGAGTCACCGGTTCTGACACTGCTGTAAATTCCGACATTGTGTGGTACCAAATAACTATCGGCTAGTTAAATAGTAATAAAAATAATAATTATAATTATGGAGGCTAGTTAAATCGTAATAGTAATACAAATTATGACTATGTAGGTTACTTAAAGAGTAATAGTACAAATTATGACTATAGAGTTTAGTTTAAGCGTAATAGTACTAATTATAACTATGGATGCTAGCTAGACCGTACTGGTACTAATTATAACTATGGATGCTAGCTAGAGCGTACTAGTACTAATTATAACTATGGATGCTAGCTAGAGCGTACTAGTACTAATTATAACTATTAAGGCTAGTTAAATCGTAATAGTACTAATTTTAACCATGGAGTCTAATTAAAGCGTAAGAGTACTAATTATAACTATGGAGGCTAGTGCACACTGACTGTTACAGAGCTATGGAAGTGCTGGACCTGCTGCTGACCTTTCAGTTCAACTCGCGCCTGGAGAGCTTCATTGCCAAGTACAAGACGGCGGAGCAAGCTGAGCATAAGAGACAGAGCAACGTGCTCATACCTCTGCTCGCTGAGACATTCGACCCGTTCGATCAAAACCCGTAAGACAAATAGCTATGTTGACGATCCATTGAGTGAGAGAGAGAGAGAGAGAGAGAGAGAGATGTTTATTATATCGAAACACAGCATATACCATACAAAATGAAAACAAGCACACGAAATTGGTCAACTTAAATAGAAAGTAAAATAATATAAAAGAAAATATGAAAAATAGCATCAATTAAACAAATTAAGCAGAAACAGAAATATAATTGTGTAACATTATTATATTTGTTGATACTCTGTCCTGTGTCCCCTTATCAAATGTGATAAATTGTTTTATGGTCGAGACCTAGAAGGTATAATTTTTCTAGCAATAATGATAAGGTTTAAGTTCGTTTATTCATGCAAGATTATATCAGGAACGACCCCTCATATCACTACAAATATCATCATCATCATCATCATCATCATCATATCACTACAAATAAATCATCTAAATGATTAGAACCATAGACTGAAGAGAAAGAAAGTAGATCGTAAAAGGTGCCGATTCTGTGATACAAAAAGCAGTCAGGTAAGATGATAAAAATCTGTGGTGGAAATGGATGTGATATCAACCTACTGTACTACAGAAAGCTGAAATAGCAAAACATGAGCGAAGGTCAGTAGTCAGGAAGTTCCAAACAGATACCACAGTTCATTGCAAAAAAATATGCAATGAACCTGACGTCAAATTCTCATCGCTTGATTTATTTACATATTTTGCACATAGTTCTATTTAAATCGTAAAATTATAAATATTTAATTAATAAATTAAATCCATATAGTACTTCATAGAGTCCTTAACTATGATTCTACGATATGGCAGTAAATAAACGGCTCAATTAATCAGCAGGGGTTGTCCTTGATTTCACATTCTTTCATAACGCCTTGAACCTGTTTTTCTGCATATCCTCATGGTCTATAATAAATTTGTAACGTTTTTAGTCCGGCCATTAAGACATAAGTGGACTGCCTTTTAACCGAGTTGATAACGTCCGTTTCTAATAAGCAATGAGCCACTGATTCGGATCTTCGTTAGACCTTGTCTGACAATAAAATTACGATGCGGAAACAACTATTAAACCGATCTCTATTTTATATGTTAGGGCCCCGTATCCTCTTCTCCTTTGTCCCCGCCAAGAGATAAATATTTACACTGGAAAATCGCGAAGACAGGAACACTACTGTAAGCGGGATTAAAACTGCTACTAAAAGCTGGTAAAGCTAAGGTTAACGTCAGTTTCCTCACTCGAAAACGATGTCAGTGACGGGCGAGCCCAGGATTTGAACCCCGCACATACTGATACTACATTATCGCTTGCTTTTATCTCCTTTCAGCTTTGCAATAAGTTATCAGAAGAAATGTGTGCGAGAACTGAAGGCGATGTTCGACACTACTGCATACTTTGACACCGATCAGATAACGTCCATTCTGATGGATCTGTCCAACTATAAATACGATAAAATGATCAACAAATCTCTCCTGCTGCTCAACAAATTCTACTCAGCTAAAACCAAGCTGTTTAAGCTGGCTATCAGAGCTATGGTTAGTCATTAGCTTTTCTGTTTATCTCTCTCGTTCTCTCTCTTTCTCTAATTATTGCATTTCACATCTCTCTCTCTCTCTCTATCTATCTCTCTCTCACGTTCTCTCTCTCTTTCTGTCTTGTTTTATCTCTCAGATTCATTAGTCGTGGGATGATTTAGACCATTGAGTTACATGCCAGGGTAATTTCTGACAGAACGTACTCTGACCTGCTATGTGACGTCATCCCTGAACGAGTGTCTCGAGGCTTGGCTCTGGGCACGCCCTCCTGTAAATAACGTAATGATGATATGGTAAATAACGTAATGATGATATGGTAAATAACTATGATGATATGGTAAATAACTATGATGATATGATGTCAGACAGATAAACCTTCCAGATAATTACATTTCATATGATAGAAAAGGATCATGCAAATCGCCCTAAAATTATAACTAATGTCCTATCTGTACCCCAGCAGGCAAATAAAGACACCTTTTATTTACCAGTTAACATATGTCTTCTGTAATATTTGCAATCAATTCCACCGCGCATTATGGACTCAAACGAAAATAGAACATAGTTGCACAGGAGCTCTGTTGCAGGTGCTGATAACTACAGACTCTTGTCATGTGCACCGCGAGGTGGCACGCACTATGCCTATACTGAGAAGATACTCCAAGGCCAAGCTGAACGACGATCAAGTGAAGACCATGGGAGCTGTACTGGATACTTATACCGAGTTAGTATTAATAATAATAATAATAATAATAATAAAGGTTTAGCGTCCGTTTCCTCATCCAGGGATGATGTCAGGGACGTCCCCACAGCACACATCCCTACAGATCAATTCACCCAGACCAATCTGTAAAAGAAATGTACTGAAGAGAAGTAAGGTCAATCCGGAGATTAAAAATGGTATTCTAGTAGCTCAATTCTTAAGGACCTCTAGTATTCGATCATTACACTGCGTTATTAACCTTTAACCGTTATTATCCTTTAACTCATCTCTTAGTCTTACAAACATTTAGTATACGAATCTTATATTGAGCTAGCAATCTATCAACTCCTTCCCGAAAGACTCCTACTATGCGATAAATATTCTGAATGAGTACTATGTGAACTCATTTCCCAGAGACCTCTAAACCTAAATACTGTTAACATAGGCACGTATTGTTGGTATTGAGTGAGTACTCTATTAATTTATCTCCCAGAGACATCTAGTACTAGATACTTATGGTACTGAGTGAGTACTCTATTAATATATCTCTTAGAGACAACAAGTACTAGATACTTATGGTACTGAGTGGATGTCTACTAGCGCATCTTTTAGAGACATCTGTTACTAGATACTTGTTGATACGTAAAATACATACTCAGAACACCTGCATAGAATACGCATTCGCTTTTATGCGGAATGAATATTTGTATTATCATACTGATGATGAATTGTTAATTTCTTTTAGATTTTGTAACCTACCAAAAGAAGAAGATGAAAGGCATCCAATGAATCAGAATATTCTCATTAACCACGGTACTGTACATCTGTACATATAGTTTTACTTAGCTTATAACTTACATGTAGCTCTGTTTAATTTGGTTGATTAAATATTTTTCGAAATATTAGTTGACAATATTGTTTAGTATTATTTGGTTTTATATATTTTTTAATTTACATCGAAGATCAATTTTTAAATAGCGTGGATTTCTTGTAAACTTTTCGTTTTTAAAGGTGTATGTTAAGTATTTCGTTTAGTGTAAGCTCTAACACATAAAACCAGCTTTTAGACCAAGGATAAAAAGCTTCTTATTAATTAGGGCTTCTTTATATCTCAGTGGACTGCTCGAATTTCAGCTTTCAAATCATGCCACATCTAGATAAGCAGGCTGTTTCACTTGCACTTCACTCTTCCGTCTCTCCTGAGAGCTCGAAGAGTGCGAAGCATAATCGATTATCAGTGTGATTGCTTGATTTCTATTATATATTTTATTCTTTCACTTATGCATATGTGTAGAAATGCTGTCTCTGGTATTCGATATGCTGACTTCAGAGATTGACGCCAAGTTGATGGTACTTATTACTTTTATAACGATTTTTAATTGCATATCTTAAATCGAGGTGTTTCCAAAGTTTACATTTTTGCTTAGTCTCCTCTTCAGGGATACGCTCAATAAAGTATACTCTAAATTATATGCAGTACGTTCACGTGCACAAGACAGTGTCTTCGACAAAACTAGGGGTAAGACAAAAAAGGACATTTGCTCCGTAATAAATTAACTGTGGCACTAACTATGTCAGTATTGCTTTGGAGAATTTCTAAAGTAGGACTAGAAAACAGAAGAAGAAAGGAAAAGTAAAGCAGAAATCCAAGCAGAGACAAAATGCAGTAAGCCCTTCTTAGCAACAAAACTCCTGTTACAATAATGATAATATCAATTCGACAGCATCTCAAAAGCTAGGTGTTTTCTAAAAGTCTGACATTTTATGATCGATTCTGCTAAACCTGCGAGATTGAACAAATTTAAAATTATTTCTTTATTGTTAATATTTGTAAATTATTTTTATTTTTAAGCCCGGACCATGTAGTTATGGCTTTTGATATATTATCTGACGGATCTACTTTGAAATTGACAACTGATTAGCTATTGGTTTGAAAAATTGACTGATTGATTGTGTGATAGATTGATTGATGGATTGATTGATCAATTAACCGATCAATTGACCGATGTACTGACTAATTGATTGACCGATAGATTGACTGATTAATTAATTCATTGATTGCCTGGCTGATTGACAACTTAATAGTCTGATAGATTGACTGATAGATTGACTGATAGATTGACTGATAGCTTGACTGATAGATTGACTGATAGATTGGCTATAGATTGACTGATAGATAGCTGATGTTTTGATGAATCAATTGACTGATCAATTGATTTATGTATTAACTAAATGATTGACTGATGGATTGATTGGCTAATCAACTCATTGATTGCCTGACGGATTATTAAATTAATTGATTGATGGATTGACTGATGAATTGACAGATTGATTGATCACTATTAACAGGAGCAGTACCGAGGACTGGAGTATATCTTGAAGAAGTGTTTGAAGCTGCTGAAGGCCCTGGCTCGAGGTAACGACCTCGTACAAACGAGAGTGTTCGAGAGACTCGATACTCTGCTCAAGATCAAGGTCGTCGAGTCTGAGGTGGCTGAGGCGCTTAAAGAGGTTACTACTGTTCATATAGGCAACCATTATCTAAATGATTGAATGATTAAATTATTTAATTATGTTATTTACTTTTATGTAGGGGATTGACTGATGATATGGTGTGGGACAGGGAGGACTGAAGAAAGACTATTCGTATCCCGACTCTAATTAAACTGGGATTTAAGGGAAGATGATGATGATGATTTACTTTTTCAAAAACGTTTGTTATTTATTTGACAGAATGAGTAATTTAGATACTTGATTTCAGTCCTGGTAAGATCAATTTAATGGTGGCTAAGACAAAGGCAAAAAGAAAGGACAACTTTTTATAAGTAACATTTAACTAACTTTAAAAATAGGTTTTTATATTTTCAGAAAACGAAAGTTATATATAGTACAGTGCAGAAAAATACTTTGAAGTAATAACTGCACTGAACTTGAGTCACTCTAAATAATTATCGATGTAATACACGAGTTGATTCGCTTCAGTCGAGTCAAAAGAAACCTACAATAAGGAGTAACTTCCTTACGTGAGAATCTTTAATTACATACGCTATACTAATTCTTCAGCAACTTCACTCTTGTTCTTTCAGGCTTTTATAGGAAATCAGAGCACCTGCTTGAAGATCCTGCCTCAGCAGATACAGAGCATCGTGGATCTCGTGGTGGCCCTGCCTGAGAAAGGCTCAGACTTCCTTGACCTTCTTAATGTCATTGTCAAGGTAGAAAGTTGTTTGAACATTATTGTTTGTTTATTGACGTAACTGACATTATTCTTATATGAGGAAACGGACGTTAAATCTTTATTATTTGTTATTATTATTTTCTTAATTAAATTAGTTTAATTTTTTATTTGATTGGTTTGTGTGAGCTGTGTGGCTTTGAAATATCTTAGTCTTTCCACAGTAAAGGATATAAGATATAATGCGATGTGGTGGAACAAAGACATTTTCTAAATTATCAGGTGTTGTACGTACAATGTCGAGTTGTCTCAGCATCGTCTGTATCTTTATAGAATAACTCTCGTAGTACGCATTGACTTCATAACGTAATAATTTGGTTTAGTAGAAAGAATAAGCTTAAGGTTGGCTTGCTAGACTGAAGACGTAGCCTTATCCAGAAAAAGAAGTTAGGGATACGTGATTTAGTATGCATTGACATACCATATTTATATTTAGTATGTATATGGGCTGAGTCAATAACTTTTTTGAAGTTGTCTGACTGCGGAGCATTAGGTACAGGTTCAAATTCAGTGCTGCCAAAATCTCTTATATACTTTCAAGACAAGAAACTGACGCTGAACTAGACTTTAGGCTTTATTTTACTGTAGGTGATATACTGATCAGCTCTGTGGATATTTACGTTGATGGTTGAACCCTGGAGCTGAACTGGGATTGCATAATTTTTATTGGATGTTAAGCTAGTTTATTTGACCGTAGGGCTCAGCTAATTAACGACGGTTTAACTCCATTGCTGTTCTAGGTTGATGGTTTAGGTCTGACACTGAAGAGGAATCAGGCCTACGTGATGAAGTACGTCATGCAGGACTACAACAAGCTCGCCAACATCATGGATCAGCCGAGAGAGTACAGAGAGGAAATACTCATAGGTAACGGTGAGAAAACTCAACTCAAGTTTCTCATCAGCCTCGTGGATCTACTGGCAACTTGTGCCGAGGTATGGCGGCTTTGTACTTATTTACTAATTCCATTCAATTATAATTACAATTTAATTTCAATTATTGCCTGGAGCCAGTGGCGAAGTCGGTAAGTTACTCGACCGCAGATCAGTATGTGCGAGGTTCAAATTCTGGGCTCGACGGTCACTGACATCGCTTTCGGGTGAGGAAACTGACGTTAACCTTAACTTTACCAGCTTTTTTAATACCAATAATCAAAGATGAAAAACAAGAAAAGAACACAGCATGAATAACTAATACATAATAACTAATGACTAACAGAATCAAATTGGATTATAACTTCAAGATTACTAGCCAGTACTATACGCAAAAAACACAGAAATTCAGTTAGTTTCTTTATCGTTTCTATATCTTACTACTTAATTTTATATTCTCTCAGATAAGCTTTGAAATCCTTCCAGGCTTTTAAGTTACGAATTCAAAATAATTCAGCTTGAAGTAATTGTGTTACAAATCTTTGCACTAGGCAGCACAAATGATATCACTGGCTATGTTTTAGCCTTAGAAATTTAATGTCCGATTTGACTTTATTTATATGCACTCTGATAAATTACAATTTGCTAATATAGACTCCAGTCCAAATTTGTAGTCTTTATATACTCATTCGTCATCGTTTAATGCTTTGGCCTCTGTTTGTAAAGAGTTTGCCAGTGACGTTCCTGACTTTACTTTATGGCAAGGAACCGGAAATTCTAAAATTCTTATTGATTGATTGACTCTGCTAGTGTAGCCTCTATTCCTACTATTCTTTAAATAGCACTGAGATTCGATTCGCAGTAGCATGTTTAGAACCTTCAAACACAGTTATTGTTAACGTTACGATGTTGAGTGATTGTGAGTCCTTCTGCATCCTTAATCCGTAGTGTATCAATTTTAAACTGATTTTGTATTGTTTTCACGTATGATATCCTAACATTCCATTGCTCTTAAACATTTCTCTCAATCAGGGAGAGAACAGGTTCATAGAGTTGATGCGTCAGAGATAATGTCAGTGGAGAAGTTGATGTGGGTGATCGATTGATCGAATGATTGATTGATTGACTGATTGATTGTTTGATCGATTGATTAATTGATTGATTGAAGGGAGAGAACAGGTTCATAGAGTCGATGTGTCAGACGATAATGTCAGTGAAAGAGCTGATGTGGGTGATCGATTGATCGAATGATTGATTGATTGACTGATTGATTGTTTGATTGGTTGATTGATTGATTGATTGAAAGGAGAGAACAGGTTTATAGAGTCGATGTATCAGACGATAATGTCAGTGGAGGAGCTGATGTGGGTGATTGATTGATTAATTGATTGATTGATTGATTGAAGGGAGAGAACAGGTTTATAGAGTCGATGTGTCAGACGATAATGTCAGTGGAGGAGCTGATGTGGGTTGTCAATCATTCGGAGATAGACACGAACATCAAGCGACCGTTCATGAGGTACTTCCTCTGGGTCTACATGAAAACAGCCGGGAGTGCTGTGGAGAGTGGAGCAGGAGATCTGCCTCATGACGAGTTAGTCTCGATCAATCAATCAATCAATTCTTCAGACAATCCTGTGATTATATAAGAATAGGTTATAACCGTGAATAAAGCAGAGGGCCGGTGATTTGTTGCAAGATTAATTATAATCGATTTGGCAATAAATAAATAAATAAATAAATAAGTTATTATGAGTTGTTGGCTGGAGCCAGTGTCTATGTCGGTAAGATATTTGACCGCGGATAAGTATGTGCGGGGATCAAATCCTGGACTCACCCGTCACTGACATCGCTTTCGAGTGAGGAATCTGACGTTAAAATTAGCTTTTTTAGCTTTATTAATTCAACCGTTTAATCTATCGAAAGATGTTTTTGTAGTGAATGTCTATAAAAATGGGTGCATGATATGGTGTAACCTAAAGCATGTAAAAAGACGCTGACGGCTACGAATAGCTTAGGAGTAACGGTACCAGTGATTTTGATAGTCAAATTCTTAATTTGAAATTTAGCTCAAAATATAACCTACCCCTACCCTCAAAATCCTTAAATCTACCCTCAAAATCTAAAACATACCCCTAACCCTACCCTAATCCCTAACGAACATAAGCTATGTTAACAAAAGTGGTGACAGCGAGAATCGAACGCCAGACGCCACCATCTAAATCCTAACGCTAGTTAACCATATCGCTTTCCAGTGAGGAAACTGACGTTAACCTTAGCTTTACCAGCTTTTTTGCTTTTATTTCACGGCGCCTCAGAACCTTCGGATCGAAAGCTGTTGAATGGATGATTTTAACAGATCGTAGTTGAAAATCGTAATTGGCTTTTCTATATAAATGATGTTTGTAAGCTTGCGCTCAAAATTGATCACACAATAACCACTGCGTAAAGATAGTTTTGTTAGAATAAGTACATTATACCTGCAATTTGGCCGAGCACTAGAAAGAGATAGAGATATACGCTAATCACGTTATCATAAGTATCTTAGTTTTCTATTTCCTATAAATTCAGTTATTTTATTCTCTTACTCCACTGATTAAAGGTTTTTATTAATCATTTAGATTTTAGAGATTAACTTTGAGAGTGATTGCCAAAAGGATATGGCATATAATGTTACAATCATGCATGATTATGTTTCATGTTACCATTCAGAGCCTTGTGGAGCTTCCTACAACAAGTGTTCAAAGATCTTCATGTGCTGACTGAATATATATCTCGTAACTCTGACAAGATCGCACCCATGCTCAAGAAAGGTCCATCTAAGTTGTAAGTTTCTACTGTTACTGTTATATCTATTCTAACAGTAAGTGTGCCCGTTATAGTCATGCATCAGCACTGCTAACTATTGCAGGTTCTGCAGAAGGTTGTTAATCTGAGAGGCCTAGGCAGAGTTCACCGTCAGTTTCCTCCATCTAAATATGATAGTAACGGGACGAGCACTGAATTTGAACCCTATATTCATATTCATACCAATATGCAATCGGACAACTAACAGATATACCACCGGCCAAGCTTAGCTTAACAAAAATCTCGCATACGATTTTTTTATACTGTTATATGTTAGATTTGTCAAAGTCACTGTGAGATTGGTGACATCTGTGTCCTTAGTCGCCAAGCTGAGCATCAGTTCCCAACCTTGAACTGTTGATTCAAGTAGCCTTATATTTCAATCTTACCTCATCATGACAGCAAATAATACCAATGCATGTAGATTAGGTTCATTAGAGAGAAAAAGCAATTTTTATAGATATTGACATGCTGGGTGATTTGATAACTAATTCTTATGCTGAAATGATGAGAAAAGCAGAGGATAAATATTTGCGATATACATGTATAGAGTTATATGCAATGGACCTGCCAGTAGGCAGTGTAATGAGGGAGAAAGTGTTTAACATGTTTGTCACAATTATTTATTCTGACAGTGACACTGCTGATCATACAAGTCAGGAGTCAGTAATAAAGGGACTTCTGCACTGCATGTTTGAGGCCATCATGCCCATACTACAGGTAAGCCTATCGGCCTATCAGCCTATCAGCCTATCAGCCTATCAACCTATCGGCCTATCGGCTTATCAGCCTATCAGCCTACCTCATTCTATTTTCATTCGTTAACTATTCGTCAGGGACTTATTCTCAGTTGACCATATCTTAACTTTCCATCAGAGAAGAAAAGATTTGTTATATATTGGATTTTAATCATTTTTCATATTTTTGCTTTTAAACATTTGTCATATTTTGATTTTAAACATTTTGGTTAAACATTTTTCTGCTAAACATTTGTCATATTTTTTTACTAATTCTGAATCGCAACGTCCTCAAGTGCAATACAAAATCTCTTTCACTGATATCGTCGTTTGAAAAGCTTGATGGATTTGTTAAACATTATTGCAATATAGAACCACTCCTCTAAGTGGTTTGCTTGAACATTTTCGTTGAAATTGTGCAATTATGCAATCGTCAAAACAGATTAAAAATTGGGTACCTAAAGTACTTGGATCTATAAAGTACTATACCTGAGGATATTAACTCTGTTGACTCACAGTTTTTAAATATATATTTCGAAATGATGTGTTTGATGCATCTGATGTACTGCAGCAACAAGACACAATTTTTTGTTACGCTATTCTACGACGTCTATTACAACACAAAATTCTTACTACTGCAGTATTTGATGTCATAAATAGACTTCAATAACATTCTTTTTCGACTATATCAATTGTAGCAGACATGCCACAACTGTATACGTTTATACTGTTCATTTTACTCTTTTTGTTTTTCTCTTGTTGTCTTTATGCCCTCAATCGTCATCGTATGTTGTTTGGCGCCCGTTTGTGCAGAGACAGCAAGATACGTCCCTGGCATTGCCTTATGGCGAAGAATCGGACGTTGAATTCTTAATTGATTGATTGATTGATAGATTCTTGATTAATTGATTGATTAGTCTGCTTAATTTTCTGGTTCGTTTAATGCAAAATAGAGTTGTCAACCCCTTATTCGTGGCTAGTTACTAAATTTAATCTTTCATGTTCTTGACTGTTAAATATTTTTAGCGAGTAATTGGATTTTAAAAGTATACAATTCAACTCTAAGACTTAGTTAAGCTACTCATTGGAAACTTTCGAAACGAATCGTAATACGCGAAAAGCACAGCACACATTTTAATTCTTTGTATAGTATATCTTCGTTGTATAAAGCATAATCTATGTGTACAGGTGTACTCTATGTGCAGATATATACTTTCTATGAAACACCGTACTTTACATATTTAGGCATTCTACACCAAGTTCTACGTGCCAGAGAAAGATGCTTTCCCGAGAGAGATCGAGTACACAGACAAGCTGGCAAGAGCTCTAGTGGTGAGATTGTCTCTTGATTAGTCTAGATTTAAGTAAATCTTAAATTTGAATTACCAATTGATCTAAAACGCGTGGATTTGATCCGGGTTGATCCGGATTGTTGACCGTGTGACAGGAAATTTCAGTGTAATTGTGTCTCGTCTTTTCTTCCAACAAACATCTGTAATTTAGAATGAATTTTATTTCAATTTTTACAATCCACTCTGACCACGTTAAATTGATTTATCTATACAATTTTTTGCCTAGTGTGTATAAAGCCCAGTTATTCCGATGGCAAACCAATGCCACAGATCAAGGGATATCAATAGAATACACAAATCATGCAAACTATTCTGTTTAGGCTAAACTATTAATGTTTAGGCTATTTACGTTATTTCACGTAGTACGAGTATTCTGAAAGAATTACATTTGAGGAAATGCCTACTCCTTTTCTTCAGTGTTTATGCAGTTTCGTACCTCTTATACAATCTTCTGAAAATTAACTACCATTGATCTAAATTATGATGTTTGTGTTTAGCTCTGAATCAGATTTAAAGCAGCTGTTCACTAGACTTTAAAAGTTTCATATTTATTTACCAATTAATGGTTTGCTTAGTCCATGCTTAAGTAGTGAAAGCTGACTGGTAATGGAATCGGCGCCTCTCGCTTATAATAAGCTAAAATTACGTCTTTTAAAATTTTATTATCGAATTTTCGATTTTTAATAGACAGATGGTAATAATATCGAGATATGGATTGTAAACAGGGATTCTGCGAAGCTATAATACCAATGGTAACATCGCCTGGCCATTCCAAGGCAATCATATCAACAGTCAGCTGTGTTATACCAGCTTCTACAATACCTAACAGTGTACGTATTTCATATCCCGTATATAAGAATTATTAAATGAATTAAATTGTTATAGAAGATTTGACTTCGGCTTTTAGATGCTGGCCGAAGCGACGTCGGCGACCGCAACCGCCGGGCCGCACAGCTACACCTCTCCACGGGAAGGTCCTGGAATAGCTGTGCTATTCCAGGTTAATAATAATTTAATTTGCTATACTGAAAATTTCAACGAATAGAAAAATTTCAAAAGAAGGTCCATTCGTATCCCGACCCTAGTTAAACTGGGATTAAGGGAAGATGATGATAATGCTATGCTAAATAAGCATTAAGCACTGTCAATAATTTTTTTCTAATTTTTCGTTGCTTGCTTAAATTTATCTTTTTCAAAATCATCTTAGTTATTTTACTGAAAGGTTTTTCGCATTGCTTGTTCATAAAATGGAATAATATTTTAGTCATTGGATTCTTCCGTACCTAGAAATGCATATACATGTATAATATCATATTTGAGGACATAAATTCTTATGCTCGCACTCTCTTTTCTAGAACTTTGCCAATCTCATAGCCTCTCTATCTCTTTCGCTCTCCCTCTCTCCCTCTCACTCTCTCTCTCTCTTTATCTCTCTCTCTCTCTCTCTCTCTCTCTCTCTCTCTCTCTATCTATCTATCTATCTATCTATCTATCTATCTATCTATCTATCTATCTATCTATCTATCTATCTATCTCTCTCTCTCTCTCTCTCTCTCTCTCACTCTATCTTCCTCGCTCTCTCTCTCTCTCTCGCTGTCGTTCTCTCTCTAATTTCAAAATATGAAAAGAGTCACGTAATAACAGATCTTTGACTTACTGTGTTACCTGAAACATGTAGTTTATTAAGAATCTAAGTTGGAGGAATTGATTTAGCTTATAAATTATCTAAATGCATCTACCTTGGTCTTTTTCTCATAAAGAAGCTGATTAATCATATAATGACTTGTGAATGTAAGAATTGATTGATTATTTTTAATTCATGTAGATAATGGAGGGACTGATTGATCATTTAATGACGTGTAATAGGCTGAATCAGGCTAAACTAGCAGCTTACAAGGTAAGCAGCCGATCTGCCCATATATGTAAAAAGTCACAAAACAGCTTCCATAGGCAAATGATCAAGAAAGATTTCTCTCTCCCTCTCTCTCTCTCTTTCTCTCTCTCTCAGTGTCTGTAATTCTTCTCTCATATCGTATTAAGGGATGATGATATATAATTTTTATCAATGTCACATCTACTAATAGGCTGAATATCACTAAATATTTATAGCATTAGATAAGTAAAATAAATAAGTAAATAAGTGATATTAATATACTATATCACTGAAATAGTTAGTCATATAAAATTACACGGTACGTTGGTAAAGGTTTTCATTGTATCATCCTGTAACAAAATTCACAGGGTTTGACTAGGTCGTAATGTACATTTTGGCAAAGTGGATGCAATGTTTCTATCAACGTTGCATTCGCCGAATTATGCTAAAGCTTCAATTGTATTTACAAATATATATGGCGATTCTTCAGCAATCCGGACACAACACGAGTAAATCTGTTTCATATGGATCTCCCAGTCAACATTTTATAAATGTTGCTTGCGTTAATTTATAGAATTGGAACAGTTGTTTTGGCAATCTTTCATTGTCTATGATTTGAGAAACTCTAATAATAATTATCATGATTCAAAGCAATCCTATTTTAACTACTGTAGACAACGCAGGTAGAAATATATATAATGTATATTATATAATTATGCATTATGATTTTATAAATTTGTTTTATTAATTGAAATACATATTTTTATTAGAGTACCTGCTTGGCTTAATTGAATCTAGTTTTTAATTTTAAGTGAGCGAGCTTGTAGCTCGATTTTGACATGAATGAGAATTGCGCTCTAATTTTTGTTATGATGATATGTGTGTCGTACGGATTTCTCTGTCATAATTTTTGAATTAAGATATCTAATTCAAACTTTTATTAATTTATCTTATTAGTTATACCTATGCATCTTTTGTCACAGGGCCATAAGGAATATTATCAAGGTGAATTAGAGCTAAATGAAAAGTTGCGAATATTCTCGGTGAACTGTAGTTTGTTGTATGGCGGTCACAACCTCGTGTCAGCTCAGCTACATGTCAAATCTAAGAGAGGTACTTGTACTAGTGTACTGAATGTCAAATCTAAGAGGGGTACTTATACTAGTGCACTGAATGCCAAATCTAAGAGAGGCACTAATACTAGTGTACTAGATGTCAAATCTATGAGAGGTACTTGTACTAGTGTACTAGATGTCAAATCTAAGAGAGGTACTTGTACTAGTGTACTAGATGTCAAATCTAAGAGAGGTACTTATACTAGTGTACTAGATGTCAAATCTATAAGAGGTACTTGTACTAGTGTACTAAATGTCAAATCTAAGAGAGGTACTTGTACTAGTGTGCTAGATGTCAAATCTCTGAGAGGTACTTATATAAGTGTACTACTTGTCATATATAAGAGAGTTACTTGCACAGGTATACAAAATGTCAATCCTGTGATACTTATTGCAGTGTGCTACATATCATATTTAAAAAAGAACTTGCCCATGTTTACTAAGATACTATGTCAAAGTTTTCAAGTTTATTGTGTCAAATCTAAGAAAAGTACTTGTACTTAAATCTTGGAATGATTTTAAATTACTTCTTTACTATCTTTGAAAGACCAATTTCGGTAGCACATTTTTGCAGTAAGCAGGATAATAGGTTTTCGAATCTCAGCTATATCATTACTGACTGTTAATATTGTGTTATGGTTTCTTTGTTTTTGTGGACTAGCAGACCCGTGAAGGTTGTTTGATGCGAGTTTGAAGCTCAATATTATAAAGTAGTCGCTTAGGCTATCGAATGGATTTACTAATTAATTGATTAAGTGCTATTAATCTATTTTATTTCTTATATTTTAGGTTACTGTTCTGCATACTTCTGGGACTAATTTATTATTAAATTTATTACCAAATTTATTAATAAATCTGCTTCATTAGCTGATTGTTTGCACGTTTGATTCATTTATTCTCTTCGATTCGTACAACATTGACAGAGTACACGGAGATAGGAGGAGATGAAGAACTTCCTTTAGGTGAAGAATTCCAGGAACATTTACGCAAGTTTTTGCGTCCTAGTGAGAAGAAGGTAGAAAAGAAGTTAGAACTTGTTCGCAAGTTAGTCACTCAGATGGGGTAAGTGTAATTACGAATATTAATATCTCAATTTTATTTTATTTTATTATTATTTTTAGATCAACAAAAAGGGTCATGCAACCCTGTACAGTTCACAAGCAATGCAAACAAACAAGTAAATGCAATAAGTGAGCACAATTTAAATGTGAACCATGGCGAACTTAAAACGAAAATATAAAGTAGAAACTAAAGAATTGAAATAAGGAAATTCAAAATAAAGAAAATTAATGATAATAGGTAGGCATAATTATACATTTAAGATCAGTATCATTAATAACTATTTAATAAGTGCTGACGAAGATTAATATTGAAACAGTTAACGGAACGAGATGATCGTAAATTAGGTGGAAGGGATAGCCAGTATCTAGGGCCTTGTACAGCGATATACTTTTCGCGACAGAGGGTTCTGAACGATGGTATAATAAATTCCGAAACTTGTCGAAATTTATCAACAGAATTTACAACATTATTTAATAGCAACGAATAGTTGTAACATGAAGGCATATCATTATGAATAACTTTATACAGAAATACGCAACAGCAATGTTTATGAATATCTCTTAACTTTAAAATTTTAATTCTATTTTATTATCCTTGACGTCTTACAATGTCCCCTTTCGTTTTCATTAAATATGTTCACGTATACATTTATATGTTTTTGAAATTTAGTAGGCCATAAATAAGATTTGAAAATAAGAAGAAAATGAAATAAGACGTGGAGTAAGGAAAGTTTTGTAGCATTTCACCGCTACTGTTTAACATTTACGCTGAGGCAATGATGGAGGAAGCCATGGAAGACATGGAAGAAGGGATAAAAGTAGGAGGAAAATTGTTGCAAGATGTACGATTTGCAGATGACCAAGGAATCGTAGTGGGCAGCGAGATTGGACTGCAGAAGATAATGGATAGGCTGAATGATACGGAATTGAGATATGGCACGAAGATTGATATCAAAGAGACCAAAGTGATGAGAGTGTCCCATAATAAAGGTGAAGTTAGTATCACAATAAATGGTACGAAATTGGAACAGGTAAGGACTCAGGAGTTTCAAATATTTGGGTCATACTTTAGACTTTAGCCGATGACGGGAAATGTGAGACTGAAATATGCAGTAGGATTGCACAAGCAAAAAAGCAAAAATAGTCTTCAGTAATGGGAAAGACCATTTAACAAAAAGTCTTAAGAAAGATACAAAGATAAAGATAGTGAAAACCTTGGTATGGACCACGCTATTGTATGGATGTTAAGCAAGGACCTTAAGGAAGGAAGTTATTAGGAAACTGGAGGCATTGGAAATGTGGATTTCGAGAAAAATGGGGAGAGGATTAATTAGCTGGACTCAAAAGGTTACAAATGAGGAAGTTCTGGAGTGAGTTGGTACAGATAGACAGTTTATAAATAGTTTATAAATAAATAATAATAAATAAATTTATAATAAATAGTTTATAAATAGTTTAAAAATGTATTAAGAAATAGGAAGAAGAGTTGGATAGGACACATTCTAAGGAGGGAAAGTCTATTAAAACAGGTCATAGAAGGCTGAATGGAAGAGAAAAGAGGCAGAGGCAGGCCGAGATTAGGTATGTTAGATGATTTAAAGAACCACTCATATGTGGAAATGAAGAGGAAACCCGAAGACCGAGAAGAGTGGAGGCGTTATATAACATGGATCTGTCAGTAGGCAGTGCACTAAGAGAGAGATATATAAGAATTTAGAATTGTACTATCTCTGATATTGATTTCGTAAATAAAGCTTGGTTATAAAGAGGACAGCTTGTTGAATAATTTGATTACTGAACCATTGCTTGATGTACGGCTTACCTGTAAACTCCTTTTTAATTAAATAATGTTTTGTAATTACTTATGAGCAAAAAGCCAACCCTATTCATAAATTTTATTAATTTTTAAATATTTACGATTTGTTGTTTAATTCAGAACCTTTATTAAGAACCTTTAGAACATTTCCTGTTTTAGAACATTTAGAACTTTTACTTTTATTTTTGATGTAATATTTTTGATTGAATGCAGGATATCGTGGGAGATGCTGCCCAAGCTGACGATGGACGCTCACCGGATAGAGCAGGAGGAACTGGACATCCGGTGTCTGCATCTGATTCGGGCAGTCATCCACAACGAGGAGCGCAAGCTCCCCGAGAACTGGGAAGAAGATCCTGCGGCTCATAGAAAGTTAGAAATCCCTTCGAGTATTTTCACATACGTCCATGACATAGCCTTGTTGTGAGGAATCGGGCGTTTATTATTTACTCTATTATTTTCACTCTTACTATTTACTTAATTAACCTTGTTCCATAAAGCTGGTAAAGCTTTATGGAACGTCAGTTAACATCAGTCGTTTATTCAGTAAAGTCGTTTATTCAGTTTTCAAGAGTCGTTTATTCAGTATTCGTTTATTTACAAAGTAAAGTTAACGTCAGTTTCCTCACTCGAAAGCGATGTCAGTGACGGACGAGCCCAGGATTTTAAACCCGCACCTACTAATCCGCAGTCGAGTGTCTTACCGACTTAGCCACTGGCTCCAGCCAGAAACTAGTGCCATATAGGTACCATAAAATTGAAATGATCAAAGTTATTTTATTTTTTATTGAGTGCAGTGCATAAAATGTTTTGCCAATGAGTTTCATTATTTTTTCTAATGTTTTATTGTTATTGATTGCAATCAGCTCGTCTTTGTTGAATGAGTTCCATGGTTTATACATTAAAGTATTAATTTCCTCAACTACAGAATAAATGCCTAATATTGTCTGTTACACACAGCTGGCTTACATCAGAGCTACAGAATAAATGTCTAATATTGTCTGTTACACACAGCTGGCTTACATCAGAGCTACAGAATAAATGCCTAATATTGTCTGTTACACACAGCTGGCTTACATCAGAGCTACAGAATAAATGCCTAATATTGTCTGTTACACACAGCTGGCTTACATCAGAGCTACAGAATAAATGCCTAATATTGTCTGTTACACACAGCTCGCTTACATCAGAGCTACAGAATAAATGTCTAATATTGTCTGTTACACACAGCTCGCTTACATCAGAGCTACAGAATAAATAATATTGCCACAGCTATTATCATTGTCTGTTACACACAGCTGGCTTACATCAGAGCTACAGAATAAATGTCTAATATTGTCTGTTACACACAGCTCGCTTACATCAGAGCTACAGAATAAATGCCTAATATTGTCTGTTACACACAGCTCGCTTACATCAGAGCTACAGAATAAATGTCTAATATTGTCTGTTACACACAGCTCGCTTACATCAGAGCTACAGAATAAATGCCTAATATTGTCTGTTGCACACAGCTGGCTTACATCAGAGCTACAGAATAAATGTCTAATATTGTCTGTTACACACAGCTGGCTTACATCAGAGCTACAGAATAAATGCCCAATATTGTCTGTTACACACAGCTGGCTTACATCAGAGCTACAGAATAAATGTCTAATATTGTCTGTTACACACAGCTGGCTTACATCAGAGCTACAGAATAAATGCCTAATATTGTCTGTTACACACAGCTGGCTTACATCAGAGCTACAGAATAAATGTCTAATATTGTCTGTTACACACAGCTCGCTTACATCAGAGCTACAGAATAAATGTCTAATATCTGTTACACACAGCTGTTACACACAGAATCTATGAGCTGGCTACATCAGAGCTATAAATGCAATAGACATATTGCCTAATACACACAGCTTGTACTGACACACAGCTCGGCTACAGAATAAATGCCTAATATTGTCTGTTACACACAGAGCTACAGAATAAATGTCTAATATTGTCTGTTACACACAGCTCGCTTACATCAGAGCTACAGAATAAATGCCTAATATTGTCTGTTACACACAGCTGGCTTACATCAGAGCTACAGAATAAATGTCTAATATTGTCTGTTACACACAGCTGCTTACATCAGAGCTACAGAATAAATGCCTAATATTGTCTGTTACACACAGCTCGCTTACATCAGAGCTACAGAATAAATGCTAATATTGTCTGTTACACACAGCTGGCTTACATCAGAGCTACAGAATAAATGTCTAATATTGTCTGTTACACACAGCTGGCTTACATCAGAGCTACAGAATAAATGCCTAATATTGTCTGTTACACACAGCTCGCTTACATCAGAGCTACAGAATAAATGTCTAATATTGTCTGTTACACACAGCTGGCTTACATCAGAGCTACAGAATAAATGCCTAATATTGTCTGTTACACACAGCTGGCTTACATCAGAGCTACAGAATAAATGCCTAATATTGTCTGTTACACACAGCTGGCTTACATCAGAGCTACAGAATAAATGCCTAATATTGTCTGTTACACACAGCTGGCTTACATCAGAGCTACAGAATAAATGTCTAATATTGTCTGTTACACACAGCTGGCTTACATCAGAGCTACAGAATAAATGCCTAATATTGTCTGTTACACACAGCTGGCTTACATCAGAGCTACAGAATAAATGTCTAATATTGTCTGTTACACACAGCTGGCTTACATCAGAGCTACAGAATAAATGTCTAATATTGTCTGTTACAATAGTCTATTTTGTATTGTTGTTTTGTTTTGTTTGTTTTGTTGTTGTTGTCTCTTTGACGTCACTGATATCATCCCTGGATGAGGAAACGGACGTTAAACCCTTATTATTATTATTATTATTATTATTATTATTACAGACAGCTCGCCTATATCAGAGCTATCCAGGTGGAGCTGAACGACATGGGCTCGGTGACGAAGGCTCTGCCCCACTTGGCTCGCCCCTGTGATCGGGTGGCTCGAGAGGTGCTCGCCTTCCTCTCCTGTATGCTCTTCAACGCCAACGAGCCTGTGCAGGCGAGCAACTCTTCAGTGATCTTTTTTTGACGTACCTGACATCATCCCTGGATGAGGAAACGGACGTTAAACCCTTATTATTATCATTATTAATATTATTATTTTGCTTCTTTCGCCGTTTTGGACCTTTTGATCACCGGCTTGGATTTGTCTCAATAGTGCTCAATGTTGTCATGGATGAGAGTAGCACCCTAATTGCTGTTATTATTATTGTGTAGCTTACACTTGGTGTTATTCTTAGTTATTATACCGTTCAATATATTACACGCACAAGAACGTGTATAGTGTATATTTTACAATTTTATAGAAATTGTAACAAGAGGTGAGGTTAGTGGAGGGGGGGATTGTGAGAACGTTGTGCATCATTTCAATTGGATTGTAATATATGACATCCCTGACGTCATTCTTGTATGAGGAACGGAAGTTAAACCTTTATTATTATTATTATTGTTATTACAAATAATTTTACCCCGGTGTAAAGAACCTGGGGTTTGATAAAAACGATTCGAGCAATACGTGCTGAATCGCCGCCCGGCTACTCGAGGTCATCAATCGGCTTAAAAGAATTGTTGAAGCAGACTGCATTAAATCTTTGCAACGTCATGGAAAGCCTTTGCCAAAGAAAAGATGTCTCTCGCTTATCGCCGGTTTGCTCTGCAATAAGTCTGCCTATGCCATTAATAAAGTCGACTCCTTCGGGATTCATCGGGCCCATGGTTTCAATAGCCACCGGAACAACTTCATATCCTAAGGACAGATCACGGTATTTATCCAACTCCCTAGAGGCGGCATGAACAGCAGCACCACCGGCTGTGACTGAAGTCGTATTCAGGTAGGAGTTTGCCATAGTGTCAATGACCGTGACGTCCCAAACGGCACATTTACCGTTGCACCAGGGCACTAAAGTCATGATGTTGTTATTACTATTATTATTATTTTAGTTGTTATTACTATTATTATTATTTTTATTTTATTTTATTTTATTATTGTTATTATTATTATATAACGCGTTTTTAATACATGCATTAAAAACGAGCAGGGGGTCGAATCCCAAATCTACCTGGGTATTTCAACACTGGGTATACACTCCGTATTTAAATAATGATTGTGAAATTACTACCTGGATGTATGCGCAGAACATAATGAACCGATTTAACAAAAAAGATTAAAATGTCCCATCCATAGAATTTTGAATTAATTCCGAAACGATCACACGTATCTGTCAGGATTTAGCGATATGTATCACTCGGTAAAATAGAATTATTGAAATAGTGAATTCATGTATGTACATGTATATGTAGGTAATTCTAAAAAATTCTCACAGCATAAATTTACATCATCTACATTGTACTTAATCTGTCACTGGCTGGAGCCAGTGGCGACGTCGGTAAGATACTTGACCGCGGATCAGTATGTGCGGGGTTCAAATCCTAGGTTCTCCCGACAAACTGACGTTAACCTCGGCTTTACCAGCTTTATTCTAAAATGAAAAATGAAATATCAATTAAATAAAATAGTGATATATACATGTATGTTGGTTGTGAGCAAAGTTGCAGTGTGATATTTAGGCAGCTACAGTTTCAATTTATACATAAAAACTAGTTATGTGACTACTGAAGTTATGAAAGTCAACACTTGTGTTGCCATTTCTCTAATATGGTATAGTTTTTAAAATATTTAAAATTTCTGATGTAGAGTTGCGTGATTATTGAGTTAAAAACTGGCTCATATAAAAACTTGCAGCATTTGATACTGCTGAGTCCAGGCATTGCAACATTTCAGTCGCACAAGCTGTTTGGAAGGCAATCGAATAGAGATTAGCTTATTTTTTAGAAAAAATCTGGAGTTTAATTTAGAAGACATTAGGGAGACATTACGTTAAATATGATTGCAATGGTTTAAAATTAACCCTTTTTCTGTGTAAAGTTTTTTTCAACCATGGCTAATTTTTAATTGTACATTTAAGATAATATTTTTACTTTCAACGTTAATATAACATTTGTCTGCACTTTAAGGATAGAATTCATTTAGTGCAACGTTAGCCGTTGTTTCTTGAAGACATTGATGGTAATATTTGGCTTCATTTGTTATTTACTTTCTATAGACATCTTTGCTGCATTATTTTTGGGCCACCAGAGAGGAGAGTTTCTTTGCAGCCATTAGATCAAGAATTCATCTGTCAGCTCTCGCCATCAAAGAAAAGTAAGTCCAGTGGTTGTCTGCGTTTAGTACTTGTCGAATGTAAATAGCTGACTGATATTTCCGTAAGTAGCAATATACACCACTGATTTGTCAATTTGAGGAACACTAGTGTGAGAGTGAGTGAGTGAGTGAGTGAATGAGTGAGTTGAGTATGTTGAGTGAGTTGAGTGAGTGAATGAGTGAGTGAGCGAGCGAACGAGTTAGCTATCGAGCGATTGAGCGAAGAAACAAATTACTTATTTCAGCCCTGGATATTTAAAGAGGCATACCCTGAATCATTGAATTAACTGTATAAGTATGTGTTTGAAAAATTTTACATTAGACAAGCGACCAGGCTGAGAGCTGAAGAGTATGGCTTTTATTTTGTTTTATTTTAGACGATCCCTGACAGCTCAGCAGAGGGCGAGAGCCAAGGAGGCAATGTCCCAGAGCAAGGTTCTACAGACAGGCATGATCGCAGGCAAGAAAGCTCTTCAGGTAATACTACTGGAAAACGGGAACTAGTTGATTTATGTTTATAAAAATTAGCATAAATCTGAAGCTATTCGGATGTTCGGCCACTTAGATACGAGTCCGACCCAAATGTAAAACACAAATATAAAATGTTGTGCATGCTTGTAAGCCAAACAGTCATTCTTCATGAATTTTAATATTAAAAACACATAATCTGATATTTTGTTTTCAAAATTACACGGCAGATAGAACGTTCAAATTGATATATAAGATAGCGAATAACAAACTCAACAATCATATTATTATGTGCATATAATAATTTATAAATCTATCATCACACTTCAATCCTCACAGCTTCTTTCAATATGTTCAATATTCTCAAATCTCTGTTGCTCGTGTTGAACCAAGTACTACTAGGTCTTCCTCTTTTCTTGATTTGGATTCCAGTTAATTTCATATCTCTCCACATGTATTCTTAATAAGTGGCCATAATGTTTTAACGTCATCATGTTGTTATTAAAATATGTTTGTAGGAGATTCAAGAGATAGACGACGCGATGAAGAAGCAAAAATTTGGCCAAGGGGTGAGTATAGGAAATATAAAAGGGTTAAGGCCTGTATTAATTCTATTTTATCTCTTAAAATATACACTAGGCGGGCTAACCCATAATTCATTCCAAGTCTAATTATTATTATCTGCAGTTGAAAACCTGATTCTAGGTGAAAGTGTTATGACTGACATTTGATCTTTTATTATATTAGAAAGAAGCAGAGTTTCTCAGTTAATGAGCTCTCATTACATTGATGTTTACCTAAGCCTAGAATTACTATTTTTTAATATATTGGATATTGATCTTTCTGAGGCTTTATGGTGTACAAAAGTTGAAATAGTTACATGCATAGGAGATAATAATTAGTTGAGATAATTACATCTATAGGTCCAACATAGATGTATATAACCGATAACCTCCTCTACTTAATTGAAATAACGTTATTGAAAAATAGAGCGTGAGATACATATACATGTATATCGTGTTTATGTTGATTTTGATTCCTCCTCCTAGTTTTATATATTTAAAACTGCAAAATGCAGTGTAAATTCAGAAAATTTAACTCCCTATCCCTCGAGCGAGATTCTTTAAATTAGGTATGAAATTCGTCTGACTGGTAGGTACTATTCTACAGAAGTATTTTTCATGTCTGTGAAGTGAAATATTTTGTCTTTCACGTCCTGATTTATGTACGTTGAACCATGCACATGTGGAATATGGATTGGCTTTGACTAACATGTACCTAGGCTTTGAACCCCGGCCATTTGTTTCGGAGGCGAACACTCTAACCATTACGCCATATCCACTCCCAGATCTCTTAGCTCAATTAGCACTTATAACACTCAGGATAAACATGTTTGTGTTTCACAGAGACAAGCAAGTCTGTCGACTCTACAGAGCAAGCGAGCCAAGCGCAAAGAGAAAAAAGAACTTGACAAAGCTGCCGAAGCGAATGATGTGACGGCGTCTCCCAAGAAAACCAAGAAACCATCCAAAGAAGAAAACCAAATAAATACTGAAAAAGCTAAGGCGGGAAAGGACAATGAGAAAGTAAAGGATAAAGAGAAAGATAAAGAGAAAACTAGCAAGGAAAAAGAGGTTAAGAAAGCTCATAGAAAATCATCGGTTGCTAATTCCACAGCAGCGAAAGGAAGAAAGAAGTCAAAAGAGCTGAACAATGTAAAGAGTAAGGCTACAGCCAAGGCTAAAGGTGCACCCGGTGAAACTAAGTTACAGGTAGAGTGTGCTGTATAAGAAATTTCTTCTGAGCAAAGCCATGGTGGTTGTAAGAGCAAGAATACTTTTAGTATTCTTGCTCTAAATAACCTTTAGTAGACCTATTATTATAAAATCGTAACTAGTACACATATAAATGTATACTTTTATAAAAATTGTGTAATAATAATATTAATTGTGTTCTTCGTTACTATCCAACACCCAGTTATTATTTAACTAATATATAGCCAGAATGTCGTTTACGCATTCTTAAAATAAACTATTACGGCTAACAAATAGGCTTTTTAATTTTGTTTTATTTTATTCAGTACTTTAATTCGATATTCTATTGAAAATAATTAATTCTGCCCCATTTATCACTTATTTTATATAATGAAATAAGTGTTTAGCTGTTTTACTGTTTTAAAGATATCCTATGGTTACCATTAATAGTAATCCTTCTATGGTTTTGTTGTAGCCATGAAAGATATTCTACTTCTCGATCAATATTTAACAGCTGTATCGTTATTTATGAATATGTAGATTGATGATGATGACGATGATGAGGACGGAGAGGATAAGGAGAAGGAGGGAGAGGAAGACCTAGAAGACTTTGATCAGAGAGACGATGGTTACATCAAGCTTGTGCTGAGGGTTCTTGCTAGAATGTGTGACGGGCAGCACACTGGACTGCAGGTAAATCAAAACCTCCTTCAGAGCCTACAGCGTCTATAGTGCCTACAGAGCCAATAGAGCCTACAGAGCCTACATAGCCTACAGAGCCTGCAGAGCCTACAGAGCCTATAGTGAATACAGAGCCTATAGTGCCTATAGAGCCTCTAGTGCCTACAGAGCATATAGTGCCAACATAGCCTATAGTGCCTACAGAGCCTATAGTGTCTACAGAGCCTGAAGAGCCTACAGAGCCTCCAGACTCTATAGTGCCTACAGAGCCTGCAGAGTCTATAGTGCCTACAGAGCCTGTAGAGCCTCCAGATTCTATAGTGCCTACAGAACCTCCAGAGTCTATAGTGCCTACAGAGCCTGTAGAGCAGTGGTCTCTAAACTATAGATTTCGCGACATATACATGTAGTACTGAAAACAATATCCTCTTTTGCTCTTTTGCTGAAGTTTTGTGCAAATATTTTAAGTTCATCTTTTATTTACAGTAGATTTATCAGGTCAACAGAGTATCCATCAACTTCAATACTTCTCGCACTTGCTAGCTTATTGTTTCTCTCTATTCAGAAATTATTTAGTGTCCTACTTGACATAATGACATGTAATTTAAATTTGACAGTATCCTCATATTTTTAATTCATATATGATATTCATATACTATATATTATATGTATATTTACTATTTTATATACTATAATACTATACTTTATATACTTTACTTTATATACAATACTTATATACTTTACTATAATAATATCGTTATAATAATATAACTATACTTTATTATATATATATATATATATATATATATATATATATATTGTGTTGTTGCTTGTGACTGTTGCTCCTTTGTTTAAACTCTATCTTTAATTTTCCTTCCATATTGCATTTGACATGTGAGTAAAAACCCATATATTTTAAATACAGACATCACGAATAAATTTATAGCGTTAAGTTTGACGTATATTTCTATACCACACATATACTGTCTGTGACCGTTAGGCTGGTTGAGTTTCGATCTCTTGGTCTTCTTTTTATCTGGCAAGCGTGCTAACAACTTGGATATGCAACAAGCATACATGTATTATACGTACTACTGTTCCTTCGGCATTAGTATAACAAATAACTTAAAATAAGGCCATCAACTACTGTAAAGAGCAATCTCTCTTAATGTACTGCCTATTGGAAGGTTCATGGCATATAACTCTAAGTATTTCTATCCGATGTCTCTGACATCATTCTTGTATGAGGAAATGGACGTTAAAACTTTAGTATTAATATTATTATATTCTGCTTTTGGTATTTAGTTCATATCAACATACGCATAAATTATCCAATCAACCAGCGTCCGTCTTCCTTTCGCTCCATCCTTTAAGCAATAAAAGCTGTAATTGATATTGATACTTGAGTTTCCTCTATACAGTAATTGTTCTTCATCTGTTAGGATTATTTGAGAGAGCAGCCGGATAATCTCAAGTCGTTTAACATCATAGGAGAGACGGCGCAGTTTGTCAATCTCGTCTATTCCAACATCACACCCCAAAACATCGACCTATGCAGTCAGCTCTTTGAAACTCTCAACGAGTTCACAGTGGTATAATTAAATTGCAAAATAGTTTTATATCATTTATGACTCCTTCAATTTCCTTCTCCCTCCCCCGCTCTCTCTCTCTCTTTTCACTATCTCTCTCTTTCTCTTTTTCTCCTCTCTCTCTTTTTTTCTCTCTCTCCCTCTCTGGCGTTCTATCAATGGCAGGCCGGTTCAATGAATACAATCGTAACCAATATCTAGGTTCACGATCGACCAATAAAAATTCTACCAGGAATATGATCCCGTTCAAAGGTCTATCCCTAATATAGCCATTGAATTCATTTAAATACGCCATCAGAGATGATCACCTCAGCTCCTGCGAGTCGTATTTTACACTATTTTTATACATTTTCGATCTATTCTAAAGTGACAGAACACACACGGAATTAAAGGCTTTTTTTGTAAATACAACTAAAATAGAACTGCTCTACAAATAAATAAATATATATATATATACATATATATATACATGTATATATATATATATTTATATATTAGTATCTATATATATAGCCATTATATATATATATATATATATATATATATATATATATATATATATATATATATATATATACTGGCTGCGCAAAAAGATCCTCCTAGCACAATTACGATAGCTTAGCCAATTATTGATATTTCGCCTTGAAATTTTAAGGTTTTGTTGTAGAGGAATTTAGGCACAAGCTGAACAAATTTTGTAAATATATTTTAAAGAAACCGGAGTTATCCACGTTTTGCGAAAAATTGATTTTTTCATTTAACATACAACTTAAGACGTCAATTAGAATCAATTCCTTTTTGAAAATGTGCTGGCCCTGAAAAAGGCCGTTAGATGATGACGACCCTGATACTGTGCTACAACGTATTATACTAACACCATTCTGCCGACACTGATTGAAGACTGCAACAAGTTAAAGCCCAATGATTTCATTTTTCAACAGGACGGCGCGCCGTCTCACACTTCACGTCTTGCGTAATACTTTCTTGTACAATATAGCCCAGATTTCATAAAAATGGATGATTGGCTTCCTAATTCTCCAGATTTTAATCCACTTAATTTTTGTCTGGGAACCATGGTGGAAAAATATCATGCTTTCAAGCCCAAACCCAGAAACACAATGGAAGTGAAGGCTGTTCATTAAGAGATCTGGAAAGACCTACCACAGCAGTCCATTGACAGCGCAATTTTATCTGTAAGAAAAGGCCGGCATTAAAGACAGGGCGTTCATTTCGAGCACACATTATAGCACAATATCAGAGTCGTCATCATCTAACGGCCTTTTTCAGGGCCAGCACCTTTTCAAAAAGGAATTGATCCTAATTGACGTTTTACGTTGCGTGTTAAATGAAAAAAATCATTTTTTTCGCAAAACTTGGATAACTCCGGTTCCCTTAAAAATATTTATACAAAATTTGGTTAGCTTGTGGCTAAATTCCTCCACAACAGAACCTTAAAATTTTCAAGGCGAAATATCAATAATTGGCTAAGCTATCGTAATTGTGCTAGGGGGATATTTTTTTAATGCGCAGCCTGTATATATATATATATATATATATATATATATATATATCCCCGTGTTGTGCTCGGGTGTGGTTGGACCACTGCAGAATTGGGCAACCATAAACAATCTGCCGCGTGTACTTAAGAGGCGACTAAAGGCAGGAGCTGAGAATGGCAAGAGGGGACCCACCTCATCATGAAATATATTCCCCCAGGATTAAATGGTAATTAATCCACCAAACTGAGGAAGGCAGTGGGAAACCACCTCAGAAGCCATTTTTTTCCCAAGCTATAGGTTACATAAGGTATGGAGAAGGCATAGACTTTGTGAAGGGATTAACTTGTTGATCTAAGGAGTGCTCTTATGGAGCGAGAAAACATACTTTGAGTATGAATATGTACCTTGAACCTGCCACTTGGCAGGGCACTGAAGATATATATATATATATATATATATATATATATATATATATATACAGTATATATATATTATATATATATACAGTATATATTATATATATATATATATTTAATCTCTCCTGGATATGGAAAATGAAAATGCCTTCGATAATTGCTATATACTTGCTTGCATCATTTAAATGTATAATATGCACGCATGTACATGTATATCTAACAAATAAATATTTGAAAATAGTAACAGATTAGCATATACATGTATGTATATATATATATATATATATATATAGAACTCTGTTGATTAATATCCTAAGCATTGCAATTCAATACTAAACTCTAGTAGTTGGCTCCTTGATAATAATTTCAAGTTGATATGACTTTATTAATATAAATATATGATCAGTCATAAAATCGACTAGCTTAAACTACTGGAACATTTCCTAAGAATTCGTTATAAAGCGCTGCTAACAAAGTTTATTGTCCCAATTCTTTACTAACAAGAATCGAGATTACTTTCACAATCACAAGAGTTACTTTCATAGATAAATAAAATATAATATTAAATATAATAATCATGAATATTATTTCAGGGAAATCAGCACAACCGATCAATGATGCTGAACAGTAAAGTGGTTGACTACGTTAACTTCATTCTGCGAGCAGCAGAATTCAAAAACTGCGATATCGAAGAGGTATTTTATAAAATTTAACTTTAATTTTAAAAATACTTATTAAACCGATCTTCACAAATAAACTGAGGTGACTGTATGATTTAGACTTTACTGCAGTTTAGACCAACTTAATATTGTTGATGAACGGAAATAAAATAGTATACAGCATGAATGTTCATAGCTGATGGAAACTATCTAGTTGACAAGGATCTAATTGATACATTGAAATGCAAAGACACGTAACCGAATGTTCCTAATTTCTGTTCATAGTTTCCTCGGTAGTCATGTCAGTCATATCAGCATGTTGTTACTTTTACATTCTATTGAGTGCAACAGGAAATTAAATCTCTTATCTACATACTTAAATATTCTGCTTATTATTAACACGTCAAGCATTTCTAAAAGAAAAGTAAATTACAATTATAATTACTCAGATTTTTATTTGAATATGGGCATGCATTTCATGCAACATACAAAGTGAGAAAGCCCATAATCCATGAAGAAGCTAATGACACTACTAATTGCGTAATTTCTTTAATCTATTGTATTTGTAATTGCCTGATCATACTTTTTGATATGTAAAGTTACAAAAATGGCAATCGCATTTGCTATATAGTTTCTATGATTAGTGTCTGTTTATATTGTTTTCTTCATTTCTCTCAATGGTTAGTAGTACTCTGTGCCTTGATTGCAGCCGGCCCGGATTTAAGAATAACCTTCCAAGTTCCAACACCCTGGGGATATTTTTCATTCAGACTTGTAAACACTCATTCTTCCAAGGTGGTCACCCATCCATGCACTAACTGAGCTCGACGTATCTTAACTTTGTATATTAACACGCAGCTAAACAAAGTACGCTAAATACCGTCCCAAAATTACTTTGAGAGCAGATTTTATTGTTTTGCGTCGCAGACTTCAGACCACATCGAGTCTCTAATAATTAATAATTTCTCTGTGCTCAATTAAGTGTAAAGGATTTTTCGATTTCTCTCTTAGTGCACTGCCTACTGGCAGGTCCATGATACATAGCGCCTCCACTCTTCTCTGTCTTCCGCCTTCCTTTTCATTTCCACATATGAGTGGGTCTTTAAACATCATCTAACATACCTAATCTCGGCCTGCCTCTGCCTCTTTTTTCTTTCATTCTACCTTCTATGACCTCTTTTAATAGACCTTCCCCCTTAGAATGTGTCCTATCCATCTCTTCTTCCTATTTCTTAATACATTTATCAACTGTCTATCTGTGCCAACTCTCTCCAGGACTTCCTCATTTGTAACCTTTTGAGTCCAGCTAATCCTCTTCATTCTTCTGCAAATCCACATTTCCAATGCCTCCCGTTTCCTAATATCTTCCTTCCTTAAGGTCCATGTTTCACATCCATACAATAGCGTGGTCCAAAGCAAAGTTTTCGATTTATGAATCGTTTAAGTTGTAAAATTTTGAAACCTATTAATATCATTTCTTCTTCAACTTTCGTTCAAAGTTTGCTACCCAAGAGTGCCGTTTCCCTTATGGAGACTCTCATATTTATTAGAAAAATTATACTAAAAAATTTTCACAAATTTGAGGATAGACCTACTTAAATGTATAATATCTTAATCAAATTTTAGAAATCTACTTATCAATCGTTAATAACTCTGTATATAAGCAAATTATGTTGATTTAGGTAGTTAATACTCATTAGTTTAACAGTCACAATGTACATGTATATGAAATTTTGAATAAACTTTTTGCGCAGATTCTAGCATTAAAGACAGTTCTGGGTAATCTGATAATGTCTATGATAGAAGAGAACACGCCTGAAAGCTTACTGGTAGCCAAGGTATGAATTACCTAAGTAATAGTCTAATTAGATACCAGGATTACAAATATATAGGTACATACAAATAGCTTTATTAATACAAGCCGTGAGTGTTCTAATCTACAACCATGTCAGAGTTTATCATCTGTTTTCGTCTGTTTTCTTTCAGTATACCATAAGTATGCTGTTAGAGACAATCTTTTGCATTTCGAATCCTCGACTTGTTGTTTATTAGGCAGCAGTGCTGCGAGCTCGGATGCTAGCCGGTATTTAAGTTGAGCTAAGGAACTTAATTTAATTTCGCTTTCAACACACGTTTACTGTGAGAGACAACATTGTATGTCAAACTTGTCTGATGTCTCAAACTTGTCTGCGTCGACATTTTTCTGGCGAATACCTAATTGGACCATCAAATCGGTGGAAGTAAACCTGTGGCAAAATTACTATGACTATGACAATATCTAGTCTACATGTGGCTAAATGACTATGTCCATGATAATACTTAGTCTGCTTGTGGCTAAATGACTATGTCTATGATAATATTTAGTCTGCGTGTGGCTAAATGACTATGTCTATGATAATATCTAGTCTGCGTGTGGCGTGCTGTGTAGGAAACGAAAGATACACTTGATAAAGAAGCCTTGTATCGATGCATGACCAGCTGCTACGAGGCAAACAAGGTCAGTCAAGTTTTTAGTGTGATTATTAACTTCTAAATTTTAGCACATTTTATAATCTCTTTGTATAATTAAATGCCTATAACTTTAAATTTACAAATTGATGCTACCATTTGGTAGAATGTACGCAAATAAGTAATCTTGATGTTTGTTAAAGTTAATTATGAATACTTTCTGTGATCGGCTTCGTTTTGAATCTGGTATTAATCCGTTGTATTCTCAATCTGTCAATAAAAAGAGGCTTTCATGTCAAATCCTCTGTAAATAGACCTCTTTGAACTATTGTTTATTGGGCCTATTCTTACAGCCTGCCGAATCGAAACTTAAAGGATTCAAGGCAGGAAATCTGAATATTGGTGCAACACTTCAGTCTACTAAAAACCTGACGACAGTTGGCCTCAAGCCCGGTACACCTGGAGGTCCGCCTCTACCGGTACGTGGACAGTAATGCCTGTGTTATAATTTCACATAATAAATCAATGAAGTGAAATAATTAACATAATTATTAAATATATTTATAAATACACATAATTTCACTTAATTTCTATAATTAGCGTAATGTATTTAATTTATCATAATTTAACAATGAACATAATTTAGCCTCATTTTTAATATCTTAACCTTTTCCGGTTTCGCTTGAGAAACTCTGGTAATTATACTGTGATCTTGGAGAGGGGTGATAGAGACGGGTGAAATATTGCTAGTGGTTATCCATCATCATCATCTTCTTCCTTTGAATCCCTGTTTAGCTAGAGTCTGCAAGGTACATTTGTATACAGTACACGAAAATACATTTTAGAGCTATGATGTATGGACTATAAAAGTGCTTGGTATTTATCCATGGGACTGTTTAAGAATGTGATAGAAATATATTGATGAAAGAAAAATATATAAAATTAATCGAATCAAATATGAAATTATAAAATCTATAATATCAATAAAATATAATATATAATATAAAATTGAAAGAAAGTATGAGCCTATAGAAATTCGACACTCGAGAGGCGAATAATATTCGACTTCTCAGAAGAGGAGCTTTAAAATATTCAATAAAATATCCTCTAAAATATCCTCTAAAATATCCTCTAAAATATCCTCTAAAATATCCTCTAAAATATCCTCTAAAATATCCTCTAAAATAGCCTATTCGACTTTAGTAATTATTAAGAAATGTCGATTTCATAGGAAAGCTTTGTGATGCTTTGAAGAACATAGCGTTTAATTGCTAGTAGAATGGATTTTTGAAGTTTTATTTGTAGTATTTTCACTATTAAAATTCTTGTTATTGATCGTCGAGTCTTGGTTTATAACCGTATATGTTTATCTTGTTAAGGGTTAAAAATATACAAGCAAAACAAGTATTTTATCCAGTATTTTATAAAACTTTTTAGATAAAATCGCATCACAAATATATACCAATAATTATTTTATTGACTTAAGGATGTCATGATATAAACAAAACATGGATAAGGGAAAAGTGGCCGTTTTCATATTAATAAGTTTATATTATATATATATATATATATATATATATATATATATATATATATATATATATATATATATATGATATGTTTGATACATTTGATCATTACCATCATCATCATCTTCCTTGAATCCTAGTTCAACCAGGTCGGGATACGAATAGACTGTCTAATATCCTCTCTGTCTCACATCACATCATCAGTAAATCCCCTATTTGAGACTTCTTCATATATATATATATGAAGAAGTCTCAAATAGGGATATAACGATACATGTATATATATATGCATATATATATATATATATATATATATATGTATATATATATATATATATATATATATATATATATACATGTATCGTTTGATGTATTTGATATGTTTGATATATTTGATATTACATAGAAAGTTGAGGAATTGTCGACAGAAATGAAGGAGCTGTACGATGAAGTTGGATTTATCTATTATCTCATTCTCGCTCGTCTCTACGACATCGATCCTAAACTCAATCAGAAAGAGAGTCAGTGTCTTAGTCTCTCCTAGTCATAGCAGATTCTGCCAAATAATCCCTTAGAAAAATTGTGGGTTTAACGTCAAAACTAAACGCTAAAGCCAAGTTAACGTCAATTTCCTGTTCGAATAGCATGTGAGTGAATAGCATGAGAGCATTGGATTTGAGCCATGCACCTACTAATCCGCTGTTGAACAACTTGCCAACAAACCACCAGCTCAGAACAAAGGTCAAGTCATAAGCCCGAAGCACTTCTCTTCTAGACGTAGAACTCGACCATCGCCGTGGTTGACCAATTGACCGACCAACCAAAGCAGCAGTCGGCCTAGATTGAGTGATGAATGTGCAATAATCGTTGCTTTTGGATATTTAATTATATAGCATTATCTCTTTCTCTTGTGTTCTACCAAGTGAGAGGTCAAAGATACATATTCATACTCAGAGTCTTTTTTACACTCCATAAAGAGCACTCTATCGTTCAGTAAAATAATCCCTTCACTAAAGTTTATGTCTTATTCATACCTTATGAAGCCTATAGCTTGAAAAATATGGCTTCTTAAGTGGCTTCCCGTTGTCTTTCTCAGATATAGCATTAACATCTCTTCAAATTCACTCGCAATCTGTTTCTCTTAATATTTCAGTGTACTACCTAATGGGAAGTTACTTTAACATCTAAATGTTTCTCAGTTTTAAATTTTGTTACGTATATACAAATGCATGACTATTAAATCATATAGCATTCTTGATACATAAGTCGTTTTCTAATTATTCTAGTACTTCTTTGTGGAGTGTCGTTTAATTAACAACAGTTGTTCTTTATCAGAAGTCCCATCTTGCACTGCTTTCTATTGCTTATTCTTTTTAACAAATATTTATTCCTACAGCCCCTGAAATACTGGTTCGTTTTATAACCTTGTAAGTTCATTTCTTTGGGTTTCATCATTACTACATTTTCAATGCTTCAGGAGCTCTGCAGATTGCATAGTATATTGTCTGTTTACTGTCCATCTATTTACCGTTACTAAGTAGTCTTAGGATTGATTGAATGATTGCTACAACGACATCATCTCAGGTGAATTTTCGCCGACTTATTCATTTTCTTGTTATCTTTACTGATTTGTTTTGAATAGGATGCTGATAATTGGACACTATATAATTGGATTTACTGATTACCTACTTTCATATTTTTGATGACTTATTTCTTAGTCTCCTCCCTGGATATATTAAAAATAGTGCATGTAAATTGCATTAAATTGCAAATAAGTTACATTATGCATCTTTGAAAGATTAAATAATTTATCAGTTATTACGTTGAAAATGACACTATTGTTTTATCACCTCTGTGAAATTTGTATCGTTTCACAATAACTCTGAGCAATAAATATTTGTAAATTACATTTTGTGACAGGACTTGGCCTAACTTCAGCTCAGGAGGAAGCCTTTAACTTCTACAAGAAGAACACTATGTCCATAGAAGTGCTCAAAGACGACTCTCTGCAGAAGATAAACTTCAGGGTCAAAAACAAGGTCTGAACCTGAGAAGTTTTTCTCTAACATAAATCTTGTTCCAACATCTTTATTTGCAGATAGTCTCTTCTAATGTAGTTTTGCTATTATAGATGTCGCCATTATAGATACCTTATTATTATAGGTATCTTATTATTTTAGATATCTTAGCGACATCGCCACTGGCTCCAGCCAGTGGCGATGTCGCTAAGATATTCGAACGCGGATCAGTAGGTGCGGGGTTCAAAGCCTGGGCTCACCCGTCACTGACATCGCTTTCGAGTGAGAAAACTGACGTTAACATTAGTTTTACCAGCTTTTAAATAGGATCTCGTATAGGGTGTGTGTCGAATACATAATTAGCGGGAGTCAGTTGTAATTTCGGCTAAGCATCTTGTTGTGCATCAGTGGGGGCACTTTTGAATCCAAGGCTCGGCCGTGCGCTGATGTCCATTTGAGCAGTAAACCCTTCGAGTAAGAAATCTTGATTCATGTCATGCGCTACAATTATTGTTAACTCCGTACCGACACAACTAGAATGTGTTCTACCGACCAACCCAACGAAAAACTAACATGAGGAATATCTCCTTAATGTCGTCTAAACGCTGATTTCACAATATCTTCAAACACTCCCTATAGCTATCTCTCTCTCTCTCTTTCTCTCTCTTTCTCTCTTTCTTTCTCTCTCTCTCTCTCTTTCTATCGCCCCAGTTTTCTGCTAAATGGCAGGTCCGAGATCCGGTTCAAACATTATATAGTTTAGTATGCTCTACAGCACTCAGAATAAGTGCATAGACTGTGACCTTTCTAGACTCATTTTTCTGCAACGCAGAAAAATGAGTCCCATTCATTTCAATTCAGATATTAACACTGCCTGACTACTTCAAATATCTTTAAAATACGCCGTCACTCACTCTAAACATGCTTCTGACTGTGTGTCGCTTTTACATGTAATGTAAAAGCGACAGAATGTGTGGCATCTTGATTCTGTTAAATCGTGTTTATAGTTGAGTTTGTAATTATACAGTTGTATGGGGGTTTCTTTATGGGTTTTAATCGCAAGCTCTTAAATGAGTGGTTATATGGGTGGTAATTCATTAACGTGCGTGGTTATATGAGTGGTTATACGCGTGGTTATGCGCAGAACGTGTTACGAGACGAGGTGAGAGAGAAACTGACATGGAATGTTGACAGATCGTCGCCTAGCAACAAGATTAGAGATCTGATGAGATGGTCTAACGATATCCTCAAAGATATTTACTATCAGAGGCGGCTGCTCTCGAATCCCATAGCGACTTTCTTCACGAAACAATGGTGAGATGGCTCCACTAGTTTCTGACGATTGCACGTATTTAACAATGTGAAATTTGAAATATCTGCTTCTTTTCAGGCCACTAGTTGTCCCTGTTAGCTTACGTGCTTATTGATGAACCTCAGTCGGAGAGAATTCAAAAAAACTCTGTGATCAGTGACTCCTTATTGCAATATTGAATATTACATTCTACGCGAAAATGTCTGCCGTATTAGGATATTTTATTGAGACTAGTTTGTCGTCTGAAACGGTATGATATGTATGTTTATTTACAATATGCCCATTGTTTAGGTTTATTCGATTGTTTATGCAGATATTTTCTTCTCTATGCACGAGTATGAATACATGTCATACCATGTGATCACCCTAGGCTGGTTCCAGCCAAAGATTTCTCTATGATGTTCCTGCACGATACTCCATTCTTCGGCATTTCCTTGGTGTTTATTCTATTTCTTCCGTCAGAATCTGTTCTCCCATAAATGCTAAATCCAGCAGCCTTCAGGCCTTCATCGAGGCAGTACTTCCAACTTCTTTTAGGTCTTCCCGATGTTCTCTTGCCATCTGCTTTATAATTAAATATCTTTCGAAGGTTTTCTTCTTACCATTTATTGTTTTGTCTTTATCCTAATGTTATCATTCGCTCCATGTGCCTAATTCTTAGTATTCTCCTTAGCAATTTTTTTGGGTCATTAAATTTCTTTTCCATTGTATGGAGTATGAATACACTGAGTCAAATAATGAGTCAAATAATGAGTCAAATAATGAGTCAAATAATGAGTCAAAAATATCAGTGACTCTGATTGCTTGCGAATTTTAAGCTTGATTATAGGCAGGTATGTGTGAATCAGGCAATTGTTCTGTTTAGTTTAGTTTACACATGTACTGCAGGGTATAGATGAATTAGACGGTGATACTGTTTAGCGTGATGTATTGTCATGTCTTGCAGGGTATTTATGAATCAGATAGTGATACTGTGTAGCTTGGTGTATTGTCATGTATTGCAGGGTATTTATGAATCAGATAGTGATATTGCTGAGCGTGGCTATTAATGCTCTCATGCTAGCCACATGGGAGGCGGAGCATCACCTTGAGAACACGCCCATTCCTGCCAATGTCACTGAAGTGCCGGAGGCTCTGTTTAAGTTTGTATTATTTTTTCTTGGATAAGAACACGTTTGTATTACATTTACTAGGATAGGAATTATATTACTAAGGATTGTATTAATAAGTTTGCATTAGATTTACTGAGTTGCATTCCATCATTCAATCGACGATTCGATCGAGAAGTCTTAGCAAATTAGAATTCTGCACATCAAAGCGTTCCAGGATTAATTACAAATTGAATGCATAAGCGGCCATAACACTAATATGAAGCAATTAACATAATTTCAATCTAACTATACTCCAATTGTCTATCTTTTTCTTATGTTTGAACTCCTGTGAAGATCTAAATACGAAAATGTCCTTATTACTGATCTATGTCAATATTAGTCAACATTAATAATAGAATGAAACCAACCCCGTATTATTACTACTAATATATAAATAAGAATTAATAATAGAATGAAGCCACAACGTCACCATTAATTAGTAAAGACTTTACATCCGCTTGACATAGCAACTTGTCATCTAACATAATGAGCCAGTTCTGTCTGTCTGTCTAAACTGACTGACTGTCTGGCTGGAGCCAGTGGCGAAGTCGGTAGGACACTCGACCGCGGATCAGTATGTGCGGGTTCAAATCCTGGGCTCGCCCCGTCACTGACATTGCTTTCGAGTGAGGAAACTGACGTTAACTGTAGCTTTAAAGTAAAGCTGTCGTCATAATATAGATTTCTAATTCAATATGCTTCCACTTTGTAAATTTAGGTATTATTTAATTTTTACTCTATTTGGCCTCTGAATCTCAGTTATAATATCGATCCTTTGATTCTAAGAATTTACTTAAGATTTTCTTAAAATCATGCACATTCTCATAGCAATAATTCAATGTGTAAAGCCTAGTAGTCATTAATTTTGATTATTTATTTGATTGCAGTCCAATGCCGAAGATAACGTTCCAGAAGTATGACCTGGTTCTAACTGTTCTCGGCAGCACTCATAATTTCTTCTCCATTCTCGTACTCATCACCTACTTCCTCTCCAATCATCCCACTCTGCCGAAAATCTCGAGAATATCTGCGAGTATCAAGTAAGTGCTCGATGTTGTTGTGCACAACGATTGATAAGCAATCGACAACGGGTTCGAAGTCTCTCTGGACCCTCCATTACAATACCTTTTTGGTACTGAAACTGATGCTCCCTCTTTCCAGTGTTCTGTCAAGTAGCAGTCGTCCTTAGTACATATTTCTAATCACATGCTGCTTTTACGCTCCTTAAAGAGAACTCCATCGATTAGCGAGTTAATAACTTCACATAAGGCAATGCCTTATCCAAATATTAATGTAGCCCATAGCTTGAAAATAATGGGGCTTATGAAATAGATGTTAAGCATACTTTAATAGTTTTATAGTGGTTTTTAATAGACATGCCTAACTACGCCTCTTAAGAGGCAGCAAAGCAAAAACTGAGGAAGGCAACGCAAAATCACCTCAGACGTCATATTTTCGCAAGCTATGGGCTATATACGTTATGGCAAAGTCATAGCCCATTGTGAAAGGATTACGTATTGATCTATGAAATGCTCTATACGGAGCGTGAAGGCAGACACTGAATATGAATATGTGCCTTGGCAGTAATCTAGAGAGAGAAATAAATGCATTTCTTTCCTCTGAATTTACACTATAAAGATGATATGACGGTCTTTGTTTCAGGTTTATGTTTTTATTAACGTATGTCATTAATATGCGAAATATTGATTTTGCTTGCAGAGGAATCTTCGTAAAGAAGAAGAAGGACGAAGATGACGTGGAAGAAAAGGTTCATGAATCGAAATTAGAAGTTCAGTTCCTAAGCTTCACTACCTTCTACTATCTGGTAGGAATTATGTTATAATAATACACCTGTATGTCTAAATAAATAACTAAACTAATAATAGTAGTTACATAATGGTCATACTATCTTTTGTTGTATTTTCAGCTACTCTAATTTACTGTTATTATTTTTTATTGCTTATTATTTACTGTTATTTGTAAAATTTTGAAAGGTGTTTAATGCATTACTAAAAAATATACTTATTTGCGTCAGAAAGACAATTTGGCTTTAAGAAAAAAGTTGGCTATAGTAATGCCATCTATTCATTTAGAAAGACAGTGGACTACTATACTAACAATGCATCCACAGTTAATGTTTGCATCCTAGATCTAGCTAAAGCATTTGACAACATAAAATGTGACCTGCTTTATATCAAACTAGTCGATAGGAGTTGTCCAAGGTGGTTTATTGAAATTTTAAAAGATTGGTATTCTAAGCTAAATTCTGTTGTTAAATATAAAAGTAATTTCTCTAAACCTTTTATCATTTCTTCGGGGGTTAGACAAGGAGGTATTTTATCCCCAATATTGTTTTCGTTAACAGTTGATGGGCTGTTACTAAAACTAGAGAAATCAAAGCTGGGATGTTTTATTAAAGGTCTGTGTTGTAATTCAATAATGTATGCTGACGACTTAGTCTTACTGTCTATTTCAATTCACGACTTGCAGAAACTTACTGACATATGCAATGAAGAACTTAGTTCTATTGGTCTATCGATAAATTGTAATAAGACATTTTGTATTCGTATTGGCCCTAGACATTCCATTAATGCTTCACAAATCTTAATAAATGGTACACCTATACAATGGCTAGGCGAAGTCATGTATTTAGGTTTGTCTGTGGTTTCTGCTAAGCATTTCAAATTAAACTTACAAAATAGGAAGCAAAAATTATTTCGAGTACTCAACGCGATTTTTTCAAGAATTGGCACCTCTTCACCGGAGGTGACAATTTCGTTGACCGAATCGCAATGTGTATCCATGTTACTGTATGGCTTAGACAGTGTTGTACTAAGTCACAAATCCGCAGCATTGAAAATGCATATACATAGATCTACTCTAAGCTTTTTCATATATTCGATAAGAATATTATAGCTCTAAGTCAATATTACATGGGTCAATTGCCTGCTGAACTAAAAATTGCTACACGACGATTGAAGTTCTGATCTAAGCTACGTTCAATGGGTAACCATTACTGTGAAATGTTTGATTACAGGCATGAAGAATTATGCAAACTAATGTCTGAGTACAATTGCTGTATTGTATGTAATGTTAAGGATATATCGAAAGTAAACTGGAAGCACTATTTGCGTCTATACTTTGAAATTAATAAACTAAATAAAAGTTAAAATTAATGCAGGATAACTGAAAAAATAAAAGATTGTAATTTTCTCTAATTTATTTAATTTATTTGTTTATTGCAGCTTTTCCAAGTACACGTGTGTCATGTTTCATGTTCTTTTCGTTTTGAACACTTTATCTCTTTGCCCTGTTTCGCTGAACATGATTTCACTTTGTATAGTGTACCTTTTATTGTGTACTTATTGTACTTATGCTACCATATTTTTGGTGAAATAAAGATGCATATATTATCTCCCGCTCTTCCTAGCAGTCCTAACTATAATATTAAAGAGTTTCTTTGAACAAAGTAACTGGTCTGATTTTCATAGAACTATATATTGTATCTTATATTGTATATAGCTAGCTAGCTCCTTTTAAGCTAATAACCTATCTCTTTCCGTCATAGGTCTAAATTTTGACCCACTTGCCTTGGATCATGGACTTACATTGTTTTGATCTCGCTTTCTCTTGTGGTATCTGTGTACTCAGTCGTCGTCGTATGGTGCTTTGGCACCTGGTTATGTAGAGTCTGCAAGAGACGTCCCTGACATTGCTTTATGGCGAGGAACCGGACGTTAAATTCTTATTGATTGATTGATTTTGTGTTATATTAACTGCAGACTATTTTGTTGTTTTTTGCTGCAGTTCTTCATGGCAATGTCAATTCTGGGCACGATATTCAAGGGCTACTTCTTCGCGTTCCACATGTTGAACATCGTGAACAACAATCAGCTGCTGCGAGGCGTGATCCAGGCCGTCACTCAGAACGGCAAGTCCCTGCTGTGGGTGGCCGTGCTCGGCTTCATCGTATTCTACCTGTACGCTCTCATCAGCTTCGCTATGATGAGGGCAAGCTTTACCACCGATGAGAACCTCTACTGCGCCACGCTGCTCCAGTGCACCATCACCGTCATCAGATATGGGCTGATAGGAGATATCTTTGAGGTATCGTTAGGTCGACCGTTGAATGAATGAATAAATGAATGATTGGATGAAAGAATGAATGAATGAATGAGCCAATGAATGATTTAATGAAATATTAAATGGGTGAATGAAAGAACGAACGAATGAATGAATGAGAGAGCGAGCGAGTGAGTGAATGTGAGTGAGTGAGTGTGATTGGGTGAATTTCAGAATGAATAATTGAATAAATCAGTGAGTAAATAAGTGAATGAACGAACTAAAGAGCGAAGGAACTAACAAAGAACAAACTAACGAATTACCATACTAACTAACTAGCGGACACATTACATATACGTATTATTTGCTATTATAGAACATCAACATATTTTTCTGAATACTAATTATGTAGTCACAGTAAATTTTAGACAAACATTGCATTAAAAAAATACAATAAAAATTGCGGAAAAGCAACACTTCTGAAGCTGATCGCTGGTGAAAATATTCCTACTGACGGGCTGATTCGACAACATTCTCATCTAAGGCCTAACATAAATATACTTTACCATGTAGTTTATATTTGTATTATTACATTATGCTTATTTGTACATTGTACAGTCAAAACTGTATTTTTAAATCTCTAATCTCAGTATAACATCAGTTTCCGTGTCGTAGAGGACGCCATCACTGATCAGTGACCGTTTTGCAGAGATTTAAACTGATAACCTCCATTTAATCAGGCAAGATTGCTATCCATTTTGCCATTCAACCGACAAAAATGTACAATAATATATTGTATTGTGTTGTATTTTATTGTATTGCATTGCATTTTATTGTATTATATTACATTGTATTGTATTGTATTGCATTGCATTTGCATTATTTTGCATTGTATGATCACAGAAAGTGAACACTCATAAGCTCGATAACTCATTCGACAGCTTTGGATGGTTCGTCATCTACCATCTCTCATTCTTCATCTTCATCACAACCATTGGACTGAACATCATCTTCGGTATCATAGTCGACACTTTCTCTGAACTCAGAGATCTCAAGGTATCAGCTCGAATCTCTTTTTACATAACTAGAACCTTAAGTCAGTGTGTTTATGTGCTTGTTTATGATGTGCATGTGTATATGTAATATACAATGTACATGCATGTCTTTTGTAGCCTTGTTGGTTTATTAAATGTTCCAATTTCACTTTGACAAGAGAAAGTTAATAAACATTTGGTCAAAATATACATGTGCATAGGTTGAACAGACGGAAATATTAGTAATTTCTTGAAGGATTTTAACTCGCTTTCTGATAACACAACAACATCTATTTGAGAACACTACCAGGCAGTTATAATAATTATTTACTCATGGCAATTTGATTTAACTTCTTGTACTACGTGTTTGTAATCAGTGACAACACAATTGAATCAGATTGAAGCTGACGAGCAAAAAGGGTCTAAAATGGTGCATAATCCAAAATCCAGAAAACGAGTTCAAAAAGCTGGTGATTCATGTACTTGATTGAACAGGTGTCTACATGTATATTTCACTTAACTTAATTAGAAATTACTGGTTCAGAAGGTAATGATTAATATATTATGTCTCTATCTATCTATCTTTTTGCTTTTAGACTAGTTTTCTGGATTTTGGAATTTGAAACCGTTTTTGGCCTTCTCTTTGCTCACCGGCTTAGATTTGTTTCAACAGTTCTCGATGTCGTCATGGACGACAGTAGCAGTCTAACTGTTGTTATGTCTCCTGACAAGTCACACTTTATCATAACAAAATAATTAATGAAGCAGCATCAATAAATGCATACACAAATAATGGACTGATAATAGACTGGTGCTACAAATCTGAACGACTTCCTGAATCAGTCTAGTTAAATAGAATTTAAAAGCTTGTTGTTGTTGTTGCTCGCAGTGGACGGCTGAGCGCGACATGAGGGATACTTGCTTTATCTGCAGCAGAGGAAGCTACGACTTTGAACATCATGGCCTGGTTGGTAATACTGGTATTTACTCGCAATGAGACTCTGCGGACTTTCAGTCAATCACATTTTCGTACAATAATATTCATCATCATAATCATATTCCCTAAAATACCAGTTTAACCAGAGTCGGGATTAGAACTTTTTGTAGTAATTTCTGGAGCCTAGGCGCTCACCAACCCAATGCCTTTCTGACGGACGTTGATTTGGATCCTAGTGCTTTGTCGTCTTTTACGACAAGTGCAGTCCATAGTTAGTCTAGTCTTCAACAGCGAGGACACAACACGGGCAAATAGTTATATTGGACTGAGCCACTTCAGTGGCTCTGTCAAGCTAAGGATTTTATAGTTTTATGGGTTTTATTGTACTGCGTATTTCATAGGGATTTGAGCATCACATAAACGAAGAACATCACATCTGGGCTTACATCTTCTTCTTTATCCATCTGAACGACACCAAACAATGTGACTACACATCCCTGGAGTATTACGTCTTCAGACTGGTTAGTTTAAAGTCGTCGTATTTCACTATGCGAGTATTTATCTGGAAAATTAATGGAATAAAGTAATAAAGACTCTGCTTGTTAACCTGGGTATAAGGTAATATAACGTAATGTGGGTAAGTATAATGTCATATTTCAATAGGCTTATTTATGGAGGCAACAACGCACTGCCTCTGAAGAAAAATCTTTTTTAGATTTATATTAAACGAAGGGTCGAAAACTTTCCGGTCTGCTTAATTAATGATTTGTCTTAGCAGTTAGCTCATTATAGCAAAACGTAGACATGAGGAAAGAGTGGCGCCTTCGTGAATGTTTTAATATATAAAGGTTAGTTTCATCAATTTAAACTAAGATTCGTTGGATCTGTTCCATACTGCTATATTACTGTCAGACAATTTATATAGTAAAGGTACGAGGTAGGTTGCATAATAAAGCTAGCTTGTCGAACTTGCGGCCTCTTGTTTATCAGGTAAGCCTGTCATAAACTCGGCCTAAAAAGTAAAATAAACTGGGGTCATTTTACATACATGTAATTTTACATGTATGTAAAATAACAGCAAGTATTTTTGACTCTAAAGATGCTCAATGCATTTGTATGTATTTAATGCTTTCCTATTCATATTTCATACATTTTATAATTGGGTATTTACTTTAAAAAATCACCTTATTATATATATATATGTCATTCGTTGGAGAAGCCACCGTGTAATCATAAGCTTGTTTGTTTTGCGGAAAGCAATTGCAATTTAATATATCCTAACAAATAATATATCTTCTCTAGATATTCTATCTAAACATATATTAAATGTAAATTAAGAATTATGTTTATCATCATATTGATAAGTAATTGAAATATAAATTTATGTGTAATTTATTTAATACCATTCTGTTAATAAATGAAGAAATACATAATAAATATATACGAATATATTGAGCATTGCCAGCCGTCAATATAAGCACACACCCCTCATCACTCTTCCCCATTAGGCTTTGTTTATAATGTGAGCAAAGTTACCACTACATATTGTAAAAGGTCTGTACTGTATGACACAGCTGCAGCAGGAGAAGTATGACTTCTTCCCACTGAACCGAGCCCTGTCTCTCAGCGTCATGGACGAGGGGTCCACGGATTCTAAGATAGATGATCTCCTCAGACATGTGCTGGATCTCGTCGAGAGGCAGCGAGAAGAGGTACGATTAGTAAATATGATTCACCATGCAGTGAAGCGTAACTGTTATTATAGTATAAGTATGTTAGTAAGTGTTATTAAGTGTACAAAGTGTTATAAGTGCACATCACAAGTGTACAGAGTGTTATGAGTGCACAATCACAAGTGTACAGAGTGTTATGAGTCCACATCACAAGTGTACAGAGTGTTATGAGTGCACATCACAAGTGTACAGAGTGTTATGAGTGCACATCACAAGTGTACAGAGTGTTGTGAGTGCACAATAACAAGTGTACAGAGTGTAAAATAACAAGTGTTCAGAATGTTGTGAGTGTACAAACACAAGTGTACAGAGTGTAAAATAACAAGTGTTCAGAATGTTGTGAGTGTACAAACACAAGTGTACAGAGTGTTATGAGTGTACAATCACCAATATGCACTGAAGAGGCAATGCTATTTGGTTACTTGCTTGAAAATATAGCCACCCATCAAACATGTGATCATATTATTTACCCATATAACTGTATACCGCTCAAAGAAGGGTACGACAAATTGTTTGCATATTATTTTGTGATGAATTGATGAATTGACTGATGGACTGATTAAGTTATGAACTGATGGATTGATGGACTGATCAAGTTACGAATTGAGGGAGTGATGGACTGATTAAATGATGAATTGATGGACTGAATAAGTGATAAACTGACGGATTGGTGAACTGAATACGTGATGAACTGATGGATTAGTGGATTGATTAGATGATGATCTGAGGAAGTGATGGACTGATTAAGTGATGAACTGATTGATTGATTAAGTGAAGAATTTGACTGATTGATGAACTGATTAAGTAAAGAACTGATTGATTGAAGAACTGATTAAATGATGAATTGATTGATGGACTGATTAAATGATGAATTGATTGATTAATGGACTGATTAACTGATCAACGTGGTTGATTCAGGACGCTAAGAGCAAGCGAGAGGAGGAGCGACAGAAGCAGCTGAGGTGGAGAGAGGAGAACCGCAGTGCACTGATGGCGCCACCTGGAGACGGTCGCTCACCAGGAGGCGGTGGAGGCGGAAGTCCTGGCATGGGTCCAGGAGGAGGCTTTGGTCCGGGCGGTGGAGGCGGTGGCTTAGGACCTGGGGGCGGGGGTCTAGGTCCAGGCGGAGGATTAAGTCCTGGATACGGACACGGAGGTGGATTAAGTCCCGGAGGTGGGATGGGTCCTGGAGGGCTAAGCCCACGTGGTGGACTGAGTCCTGGAGGTGGATATGGCTACCGAGATGACGATGGATACGGAGACGGTCCAGGCGGATATGGAGCTGGATACGGGATGGGTGAGGGTAGGAGTGGCGATGGAGAGATGGGAGAGATGGAAGACATGGCGGAACAGCTGAGGAGACAGAGACAGTGGCTGCAGGAGAGCAAGCTAGCGAGATCGTCTGACACAGCTGACGAGTCTGATGATCAGCTGAAGGACACGAGTGATGATAACCTGGGAGATATAGAGGAAGAGGATGTCAATGCCAGGGAGGAGCCGCCACCTGGTGCGTAGAAACTTCTTCTGATTATATATATTATATTTTATTAAATATATATATATATATATATATATATTAGATATATATGTATATTATATATATATTATATTATTATTAATCTTCTAATTATATATATTATATTTTATTAAATATATATATATATATATATATATTAGATATATATGTATATTATATATATATTATATTATTATTAATCTTCTAATTATATATATATTATATTTTATTAAATATATATATATATAAATATATTAGATATATATGTATATTATATATATATTATATTATTATTAATCTTCTAATTATATATACCAAATATATATATATCTCTCATAATTGCCAAAAAACTAATTAATAATCCAGTGATTGCCACAAAACTTAAACGAATAGATAAAAAAGGTCTATTCGTATCCCGACCCTGGTTAAACTGAGATTTAAGGGAAGATGATGATGATGATGATATATATCTCTCATCCCCGTGTTGTGCTCGGGTGTGCTTGAACAACTGGAAAATAGGGCAACCGCAAACTATCTACTGCGTGTTCGTAAGAGGTGACTAAGGCAGGAGCTGCGGATGGCAAGAGGGGACACAACTCACCACGAAGTATTTTCCCCCAGGATTAAATGGTAATTAATCCATCTAACAGTGAAAGGCAACGGGAAACCACCTCAGATGCCATATTTTTCTAATCGATAGGCTACATAAGGTATGGGTAAGGTATAGACTTTGTGAATAGATTAACTTGTTGATCTAAGGAGTGCTCATATGGAGTGAGAAAGCAGACTTTGAGTAGGAATATGTACCTTGAACCTGCCACTTGGCAGTGCACTGAAGAAGATAAATCTCTCACTCTCTTCAGTGCACTCCCAAGTGGCAAGTCCAAGATGTTGATTCAATTATTAATTCAAATGTTAATTCAGAGAGTTAGTAACTAAGCCACTGTATCACCACGCAGGTTACATGAGCCGATCAGCCACGTTACCTCTAGACTCTAGAACCACCCATCTCTCACCCATCCCCTCTGATGACCCTGACCGTTCACCCCTCCCAGGTCCCCCACCTCCCGCCTCCCAGTTCAGCGATGACGCCCCACCCTCGCCCACCTACGTCTACCACTCTGGAGCCAGGCGCACCCCTCCACCCCCTCAGCAGCTCCCGCATTCCTCCATCCTGAGGGACAGTGGTCGTGAGAGGCACGACAGCATGGACCGATCAGCTAAGAAGCCTGGAAGTCGTCCCAGCTTTGAGCACGACCGTGGTTCTCCTGCCTCCAGATATCAGCCCAGCCGTCAGGACGACCTTGAGAGAGGGTCGCCAGCAGGCACTAGGAGGCCCGCGAGTAGAGAGGATGAAATAGCCAGGAGGCCCGCGAGTAGAGACGACGAGGCAGCGAGAAGACCTAGCAGCAGGGACAGTGAGCGCGGGCCTAGAAGACCAGGCAGTCGAGAGGACGAATATGATCAGAGAAGACCTGGAAGCCGAGAAGGAGAAATGACTGGACACAGACGACCAGGCAGCAGGGAGAGTGACCTAGAGAGGGCGTCACCCAGGGTGCAGTCACGGGCAGGCAGCCCAGGCCACGAGGTCGACAGAGGATCGCCCTATGTGGAGAGGTCGAGGCAGGTCAGGCGTGAGGACACGGTTAGGGATTCACCGAGGATGTATGAGGGAAGACATGATCTCGATGATCATCCACCAAGACCTGGATATGTCGTGAGAGGCGACGACCGTCAGTATAGCGTGTCGGGCAGCAACAACGGCTCAGGGCATGGCTCAAGAGCGGGGTCTAGACAGGGTAAGTAACACAACATAACATAACATTACAGAGTCATACAGCAATTATATGCTTGTTTAAGACTCACCAAACTCTTGACTAATAGAAATTAATGCTAGTAACACCTCATAGTTCAGTATAAAACTGAAAACTGCATTATACAAGTACATTTACCAAAAAGAGCCAGTGACCAACTAGGCATATAACTATTTATATGAAATTAACATAATATGACATTACAGTTTCTGAGTCAGAAAGAAAATTACAGCTTGTTTAAGACTCATTAAAACTCTTATAAAAACTAGGCATACACAATTAACTATAATTAACTACACAAGTCTCAGTAGATCAGTTAATAAGCTGCCACTTTTCACTCCTTGTTAAAATTGTGGAAAGGTTTAAACGCATAAAGAATGGACGTTAAGCTACTTTTGAATCCACACACCTTTGAAGAATAAATTTGCCTTTACGAAAAATTAGATCCGTTGTTCAGTAAACTACTAGTTAGAAATTGTTTCCATGAGATATGAGTTCTGTCATATCTGAACAGCGAATTAATTCTGAAACGCTAGACTCTGATTTATCAGCAGGTGTGTTTTCAACTTGGCCATTCAACAAGTATTGTTAGATACTATATGAGCAGGACATGCACAAAGTTACTACTATATTCCAGTTGTCATACTCATTCATCGCTCTCTTCTTTCTGTTACAAGGTCACCCACACGAGCAGAGATACGCAAGTAGACAGCCCTCTGAAGACCTGCCACACTTTCCTCCACCACAGCGAGGACGAGACCACGACGAGAGAGGCTCCCCGGCCCTGCACCACAGAGATGGAAGCCACTACCCGCCTCCACCGCCCCGCCCTCACGACGACCTGCCCAGCCGGGTCACCTCGCCCCAGCAGCACGATCGGTCTCGCAGGGAGAGCCTGCAGCCAGGCAGACCTCCTAGCGAGGCCAGGCGGGGGCTGTCCAGACAACCCTCCAAGGCAGGACCTGTCGACGACTACTCTCGGCCCTTCTCCGATGATCCCTTCGACATTAATCCTATGCAGAAAGGATTCGGAGATGAGTTCGTGAGGGAAAGAAGAGGATCGGTGTTCCGTAAACCTATTCACGAGCGAGACGATACAACCGATCTATAAATGTTCTGCATAACGTCGATTTCGTCGTTCAAGAAATTACTGCTTCCTGATGCTGTTCAGCATGTACTAAGCAGTGGATTGTACTGCTTAGTCGCGTTCAGCATGTACTAGGCAGTAGATTGTACTGTTCAGCCGTGTTCAGCATGTACTAGGCAGTGGATTGTACTGCTCAGTCGTGTTCAGCATGTACTAGGCAGTCGATTGTACTGCTCAGTCGTGTTCAGCATGTACTAGGCATTCGATTGTACTGTTCAGCCGTGTTCAGCATGTACCAGGCAGTAGATTGTACTACTGCTCGGACGTATTCAGCATGTACTAGGCAGTGGATTGTACTGCTTAGTCGTGTTCAGAATGTACTACGCAGTCCATTGTACTGTTCAGCGTGTTGAGCATGTACTAGGCAGTCGATTGGACTGATCCATCTGTGCCATGTATGTATTGAAGTGACAGCTTAACTTCACATTCCAGACTTGCAATTACCTAGATCTGAGCCAGTTCATCTTCTATTGGGAATTCATTTTCTGTTTTCCACCCTTAAAATTGTTGTGTCTTCCTGTGCTGAAAATGGGAAAGCATGTCTAAGAATAATGCAAGGAATACTAAATAGGAGAAAGTGTTTTAAAGACACATAAAATTTTGATTGTCTATAACTCTCAATCACTCTACACTGCACAAGAGAATATATAATGAAACTGATATTCTTTCATTGTAATGTAATGTAGTTAATTAATGGTAGATAGATCGTTTAGCGAGGACATCTAAAATATTAGTGCAGTAGAGCTATATAAAAATTGTAATTGCATGAATTACGATTGTATGCTTCTTAATTTAATGTTAATATCAGTGCATTTTAGCCATTCACGTAGATCAGCCACTGTAGAATTATCTAGTAATATTATGTTTGTGCATCATTTGTTTAGCTATCCATTCGAGTAGTAAGAGGTTGAACCTGGGGTGGAAAAAGTAGGTTTTTTATGAAACACCCAAAAAACCTAAAAGTCCAAAAAGTAAGTCTTTTGGGTCGATTTTTCTTAATTTAACTTTTTTAATGTGATAAATTTAAATTTGACAATTTGACATTCTTCTTCTACTACTACTAGTGCACTGACTAACGGCAGGTCCATGGCATATAACTCTTCCGACCAATTCTATCCTCAGCTATACTTTTCGGTTCAAAATATGAGTTTGTTGTCGAATTATCCAACATCCCATGTCATGGTATTCCTCTTTCTCTCTGCAATCTTCCTTCTATTACATCCTTCAGCTAACCACTCGCCCTTACAGGGCTTACTGTGTCCTATCCAGCTTTTCTTGCTATTTTTTATCATATCTATTAACTGTCTATCTTAACAATTCCTTCAAGAACTTCTTCATTTGTTTCATTCTGTATGCTATTTAATCATTAATTTAATTAAGGGAAATTTAATGGATAGGTGGTCCCCTTGACATTAACATTTGATGCTACAAATTAATAGTTAAGTCCATAGTGCACAGTACTTATATCATTTCTGGTTATAAGTTCAGAGATTTTTAGCTTTCAATGTAACTGTGGTAAAACCTAAAAATCTAATTTTGCTTTGAAAAAGTAGGTTTCTTCTACATCTGGTTCGAACTGTCGTCTTGTTAGCACAGGTAATGCTTTATGACTGCACAATTGCTTCATTGCACGCTAGAGTAGCTCACTGTACCATATATATGATTGTACACCTTGTATTTATAGATACATAACGATTCTGACTGTAATACTACATGTTTATTTCTAGGCAAGTTATATTAGGCCTATAGGTACATTTGAATAAATATCGTATGGCATACAAAGTATTAGCTACAATGTAGGGTATGTTGGAAGCGCTTGTTATAGTTCTACGGTAGTATCACACAATTTATTGTGAAATTGTTGTACGAGTTGATATAAGCTAGCTTATACGATATAATGTTAAACGGAGAGCCAAATTCGTTTATCATTGGTTTATAATGTGTGCATTAATCTCTAGACTGAGTTTTCAGTATAGATTGCTGTAACTCAAACTTCTCTATTCCTTTCTATACAAAAGTGGCAAAAGTATAAGATATTTAGGGTCAAAGGTTTTCATATAAAAACCTCATAATTTGAATTTTTTGAAAATTTGACATATTTATCTGATGATTCTGTATTAACATTTGATAGAAGTTGATACTACAAATTAATCTACAAGCGTGTATTTGATGTTACCTCAGAATGCGTCTAGTCAATCCTTTTACTTCATTATCTTTATTTTGCTTAGTTACAGAATCTTAGCTTTTGAGTTTCGTGATAGATACATTATATTTCTACATATCACGGTGCACTACACACGCTATTTAATGCTTTGCACAATTTTTATCATTTAAGAATAATTAAAAGTTTATACATTGCTATTGTTCTAAACTTTGTTTAAATTAATCGCAATCTGTGAATAAAAATTGTAAAATCTGTGAATCTATATATCGACGAGCCGCATAATTATGACGACTAGAGGTTAAGAATGTCACGATTAATTAGACGTCAAGAAAGTCACGATAAATTAGAGGTCCGGAAAATCACGATAAATTAGAGGTCAGAAAAGTCACGATAAATTAGAGGTCTGGACAGTCACGATTAATTAGAGGTCAGGAAGGTCACAATTAATTAGAGGTCAGGAAAGTCACGATTAATTAGAGGTCAGGAAGGTCACGATTAACTAGAGGTCAGGAAGGTCACGATTAACTAGAGGTCAGGAAAGTCACGATTAATTAGAGGTCAGGAAGGTCACGATTAATTAGAAGTCTGGAAAATCACGATAAATTAGAGTTCAGGAACGTCTATGATTACACAGAGGAGCATGATGAATCATGCTCCTCTGTGTAATCCAGTGCTCTTCCGTCACTGACAGGCTTTCGATACAACAAACACTGACGCTGAACATTGCTTTAGCTTTACTGAGAGAGCGAAAATAGAAACAAACAATATAATAAAGCATGAGCGTCCCCGTGTTGAGCCCGTGTATGGTTGGGACCACTGTAGAATAAGGTAACCGCAAACAAGCTGCCGCGCGTACGTAAGAGGCGACTAAGGCAGGAGCTGAGGAAGGTAGAGGAGACCCACCTCACCATGAAATTTTTCCCCAGGATTAAATGGCAGTCTATCTATTATAGCACTGAGGAAGGCAACGAGAAACCACCTCAGATGCCATATTAATTCCAAGCTATACGCTACATTAACGTGTGGATAAGTCATAGCCATTTGTGAAGGGATTAACTCGCTAATCGATGATGTGCTCTTTATGAAGCCTGAAAAGCAGCACGTGAGTAGGAATATGTACCTTGGACCTGCCGTTTGGCAGGACACTAGAGAGAGAGAGAGAGAAAGAGCGACACTGGGTAGCAAACGGTCAAACTGCTTCTTTAAATTTGATGATAAATTTCTTTCCATTAGTTCCTCTCCACCCTCTTTCAAGACGTCTACTGTTAAAATTCTTGGATTTACTGGATAAATTCAATCATTGGAAAATATCTTACTTATATTCCTAGGTGATTAAATATAGCATCTGGTGACATGTATCTACAAAAAGTAAAAATAACATCAAAGACGTTTCTTACGAAAATACCATTTATTTTACCTACAGCAAACAGCCCTTCAAGAAGTTACACATGAACATTTCAAACTATTACTTCACACATAGTTACAATTATAAACACACAATACCGTTCAATTGCATGTTATACGTGTTAACATTAACTCGTATGCATCAGCAGCTGATTTACAGAATCCTCCAGAGAGATAAATGGCGCAACCGCTAAGCTCAGGTCCATTAGTCGACTTTAATTTATCATTCGTAAGAAACACCAACTTTCTTTCCATCAACATCATCATCATCGTCATCAGCATCATCATCATCATCATCTTCCCTTAAATCCCAGTTTTAACAAGGGTCGGGATACAAATAGACCTTCTCCAATCCTCTCTGTCCCACAATGTATCATCTGTCATAAAAACACCAGCTACACAGCCTAGCCTATTAAGAAATTAGCCTATTAGCCTAGACTATTAAGAAATTTCCCAATAGCTATGCGGTAAACAATAATTATGATAGGCATTCATAATACCAGGATATATAGGTATCACTCACACCAGGATATATAGGCAGCATTGTACTAATAATATCTAACGCCCTTGTAGGACACAGTAATTAGGTTTAAAGACATTAAAGTACTATATAACTTAAATTCTGACATTTGTTCAATTAACAGACTAATTATTAGTAATTATTAGCTTAGGACTAATGTGAGCAGACATTTCATTCAGATTCACTGAGCCAGTCTACGGACTAACAGGATTCCTCCAGACCCTCAGGTTAACTCTCAGCTTATCACTGGCTGCTGGTTTATCAGACACCCGCACCACTCTCACACGCTTCACTGCCTCAGTCGATGTGGCGCCCTCAGCGTCAGAAACTGTTAAATCAACGCAGTCACCAGCCTTCATCTACAACACAAGCAGAGTATAACACTATACACCAGTCTTCATCTACAACACAAGCAGAGTATAACACTACACACCAGTCTTCATCTACAACACAAGCAGAGTATAAAACTATACAACAGCCTTCATCTACAACACAAGCAGAGTATAAAACTATACAACAGCCTTCATCTACAACACAAGCAGAGTATAACACCATACATTAGTCTTCATCTACAACACAAGCAGAGTATAACACTACACACCAGCCTTCATCTACAACACAAGCCGAGTATAACACTATACACCAGCCTTCATCTACAACACAAGCAGAGTATAACACTACACACCAGCCTTCATCTACAACACAAGCAGAGTATAACACTATACACCAGTCTTCATCTACGACACAAGCAGAGTATAACACTACACACCAGCCTTCATCTGTAACACAAGCAGAGTATAACACTACACATCTACAACATAAGCAGAGTATAACACTATACACCAGCCTTCATCTAAAATACAAGCAGAATATCAATGTAATTTGAAATCATGGGGTTGGCGAATATTTCTAACAATGATAAAGCGCAAACCTGTTTACTCTTTTTTAAAACCCTTTCTCCATTCAGCTTCAGCTTACTCTCCAGGAACAGATCATCAACTTTACTACAACAAAATTATATAACATCAATAGTTTCATATTCCAAGATATTCCATATTTTTACAAATTAACCTATCCAATGAAAAAAAAATTCAGTAACCATTTACAAATATAAGTTCAGTAACTGGTGGGTAATATCCACTGGTGGCTAATAACTATAGATGTCGAAATCATTTAAAAAATTGAACATTCATGATAATCTTATCACTTTGGTCTTTTGATATTAATCTTCATGCCATACCTCAATGAAGTATCATGTCTAACTTAATTATCAATTAATTAAGCTTCAAAATGATCCCATTTTCAAGCTTAATTAATTCAACTAAAATATTCACTGATCTCACCTTGTTGCCAAAGTAATTACTTGAATTAATTAACTAATTATTTGAACTAAGTTAAATGCTAATCTCAGATTATTAGATAATTACTAAACGTTCACTGGCCTTACCTGTAATAGAAATAATTGAAGTATACGATTCAATGCTCTCATTTACTTGCCTAAGTAATCTCATTTTGTTGACTAACTAAGAACAGAATTACATGTAAATGATAAATTAGTCTCAAACTTATTTGATTAAATGATCAATTGATCTCACTTTCTTGAAATCTTTAGACCCGCAGCAACGACACCATCCAGTCTCAATGATTTTAGCATTGCTGTCATCTCTTTATAGTTGTTTGGTAGATTAGCATCACCTTCAAATACAATCCTTGAGATATCATCTTCATCTTCTATGTCGTCAACATCAACAGCATCGTCTTCTTCATCTTCATCGTCTGCATCTGCCTATTTTTGTAACACACCAAACATATTACGTAGAATTGGAATATATAATGAATTCATGGTACAAAAATCTGCAACATATTATTTGCACTTATATAATAGCTATATAACGCCAAAATTAGTTGGTTAACATATCGAGCTTATAACAATGATGATCAAGATAATGATTCACATGAATAGGATGATCAGGATGATCAACTACTCGTAGAATCACACATGCCTGCTGTCATTGAGGATTTTAAGATAGTATAACTTTTTAATACCTGTATGCCATCAGTACATATTTGTAGATATGTTTACAAAATTTTATAAATACTTCTTACTTTTCTAAATACAAAATCATAAGTTTTATTTAGAATAAACTTACTTCTTTTTCCGAAAAGCTAAGAATACTGATTTTAGCATATCAACTTTTGTGTTACCTAGTAAACCAGCAGCAGATTTGCAACAGACCTGTAGTTTTTCTTCATCAATATAGAATATCAAAAATATGTAGGGAGGGAAAAGTCAAAAATAGAAGAAAGTCAAAAATTAATTTAAACTTTATCTACCTAATTTTAATATCAAACTTATTTATGAAATATTCTTCAACACCTAATCCACAAGTTCAAACACTGAAAATTTTCTAAAAATCCACCACCAAATAAAAACGATATTTGCAAACACAGAAAATCGATGTACATGTTCAGATACGAAATTGTACATTTGTAATGGTTAGGAAAAATATACATTTAAATCTATAAGTATATTCATAGAATATCACATTGCTAATTGACATTCATGTTTAATAAAACTTAACAGTAAAGCCAACGTTCACAGACAGTCCTAAAAGTTTCTGACCTCTTTCTTAGGTATGCTTGACTTTGACGACCCTCGATTGCGTTTTGCAGAAAGTTCCGCAGTGTTACTAAACTTTCGACAGACCCCAAAACGAGCGCTACCGAAAAAATTGTTTCCATCTTCTACGTTTAGTTTAAAATTGGCAGTGGATATATGTGCAGAATTACGAGCCTGCAAGTACCACACATAACTATGTTGACAGTGAGAAATTGAGGCATAAGAACTATAGCAACTTATATTTATACTACAACGATAATTGCAGCACAAATTATGTTGAACCGGTTCATAACCTTGCAGAAAATTTTTGAGCACTTTCAGTAGCGAGCCGGTAGTGGGTATTCTTCGCAAAGTGTGAATGGTAACACTCATCCTGATTATGAGCACCTATATAACCTATAAGACGATAGTATGAATGACCTGATTTCTAAATTAGGCAGTACTGTAAATAGTATAAAAGTAAAATGCGTCAAGCACAGCCCAAAATTTGTCCTAAAGAGCGATATTAGAGATGTCAACAATCAACACATTATGTAAACAAAATCTTCGGTGAATGTAAAATTGATGACTTTCACAGCTGTTAGCCGCGCCCACTTTTAGACATCTGCCGGCATTGGCATCCATATTGGATTACGTTTGTTGATTTTTAGCATTACGTATGTATAGATATATATGCATATAAAAAATAAAATTTCTATGTACGTATATTGCATTTTGTAAAAATGCCCACGATTTATTAGTAATATACACAGACAGTGTACCTATATACCTCATGAAGTTATATGAACTTACGTATGAAATATATGAGCTCCGATCTTACCGGTACGCCGTACTTTGTAGATTCGTTATGTAGCTGGATTCTATAGTTGAAGACTTAACTTAAATTAATTATACTCGTTCAGTAAGTCTTGAGGACCTGCAACACTAGTCTAGTCGTAGTTTAATGCTTCAATACACAAAGACTGTAAAGGATTCCAATACAAACCTTAAGTCTTAAACTTATGGCTAGTGCAAAAGGCCAAAACTTTGAATATTTCTTTTGTGTACAGATCTATGTATATTCCAATAATTTGACTCTGTTTTGAGAAATTTGACCTTAATCTGCATTACGGAAATGGCAGAAATGTTGCAATTACTAATTTCATCAAACCATTAAAGCTTGCAACAATAGGCCTATCTTATATTTCGATTGCTAATTAAATACATAAGTACAAAATGAAACAGAAACACGTACATCGTGCGGACAAATTTTTGTTCCCTTTTCCTTAATTTCACTCATGGAGTCCAAATTTCTGCCATTTCTGCCATTTCTGCCAATTAGCCTGTCCCGTGCACGGGAAATTGGCAGAAATGGCAGAACTGCTGAAATTACGTGTAACAAAGCTTTCAAGAACCATCATATCCATTACCAGTCATTAACCTGTAAGTAAGAGCCCATGTCCATATGCCAGACACAATTTTATACCAAATTAAGATGCAAAACTACTTAAAGATACATATATAGCCGTGTATCATATAGAGTTTTCTGCATCAAAATGGCGGCTTTGTAATGTAAACAAAAAATGACGTGTCCATGAAACCTCTCTATACGCAGTTACCTGCTACGTGTAAATAAAATTCAAGTAGACATCTCCTGTTCTCAAATTTGGCATGTCTAATAATTCATTTGGAATAGACACAAGGCAATTTGCTTAAATCATATTTAAGAAAAGTTTCCATATTGCCTGGATGGAAAAATTTGCAATATTTTTAGAAAGCGCACTGAATAACTTAAAGAAATTGCAAATTGCAATAAAGTTATCTAAAATTTGCACTATTTGATAACTTTGCCATTATTTTCTATTGTTTGCCTGTTAAAATGCCAGCTTTATTAACAAGACATTTTTTATAAACATTGGAGACCGAGACCATAGTATCAAGGTCTTTGCGATCTAAAACTCCAGATTTCGAGACAGGACTAAATGTTTGAGCAAGTAGACTCAAGTTCGAGACAAGAGGTCTGAAGGTCATATCACTGTAAAATAATGACCTTTTTGGGAACAAGCGGTCTGACTGAGGGTAATTTCCCCTAATAATTTGTTAAAGGAGGTCATTTAAGGATTTTTATGGTTGAGGAAGTAAAAACATGGAGATGAATTGAAACATTTATACGCTCAATATGCAATCCAATGTAAAATTAATATAGGCACAATAATAGGAATCAATTCAGTAATGCTGGGACGTGACACAATCATGAAAGTATATAAATATCTTCTTATACATGTATATCTAAGGATGCATGCATTTATTGTTTCTGATTGGTCACAGATGTAGTTTTGAGTAGGTGCCTCTTTAACTATACCTGGGTGGATTATTGATAATTAACGTTACTCACTAGGTGGACTCTGTTGGTAAGGTTCATTAGACATCCGTTGAGGACGCTTTTTAATCTTGATAATATGCATAATAAGATCAGAATTTAATGTTTGTTAAGTTGTGAAATGATTTCATGAACTTTAAGCAAAAATTACAAAATACATTCTGTAAAATATAAGTTTAAGATTTTAATGATTAGATAAAACAAACTATTTCAGTTTAAAGTGTGAAAATATGATAAAGAAGAGAGACGTACATCAGATTTGGAAATATGATAATTATTAAATAAATTAGATAAAAATTACTGAATAGTTCAATAGAAACTATTCTAAGACTAAACTGCATGCTGGAGTGTTGAGTGACCAGGATGTTGGAAGGTTATTCATATCTTCGTGAAGGCTGTAATCGATGATATATTAAAGGCAACAATTACCAATAACCATGAAAGTGGAGAAAATAACGGACAGTACAAAACAGTATACAAACAATGACAATTCTGAAACATGTCATGTGTGTACGAACAAAAAAGGCTCACTTAACAAGAGTGTATAAAATAGAAAAATATTATTAGATATCTGTGAAGCAGAGTTCTGAAAAGAATAATTCGACAATTTACAGCATGAGGATAGGCTAGGACACTCACAAGCAATTTACTGTACATACTTTGAGCGGTAAAAGGCTGTATCAATTTTATCGAATGAAACTTACATCTTAGCCCAGAAGCGGATATGGACTTATAATATTATGTCAACGAAACAGTTTCAAAACAATTCACTCTTTAATGAATTGCACAAACATTATCAGACTCAGAATCATGATTATTTCACTTCAGGTAGAATCGAAAAGTACACAAGAAATAATCGTGTAAAAAGTGAAATGGGAATCAACGGCCCAGCGTTGAGACTTCAGAGTTGGACTTACGAACGACAATGATTTTGTCGTCCTTTATAATGAATTCAAATACTATTATACATGTATGTCTCGCACTGTTGTGATTTTAAATCTTTCACCTGGGATATTTATAGGGTCAAAAGTTATTTAAAAGAGGTCATAGATGGTAGAATGGAAGGAAAAAGAGGCAGGGGCAGGCCGAGATTAGGTATGTTAGATGATTACAAGACACACTCATATGTGAAAATGAAGAGGAAGGCGGAAGATAGAGAAGAGTGGAGGCGTTATATACCATGGACCTGCCAGTAGGCAGTGCACTAAGAGAGAGATTTATTGGGCCATAGCGGTATAATACAGTATGCTTCCGCAGCACATTCGGACCATAGTATAGAGAAATGCTTTAATACTCTCCTTAACTTAACTCATCATCTTTACTTATATGAAATATGTTTCATCTCTTATAGCTCGAGGCCCATAACAGCTCAAGGCAATTAATTTAACATGCTACAGTTATTGTAAATTGCCTAAGCGCAGTATGATCAAAAAATATATCTACAATCAAGACAACACATGCTCATCCTAGAGATATTCTTCTATAACAAGGTGAATGTAAAATCCGTCAGCATTTGCATCCTGCATTCGTGGATCTCGTAAGTAGAACACTTGTTAAAAAGCACCGGGTTGAAACACAGAGAGACCTTCTGATGACTGGCTTGCGTTGAACTAGCGCAGAGAGTATATCGTGTGTAGAATGAATTTCAAATTTTATTTCACGTCTCTCACAGCTCAGATTTCAAATTTCTTTCAGCTTCTTTTCTCTCGATCGCTTCATTAACTAAATCCTGTTGCCTCTCTTCCTCCATCATCTGCTCAAATCGTTCTAACTGTTTTCGAATCACTGCCCAATCCTTTAACAAAACGTCACATCATAAATAAATAATTAATTAATCAATCAATCAATCAATTAGTAAATAATACGTAGCCAATGCTGTCAAAAAATAATTTAACATTCACTTTTCCGATATTGAATATATATTCAACATCGGAACGCTTGACTAGTTAAATACATTTCAATATTTTTCAAGTAATTTTTAAATTTCAATAACTTTTTTACATCACGTCAGTTAAAAATCACCATGGTTCAAACGTTTTATTGTAGAATTATTTAATATTATATTCTAATCATTGTCCAATCAAACAGATTGTAAATAGCTAGTCAACGATTAATAAGTCAAATAATTAAATATGAATTTAATCAAGTAACTGATCTACCAATATATATCCAGAAAATTTACTTAAGTAACCTACTTAATTTATTACAGGAGTCTTTAGAAAAGCAATTCCATTGTTTCTTAGTCAACTCTTTGATTGACGGGTTACCTGGAATATTCTGTATATAGAAAATCTCAAATGTAATACTGGGAGACTCTAACAACACTTAAACTAGATGTTCTCATTGCCATCGGCAAGAAGCAAAACTGTAACGTATGTCAATGTACGTAGGATAAATTGCCGAAATGCAATTTCACTGAATATATATCAAACAAATATATATCTATATAAATAAATAGCTAGTAAACTATAATCTAAATCTCTCTTACACTCTCTCGAGCGCTCTAGTGAAAGGTCAATGACTCCATGTTACACATTCCTAACTCTGATGAAGAGTTCACTACTGAGCACTCCATCGATCAACAAGTTGATTCCATTCGTTAAAGCTAGACTTTCATCCACCCATATTGTAGTTTCTTTCTTGCCCGTGTCGAGCCCGGGTGTGGTTTGAACCACTGCAGAATAGGACAACCGCTAAAAATCTGCAGCGTGTGTGTAACAGGTGACTAAGGCAGGAGCTGAGGAAGGCAGAGGGGATACACCTCACCATGAATTTGTTCTCCCAGGACTAAATGGCAGTTAATCCATTATACATAAGAACTGAGGAAGGCAAGGGAAACCATCTCAGAAGCCACATTATTCAAAAGCAATAGGCTACATCAAGGTGTGGATAAGGCATAGCCATTTGTGAAGGGAATAACTCGTTCATCGATGGTTTGCTCTTTATGGAGCGCGAAAGCAGTGAATAGGAATATGTATCTTGGACCTGCCGCTTGGCAGAACTCTGGAGAGAGATTGCAGTTTCTCACTTTAAAAAAACGAGAATTAAAGCAAAATATTTACCTTATCCAACAGTAGCGACAGCTCCGAAGGGTTTATCTTACCGTCTTCATTTTTGTCTATCGTAAGAAAAATCTGCCAAAATAGCAAATATAAATTGATAAGAAGATTAATTACAAATTTATAAGGCTAAGCAGCAGCATCACTGCATTAACATCTACCATTAGTATCTATCAATGTACTTTGTCAGTTACTGCATTAACTGACAAAGTAGGCCTACTTGATTTTCAATAAAGTACGAGGCCCTTCAAGGGGTAAGCAAACTCTTCTGCTGTAGACGCTTAATATTGCAGCGTACCTTGAATTAGAAAGACGGCAGAGAAAATCAAGCCTTACCTCAAAGTTGGAATTAACTAAACATTCAGAAGGAATTTTAAAATAGAACCCCATGTGTATGTTAATCCTCTTTTAAAACAACAAACAACAGGCTCTAAGAAACAGATATTCACAACTGCATAATCTTGTAAGATAAACAAGAAATAAACCTTAATTCAAATGAAAAGAAAATCTAATCACACCTGCTTTAAAGGAAGCGTTAATTGGTCATCAAAATATATTCCATCATCGTCATCAACATCACCAGCATTGTTATCATGAATATCTGCAGTTGTACCATCCTCGCTTGGATCATTCTACCAGTAAATAAACAAATACATCAGTAAATACACCAGTAAATACACCAATACATACATCAGTAAATACACCAATACATACATCAGGAAATACACCAGTAAATACACCAATACATACATCAGTAAATACACCAGTAAATACACCAGTAAATACACCAGTACATACATCAGTAAATTCACCAGCAAATACACCAATACATACATCAGTAAATACACAAATACATACATCAGTAAATACACCAATACATACATCAGTAAATACACATACATCAGTAAATACACATCAGTAAATACATCAGAAAATACTTCAGTAAATGCACCTGTAAATACACCAGTATATACATCAATAAATACGCCAGTAGATACATTAGTAAATACACTAGTAAATACACCAATACATACATCAGTAAATACACCAATACATATATCAGTAAGTAAATCAGTAAATACACCAATACATACATCAGTAAATACACCAATACATATATCAGTAAGTAAATCAGTAAATACATCAGTAAATACACCAGTATATACATCAGTAATTGCACCAATAAATACATCAGTAAATACACCAGTAAATACATCAGTAAATACATCAGTAATTGCACAGTAAATACACAGTAAATACATCAGAATATACATCAGTAAGTATACAAGTAAATATACCAGTAAATACATCAATAAATACACCAGTAAATACATCAGTAAATGCACCACTAAATACACAGTAAATACAGTAGTAAATACATCAGTAAATATACAAATATAGCAGTAAAAGTAAACTAGTATATATAGAGTAAATGTAACAGTAAATACATCAGTAAATATACCAGTAAATACACCAGTAAATAAAGAATAAATATACCAGAAAATATAGAGTAAGTACATGAGTAAATATGCACATCGGCAGATATCAATGCTCCCAGTATTTCAGCAGTGAAGCTGATGAGCATTCTGATCTGGATTCAGATTCAACAGAATTAATTTTAAGTGGAACTTTGGAACTATAATTGATAATTTTTTTGAATATATAATTGATAATAATTCTTTTGAATATATAATTGATAATAATTTTTTGGAACATGTTGGTAGCTGTTCATATGTTCGTATCCCGACCCTAGTTTAACTGGGATTCAAGGGAGGATGATGATGATGATGATGATGTTGGTAGTCACAGATCTGAAGTACGATATCTTATGATATACAAGACTGGAGTAGTTTCGTCAGATTCGTAACACTTCGTTGTCAAAGTGTAGAAACGCTTTTTGATGTGAGATTTGTCCTGGTATCAACTTTGATAGCAACTTTGTCAACCTCAGCCTTGAATTGAAAAAAATCTTCAGCTTTAAAAGTAAACTTTGCAAAACTAGCTTCCAAAATTGGCTTAGCTAAGCACAGATATTTATAAAGTAACAGTACAATATTGTTGTCTTAATATAAGTTCCATATTAAAATGCTATAAAGAAAATGATGTCTAAAGAAAGAGATGATTGGGTATAAAAGCAAAAACATTATGCCATAAAACGTAAATACCTACTTACACCAATAAATCCTTTAATGAATTCGTCTACAGTCAGTTCAGCATACACAAATGTGCTCAAATGATCTCTGTAAAAGCAATTATTAGAATATAGGGCCTACATAATAGCGCACATTACCAAATAGAAATAATTGCACAAGTTAGTAAATTTCAAGTTATGTCAGGATTAACAAGATTTTAGGCTCTATTATTATTTACAAAACACCTGAAGCAACCTCATTAAGTTTTATCTTCATAGTGCATGCTAATGCTAGTATAACGATATATATATATATATGCATCAATATATATATACAGTATATATATATACAGTATATATATATAATATATATATATATATATATATATATATATATATATATATATATATATATATATATATATAGACTGCGTCAAAAAATGGCCTATAAAGAAAATTTTCCTAACTCCTCTGTACCTGATGTTACATCCAGGACGCTGAAGAAGAGACAAACCATAGACTGCACTAGTCGCTAAAGGCGACAAAGCACTAAACCAGCGTCTGAAAGGGCATTCAGTTGGTGAGCGACTAGTCTCTATAAAGAATGGAGAAGTTTAACAAAATCCCTACCCTAGCTAAACTGTGATTTAATGAAAGATGATGATGATAAGAGTGAACTAACTTGAGTGCACTGAGAGCACTCGACGTGACGGAGGGAAAGCTGTGTTGAGAGACTTGATCCAGCGTGAGAGTGGAGGAGAACGTCTGTCTGCAGTGCTCTAGGTCGACGTTCAAACCTCGGTGGTGATCCCACCAAACGTTCACTGCTATATTCCTTCCCTCTGATCTCACTTGATGGATCCTAGTATGGCAAAACATTTTTATTTGAATAATTTCCCCATTTCACTAACATCTACACTGCATCACGTGTACCAACAGAATGAATGAGTTGCTTGCCTTTTAAGCAGGAGGCCACGGTTTCATACACTAGTAGGGTAAAAGCTAAAGCTAAAGTTAACGTCAGTTTCCTCACTCGAAAGCGATGTCAGTGACGGGCGAGCCCAGGATTTGAACCCCGCACATACTGATCCGTGGTCGAGTATCTTACCGACTTCGCCACTCGCTCCAGCCACTCGGGTACCTCTCTAAGAGAATTCTAGTGATAAGGAAGTAGACATAATTCAACTTTGCACCGTTCTGGAAGTTCTTTTTGGTCACCGGCTTGGATTTTGCTCAATGGTGCTCGATGTTGTCAAGGATGACAGTAGCACTCTTGTTATATTAAAGGTTTATGGCTTTATCTTCAAAATTTCATGCTGCAAGAATCAATTGCATGAGAATATATATGATACGTAAAAAACTAGATCTGGGTTGCTCATGTCAGCCATCGACACAGAAACTGACTTTAAATTATTAAGCTATGTTCAGTCAAATGCCTCCTAGAAGAATTTCAGGAACTTAACTTCATCACGTTTAATCATACGGTGCAGTGGCTAAAGTATTATTACATACATGTACATGTGATATTAAAAGTGATAGATATCAATGTAGTTGATCATTTCACTATAATGTGTGTTATTATTATTATTATTATTATTATTATTATTATTAATCAATATCATCAAATAGCAGCAACGTGAAACTAACTCGGTGTACATTGCTGCATACTATTTAAAAGAGCATATACAACAGCTATACAAAATATTTAGAACCTACTATAAAATACTAATTGTATTAAATTAACTTAAACAATTAAATGAATCAGGTTACACAGAACTGTAACATACCACAAGTATGGAATGTAGAGACAGTCTCCTGCAGTGAGATTAACTGTGTGGTACTCTACATCAGCAAGTCCCGGGTATTTCCTGTAATCTACTCTATACATACAAATATCTAATCGTAATCATTCTTAGAATGAGTTAAAGAATTAAATCATTGAGCTACAAATAATTGCACAATTTTGTAAGTGCAGTTATCCAATGCAAACACAGTAGTAGCGCTTTGGTAAGCATATGATATACAATAGCAAAGATTTCTCAGTACTAGACCGATTGTTCGTAATTAAATTAATTATATGGCTATGGGCTACTTATCTGGCTACAAGATTTTTATTCTTCATTAATAGGTCATCTTGTACTTTCTAGCCCTAGACCAGCAATGTTATTATGTTACTTTAACTTAAGTTAATATCCATAAATATGGCCATGGCCTCCTTAATACGACATAGAGATTTGAAATTTCAATAAATATGAAATTTGAACATAGTAAAAAGCTGGTACAGCTAAGGTTAGCGTCAGTTTTGAACCCTGCACATACTGATACGCCCATGCTGATTGTGTGACAAACATAAACATGTAAATAGAATGTCAAACGCTAACAGTATAGGAGACACTACAAAATAAGTTTAAAGCCATGTAACCATGTTAGCTAACCAAGCTGATATCACGCTTGCTAGAAAACAAACAGAAGGTCATCAGTCTATAGTTTCTCTTGTGGTACTGAAACAGACGTTAAACTACTTTCTAATTTGCATAATTCCACAAACCTGATCAGTTAATACCCCAAATACATAGAGAAATTGATTCACAATCGCACACGGCCACGTGTGATGCAAACAACCAAATATAAATCATTTGTAATCCGAAACAATTACATTGACACCCAAAAAATGACTGTGGGTATGTAATGCAGCATATAGACACGTAGCACAGAAATAAGCACTAGTTCACACACATACACCAAAGAGCAACAGAAATAATTATTCTGTCTAAATCTTATAAGGCTATCATGAAATTCTTTCTTCATACAACTAATCATCATCATGATCATCATCATCATGATCATCATCATCTTGATCATGATCATCATGATCATCATCATCATCATCATCATCATCATGATCATCATCATCATGATCATCATCATCTTGATCATCATCATCATGATCATCATCATCATGATCATCATCATCATGATCATCATCATCATGATCATCATCATCATGATCATCATCATCTTGATCATGATCATCATGATCATCATCATCATGATCATCATCATCATGATCATCATCATCTTGATCATCATCATCTTGATCATGATCATCATGATCATCATCATCATGATCATCATCATCATGATCATCATCATCTTGATCATCATCATCATGATCATCATCATCATGATCATCATCATCATGATCATCATCATGATCATCATCATCATGATCATGATCATCATGATCATCATGATCATCATGATCATGATCATCATGATCATCATCATCATGATCATCATCATCATGATCATCATCATCATGATCATCATCATCTTGATCATGATCATCATGATCATCATCATCATGATCATCATCATCATGATCATCATCATCTTGATCATCATCATCTTGATCATCATCATCATGATCATCATCATCATGATCATCATCATCATGATCATCATCATCTTGATCATCATCATCATGATCATCATCATCATGATCATCATCATCATGATCATCATCATCATGATCATCATCATCTTGATCATCATCATCTTCCCTTGAATCCTAGTTTAACTATGGTAGGGATTAGAAAATTTTGTAGCTATTCCTAGAACTTGGCATTCACCAACCGAATGTCTTTTCAGACGTTAATACAACATCACTAAAGCATGCTTAGGTTTATCAACGAATAATTATGACAATATAAATGTATATGAATAAACGGAGACCAACCTGTCGACATCTATGCTGGAGTAAGCGCCGTGTGGATGATCCAGTGATACCTGGAAACAATCCAAAACATATCTCAGATAATCCTTTCTCTCAACTAACAGCTTAAGCATAACATGTCAGTGTCCTGCGTTAAAAGCCTGTGAGTGACGAGCACTGGATTGGAACCCTGCACTTGTATATCTACAGTTGGACACCTTACTAATAATGCTTCTGGCTCAGCTAAAACCACATATATAATATTCGTTAGAGATTATTTGAACTTGTGACTCCTGACTGATATTATTTCATTAAATTGGCATTAGAACCATCAAATAATGATTTGATGGTTCTAATGCCAATTCCCATGTTGTATCCGAATTCCAATGTTGTGTCCGAGAAAATGTTGCGCGTGTCATAAGAGATGATTAAGCAAAAACTGAGGAACGCACCGAGAAACCACCTCAGAAGCCATTATTCCCAAGTCTTAGGCTACATTCAAGTGGAGATAAGGCATTGCCTTTTGTAAAGGCATTAATTTATTTATCGATGGAGGGCAACCTATGAGCGCGACAGCGGATAGAGAATATGAATATATGTAGATTGAATCTAACACTTTTGGGGAACATTAGAAGAAGCTATGTCGATAAAATTCTTATTATTATTCATTATTATCTTTAGTCAACTTTCAAAGTAATTTAAGTATAATTAAAATATCTCAACTTAGCAGATGAAAGGTGAATTTTTAAAATCAAATATTTAACCACCTTGATTCAAAGATAACGTGACAAACAATACCAATTACCAATATCAGTATTATTCATCCTAAGTGATATAATTAATAAATAATAATAATAAATATTAATTATAATCTGGAGTGCAGATTTTTTAATACAAATGTTCCCTTTTAAACTCTTTACTTAAATAAAGTCTCTTCTATCCTTTTATAGCGCAAGGTCTTTTACAGCCCATAGCTATTAAAAATACTGATCCCACACTCTGGTGCATATTCCTAATCATATGTAGCTTTTCAAGCTTCATAAGGATTTGATATTCCATTGATCAACGAGTTAATTCCTTCACAAATGGTTAAGTCTTAAGCACACCTTAATATAACGTAAAGCTTGAAATAACATGGCTTCATAGGTGGTTTCCCATTGCTTTCTGAGTTTTTGCTCAATTGCCTCTTATGACACATGCAGTTTACGGTTCGTCTCTTCTTCATTATAATATTAATATCAACAATAATTTAGTAACAGTTTAATGTTGGTACCTCAAACAAGGATGATGTCAGGACATTAATAAAATATAGTGCAATAATTAAATTAAGAGAGTCTGCTAGTATTATTAGAAATATTAGTTTTTACAATATACTATAGATTCTACAATATAAAGCTGGTTAAAAGAAAAAACTGCATAATCTACATTTATCTACATTTTGTTAATAAATGCTAGCTCAGTAAAAGCAAGTCGGTTAGTCAGAGCTTCAAACCTTGTGTTTGTGCCGCACAGAGTCAACAAGTACTAGAGACTTCTGACCAACAAGAACACAAATGATATTATCCACTGAGTCTGTGTGAACCACTGACGATGTGCCTCCACTGCTCATCCACATAACCTACATTGAATGCATGAATGAATTAATGAATGAATATAGTAATAAATTATATAATATAAACAATAATATAAATTATAATAAAAAATTATAAAAAATAATATAAATTATATATTATAACAATATAGTAATGATTGAATCAGCCAATCGATAAAATTAAAGATTTATGTAAAAAAAATGAAACAAAAGCTCCTTTATAAACAATATAGTAACTAATTATAATTTTTTTGCAAACTGTATGAATGAATGAATGAATAAATGAATGAATGAGTCAATCAATAGATCTGTGTGAACCACTGACGATGTGCCTCCACTGCTCATCCACCTAACCTACAATGAATGAATGAATGAATGAATGAATTAACAAATAAATGAATGAATGAATGAATGAATGAACAAACAAATGAATGAATTAATGAAAGGGTCAACAGACTTCCACTTCCACTTCAATCATATAACCCTGTAGTTAATGACTGAATCAGTCAATTGATAAAATTAAAGATTTATGTAAAAAAAATTAAACAAAAGTTCCTTTATAACAATACAGTAACTAATTATAATTTTTTTGTTAACTTTCAGTCCTTAATTAATCAATTAATTAATCTAACAAATAAGTAACAAGGCATCATTAAATTGAATTCATTAAGTTATCAACGTTTAATAATTTCGAATGGCACAGATTTCATGATAGTATTAGGAGTTTTCTTAGAGATTTTAGTATTAGAGTAAACTCAACAAAACAAAAGCTCTCTGTGACCTTCTCTCTCTCTCACTCTCTTAAGTTATGCCAAGTGACAGCTTCAAGGTCCATACTTCTACAAAATCGGCAATCACGCTCGGAAGTAGCATTTTGTTGATCAACTACTAGATCCCTTCACAAAGGCTAAGCAAAACGAACCATAATATAACTTTAAGCTTACAAAAATATGGCATCTGAGGTACTTTTCTATTGCCTTGTTCAATTTATGCAGAGGCATAAATACTTCATAAATGCTTATATATGCAATATCAACATATAGAAGTTAAATAATTCAGCATATACATATATAAGTTAAATAATTAATAGATACCATGTCTGCAATGAGGTGCTTGTAAATCAAATCACACTGCAGTGGTCCAGGTATAACAATGTCTTGTCTGAAATATATGAAATACTGCAGTTTATGTCGAATTAATTTAAAGTATATAGAGAGATTTGCAAAATAGTTTGTTGAGAAAATTTCATAAATTAATAAAAACTAGTTTATCGAATATGAATATCGAGCACATAAAATATGTTTCACCTATATTTCAAATTTGTAGTAATATATGCCAAATACTTCCAGATATATTTTTTTAAAAACATCATTATCAGAAACATATGAAATCAAGAGTGCCGTCACTATGTATTATTAAACAGCAGTAAGTATAAATCATAATCATGATACAAGTCTACTTTATTAGAAAAACGGTTTTAGTGAATTTTAGAAAACAAGTACTGCGAACATATACTTCTAAATGCCCTCTACAATAGCAGACAGGCTTCTATCAACCTAAATTCAAAATTTGGCCACTACAATTAACAAATACCCAGAGTTATTTCATAAATTTTCTAAATTATCAAAACACTGCTTGATGAATGCTTCACATTACTAACCTCAGATAACTAGGTACAACATCGACCATATAAATTGGCTCATCAGTATAGTGTGAGAGAAACTCGTTAAATGGCAGGTCCACGGTGGGACCTTTTCTGTTCTCTTTCTTTGATGTCTCCACATGCACAACAGTTTCCTCTGCAGAAAAACCCACAGCTCTAGACCTCAGATAATCATCTGACCAGAGGCTGAATGCGGCAGAAAGACGACCGGCTCCTCGCATGACCAGCGGCTGACTAGTGCGCACATAGTCCTGCAATCCATCAATCAATTTCAAAGAGCATTGAGTTACATGTTATAATATCATGTAAAATAAGATATTAGTAAAATTAGTGCACAAATTATCTGTTTTCTTTCCTGAAGATGATACCAGCATATATATAACTACATAGTATCTTCTTCTTCTTCAGTTCACTGCCAAGTGGCAGGTTCAAGGTACATATTCATACTCAAAGTCTGTTTTCTCGCTCCATAAGAGCACTCCTTAGATCAGCAAGTTAATCCCTTCCCAAAGTCTATGTTTTATCCATACCTTATGTAGCCTATACATTGTGAAAAGTATGGCTACATAGTATATGTTAGAATATTTTTTTCAGAATCTGAAGCCTTACATGAATTTAACATAAAAATACAGAATTTGAGAATTATTGATTAAAACTTATTAAAAATATTTTAATTTCATATAACTCTTTGAACTTTTTTAATACTTTATGCTCTTCAAATTTCACTACCTTAGGTTGACTAAGTCAGGTCATCTCATCTGGAAGTACAACTTGAATGAATTGATGGAATAAGCAGCATGTATTCCTCTTTTTTAGAACCATGTGAATGCATTGCAATTCTGAATGAATTTGGTATGCATTGCAAGCGTAGATGCTTGCAATGCATACCAAATGTATGTGCCTTCCTTGTAGAATTTCAAATTGAAAGGCATTTTTCATAGTAAGAACATTACTAATTGTAAAAACAGCTTTCATTCTAAATGCGGTATAGCTGCAGTTGAAACATAAATTTACTTTAATTTTACCTGACGATAATGCTAATTAACTGGTTATCGAAAACAGCAGAATGTATAAAACAAACTTGAAATGGATCGCCAATTAAAAACAATGGCAAACTTATATTTATGCTAAAGCAAAACACTTAGTAGATAAGCTAAGTTGCAAAACACTTAGTAGATAACCTAAGTTAACTTATAGGTATTATATACAAAGAATTTTAATTAACATTAGTTAATACAAAATATATATCAGCCAATTATCAGAATTATACTGCATTTTCCGGAACTATACCTTAAAATAATTTTCATAATCTAAACTTTAGCTGATCCTTCAGTTATGGGCTCATAACTGAAAACTTAATTGTGCAATTTGAAAATGTAATACATTGTTGACAGTTAAACACTAATGAATAGTGATTTGTTATATGCTAACCGTAAAGAACGTTCTGGTGTCTGGAAATTCTAGCCACTCGCTTACTTTAATGAAGGGGCCTGAGTGACCAAATGGCTTCAGATGACCAGGATGATTGACAACTGCATCGGCATGAGTCTGGACTATATCAACAGGAGCCTCAGACTTCTCGTAGACTTGCTCGATACTAGTCCTCACTAATAAAAGTAGTGTCAAGCTTAGATAATAGCTCAACATGTCAAATTTCAACGTCCATGGCATCACCGGTATCAAGAAATTGATACTTAAAGCAAGGTTAGCTATTAAATCTATAACATTCATAGAACAAATACGCTAAATCATACTGGCTACAATTCAGGCAAATGGATTTTTTTTAAAATTTCCATGAATGTGCATACCTATTTGAAAGGAATTTGTATGTATCATAAATATGTGTGGGGGACCTGGGGGTTGTACTTATAATTATATATATTTGTTCTACACATGCACAAGTTTACTTCTGGTTGATTTATGCATGCACATGTACTGACTGAACTTTTCTTTTTCGTTTCAAGATCCATCTTGCCACTCTTATACAATACTGCACGTGTACCAGTTAACTGTAGAGTTGCTAGAGTATTAGAGAAGAGGACAAGTGTTTCAAAACCCCTTTGGATGATCACACACAGAAAATTTGGAGTACGGAAACAGCCTGAACACTTAGTCTAATGGGAACAATTGCGTTCTTGTTTCAACACTTTCTTTACGGTGGGAAGGGTCTCTTTGATTTACATTGGGAAGGGTCTCTTTTATAAAATTCATTATACTGTATTAAGTTAGATTTTAAAGTTTTCTGAGATATTAATTTCATTTAATCATAATATGGACGTATTCAATTATAAATATTGAACTGCTATCGAAATAAACATTCTCATTAAGATAATTGGCCATTAATTGCATTGTATAGCACCACTTGCCAGTGCCCCTATATTGTTGTCTTTAAACATTTGTTTACATAAAAGACTATATATTAAAACTTTGATAATTAATAAGTAGAATCAAGGGCTGGCTAAAGTATGTTATATTGGATTAAAATTGTTAACAATAAGCAACTAATGGTCACACCCACACACTTACCAAAAATGTCCAGATTTAACGTATCGCATTAAGAAACAAAGGTTCAGATATTAAACAACGACCTAATATTTAATATTCATTACTTCTAGTATTCAGCTTACTATCCTGCAAACTATTATCAGAATTCAAATGCAATCTAATAATTCATCTATACAAACGATGTACTTTCATTAATTTCAGCGAAATAAGTGCCATAAATTGCATGCCTATAATAAACTAGCCACTATACAACGTTTTTTCAGCGCTTTATCCAGTGGAAATCTGTGGCCTCTCGCTCTATTGCATTGTAGCACACAGCGGTGTGTATAAGGCATCAAACTAAGCAAACATTATTGCTCTAAAATTTTAAAAAATTACAAATTTCCTATGCTTCAATAGTAAAATACTAAGACAGGAAGACCCTTCTCAAAATGCAAACAAAAGGCCTGCAAATGTTCTCATTTGGCATAGATTGCAATCATCCTCAAGAGTTGCACGAAATTATATTTTATTTCATATTATATTACATTTCCTAATATAGTTAGACTATATTTTTATAGAAAATATTTAAATTAGTCTTCCTTTGCGCTTTATTAGCGTTATTTTGTGAACGTAACATTTTCAATTTCTATTTCTATTTCAATTACTACTACTGAGACTGCGCTACGTCCTATTTGGACCCTGCAGTAGGCTTCAAGGTTAATTGACTCCACTTCGCTCTATCCTCAGCCAGATCACAGATGCTCTCATCTAATTTTTTTCTCATTTAAAGCAAGTTTTACAGGTGCATTGTTAGGTAACCTAAGTAAGTGACATATCCATTTTAGTCTTCGTGTTTTAATTGCAAGACTCCATTTTTTTTCATTTGTTCTGATGTATAAGTTATCGTTGCTTATAATGTGAGGGTAATATATTCTAAGTATTTTTCTTAATACACTTCTATGAAATATGTCAATTTCGTGTTCCTGTTTTGAAGTTAATGTCCATAGCTCACTATTATATAAGTAAACTGGCATAATATAAGCAATAAGCATTGAATATATTTATTCTTGTTTTCATTGTTATTTTGCTATTTGTTAGTTTCATCTTGTATTTATCAAAAATAGCCATACACAATTGCTTTCTATGGATCATGTCTCTTTCAGTATCCAAGTAAGAACCTAAATATTTGCATTTCTTCCATTCCTGATCATTTTTGTTTCCAATGGTATATTTTTCTGTTTTATCTGTGTTTAGTTTTAAATCTCTCTTATTCAGTTTATCATTGACTTCCTTTTGAATTTTGTCTGTTATATTTTTGCATGTGCTTACATATGCAATATCATCTGCAAACTGCTGATCAATATTTATACCCATTTCTCGCTTTATGCTATAGTTATGTTCTATAATATGATTAGGAATTAATTCTTCATATGGTATATTTTCTTTGGAGTATGAGTGCTCTTCAATTTGGTATGCTATTTGAATTTGGTTCTCATGTTTGTTTACGCTATTTGCAAGGTAAAATGTGAAAAGTACCAGGCTTAAGCAATCTCCTTGTGGTATTCCAATATTAGTTTCAAACTCATTTCCAGTTACATCTCCATTTTTAACTCTTAAAATTACATCATCAATGATAAGTTTTATTATATGCAGTTCGTCCTGATCAATTATTTTACTTAAATCCTCTAATAATTTATTTCTATTGACAGTATCAAACGCCTTACTCATGTCTAGAAGCATGATTTCTATTTCTGAGTTTTTGTTTGTTATTGCTTTTTCGATAAGAAGTTTTAATGTTAGGACGTGTTCCGTGGTACTTCTGCTTGGTCTGTAGGTGGCTTGAGTGACTTTTGTAAATTTTATGGTATATTCTATTTATCATTACAATTGACAGTATCTTTCCGATAAGATTTAATAAAATTATAGGTCTTAAGTTGCTGCATGTGCCTTTTACTTTTCCTGGTTTTTGTAGGGGTATTAATATTCCTAGTTTAACCTCTTCTGGATATTTTCCTGTTTCAGCCATTTTATTGAATATATTTGCAATTTCATTGTAAATTTTTTCAGGACAGTTTTTTAGTACTTCTGCTGTGATTTCATCAGATCCTGGGCTTTTATTTGTTTTTAATTTCCTAACAGCATTTTTTAATTCATCTGTAGAGAAAGGTGTCTTCATTTTTTCAGGTTTAATTTCAGTTAATATTTCTGTATTTTGGTTGTAAAATATATCTTTGAAGTGTTAAGTTATTTTTGTATTTATTCCATTTTCATTTTGTATTATGTTACTGTTTTCTCTTAAAAATAGTTTTCTTTTGGCTTTTGTCTATTTATCTTTCTCAAGACTTTGAACATTTTGATAGAGTCGTTTGTTGTGTTTGCGAGTTCTTCTATTTCTCTATCTTCTTTTTGACTATTTTCAATTTTTATTTCTTTATGTAGACATTTCATTACGGCATTTCTTTCTTTCTTTCTTCATTTTATTTTTCAAGTTTTCATTTGTTGAGGATTCTATTATATTTCTTATGTCCTTTTGCTTTGCAGAGACATAATAAATAAAAGAACCAATAATAATTTAAGCAATGTTAATGTGTTAGAACCTGTTAATGCCAATTTTCTCAACTGAAGACACTAGTAGTAACGACAGCCGAACAAAACGTTTTAGTGCATTTAATGTTCCCGGAGTGTAACAGTTACACGAGGTTAGTGTAAAAGTGTTACCCGAGCATGTTTATTATATTTGAACTGATTTTTATCAATAAGCGATTAATATCAGTGTGTGCGGGGTTCGAGTCCTGGGCTCTCCCGTCACTGACGTCACTTTCTGACGTCGTAGAACGGGCATACATGATATCGAAGAACAAGAGATGCGACACTGAACGCGATAATAATTTGATTTATTCATTTTGTTTATAATAAAAATTTAAGCAATTAAAACATTTGTTTATAAACAAAAATTATCTCAGTGGTTCAAACCATAGATACGAATATAGAATAACAATAATATAATAATAACATACAACAACAACAACAACAACAACAATAGATCAGTTCGGTAATTGAAAACATATTTTAATAATAATAATAATAACAACAATTAGAGTGCTACAGTCATCAATGACAACATCGAGCACCATTGAGACAAAATCAAGCCGGCGAGCAAAAAAAGAAGGTCCAAAAACGGTGCAAATTCCAAAATCCAGAAATTCAGTCCAAAGTATTTTGTTGCATGTTAACACTGGTTTTGTTTATGTTGACATCTGATACATATATTTACATGTAAATGTAATGGTTCTATATTATAACTTCGTTATAATGCATGCACATTGTTATAATAACATAACATTACAGAGTCAGGAAGCAATTATATGCTAGTTTAAGACAAGTGTCAGGGTGTCAAAGCTAAACTATAAGTGCCAGAGTTAAACTATAAGTGTTAAGTTATTCTTTAATTAATATTCGTATAGTAGGTTGTAAAGTAAATAACATTTCCAAAGAAAGCTTGTATTAGAAATTTCATGAGGAACTAGTACATTTCAATGGTATTCTATGCAGTGTTTACGTTTTCTTGTCCACTGTTTACATTTGGTGTCCCCGATGTTCTATTTATAGCTATTACCGAAAAGATCTATTAGAGTGCTACAGTCATCAATGACAACATCGAGCACTATTGAGACAAAATCAAGACGGCGAGCAAAAGGAAGGTCCAAAATCGGTGCAAGTTCCAGAATCCAGATAGTCAGTCCAAAGCAAAGGTAATTAAAGAAAAGGAGGTTTAGGCGCAGGTCGCTGCTAATGGACATTTGATGGAAAAGAGAGATGGAAAAACATATCAGGACACATTATAGTGAAATGATCAACTTACGGTGGCTCGCAACTACCATCAACTATGTTGATATCTATTACTTTTAATACCACATATTAAATTCGCTGGGCACTTTTTCCATTTTCCGTACTGTAGCTAGTCCAGTGAAAGTCCGAGAATTTTACTCTCAGATCAGCATGGCTGGGATTCGAACCCACGAGGGTTCAATTCACCTCAGGGTCTGTCATTTAGAACTTTATGACGTTATCTACACCTCTAACCATTGCGCTATTGAGACATAGAAGTTACAATTGAAAGTTATAATAATATTTTAATTATCAACGTCACTCGTTTATTTCAGACATAAGTCAATAAGACATTGCATGATACAATGACAGAAAAAAAGATAAAAAGAAAAAGAATTGCGTAACCTAATATGTAAAGATATCAAATCTAACCAGAAAAAAGTGATCAGCTTAGATAGAACCTTAATTGACTTGGAAGAAATATAAGAGCATTATTAGACTCTTCAACACAAAAATGATTTAACGCACTTTATTTAGCAGGGCTTCATACGGTTAAGAGCAGCTAATTTATAAACTTTCCACAGGGATTTATCATACAAATAACGGAAATTGAGCATAAGCCAAATTATCTTTTAAGAACATTAGTCATGATCATCATCATCTTCCCTTGAATCCCAGTTCAACCAGATTCGGGATAGAGATGGGAATCGAACCGAACCGAACCCTAAAATCCAGAATTTTGGCCGAACCCGAACCGAACTCGAACCCAGACTCTGACCGAACCCGAACCGAACCCGAACCCAGACTCTGGCCGAACCGAACCGATGTCCAAGTCATCATGAAGATCATTCTGTATGATATATATATATATATATATATATATATATATATATATATATATATATATATATAATATATATATATAAAGTTGGTAAAGCTAAGGTTAGCGTCAGTTTCCTCACTCGAAAGCGACGTCAGTGACGGGCGAGCCTAGGATTTGAACCCCTCACATACTGATCCGCGGTCGAGTATCTTACCGACTTCGTCACTGGTGGGTGATATATATATATATATATATATATATATATATATAGATAGATAGATAGATAGATAGATAGATAGATAGATACATGTAGGCTATATAGCTTTTTACTTCACCACTTCATATATATATATATATATATATATATATATATATATATATATATATATAGGCCTATATATATATATTGTATATATATGGTGAAATAAAAGCTATATATGTATATATATATATATATATATATATATATATATATATATATATATATATATATATAGCTTTTATTTCACCACTCTTGTAGCAAGACAAGAAACAAACTACAATACAATCATACAAGTAAACAGTAAACACAAAAATTAAACTAAAGAAATAGACGCAAACATACACTTAATCAATCAACCAAAAATTAATAACTAAAAATTAATTCAATGATTTACAGCGAAAGTTCAAAGTAGTTTCGCAATAATGACTTACAGTCAAGTCTCTCAACCTGGAAGCTCTCTGGCAAGATGCAGTTATTAGGCCTACTATCGCGTACGCAGTATTTATTAATCAATGGCAACAACTCTCCATTGAAACAATTTAAGTATTTACAAGTATTTTCTGAAAGACACAATATCCTCAAAAAATTCAGTATGTTATTTGCAATTTTTAGTTCAATCGGAAATTGACCTGAAAAATTTGACATTGCTTAACTGTATTCTTACCGAATGTAAAATATAACTTGTTAAACAATTGTGAATAAGCGGAATGGTCGCTTCCCGCTACCTTTCCTTTGTAACGCTACCTTTCCTTTGTAACGCTACCTTTCCTTTGTAACGCTACCTTTCCTTTGTAACGCTACCTTTCCTTTGTAACGCTACCTTTCCTTTAGATCCCAACCGCCAGGGGCAGATCCAGGAATTTGTTAAGGGGTGGGCCCGAAATATTTTTTGAGAGTGTACATATATTTTGATTACTCCCCGCCTTCTTCGGGACATGTTATGCAATCAGAATAATGCTGTGGGGGGGGGGGGGGCAACATTTTTTCACTACTGCCCTAGGCTCATAGAGTGAGTGTATCCCCGTATCATACCCCCCCCCCCCCCCGCCGCTAATAGGCCTATCCGGACTGAAGTAAGAGGAAAACGTCAAATTCCTAAAATCCTACATTTGTTTTGGAAAAACGTTGGTTAATTCTTTCGCCTCTGAAGAAACTCACCGGATCTGGATTAATTGCAAAACTGACCTAATTTTGGCGGTAGAGGGGGGCCTGAGTCACTCCCAGACAATGCTGTTTGTACCACTGCTCCTGAACAGAGTTTACATATTTTACTTAGCCTACACCCTTTTTACGTTTTACACAGTGTTTAAAATTAAAATTGAAAGCTAGTAAAATGATCAACATCTTTTGGGCCCCCATCCATTATACAAAGCTCCTAGTATACCGAATATGGGCCCCTAAACCCATATTTGAAAAAATTGAGCTAGTGGAACTGAGTTTCCTCTGGTACCCCCCCCCCCCCCCCCTCTATCCACTGCCCTTACAAACATATTGACACAGAAATTGCCATAGAAACAATGAAAATATAGTTTTATAATTTTTATCGCCAGGCCTAAGGGGGGGGCCTGGGCCCCCTGGATCCGCCACTGCCAGCCGCGCTGATATGAGAGTGGAATCTCGAACATTCACTTAACTGGTTGTACGGAAAATGGTCTAAATTGCCTAACGGTTTCAACATGTGGTATTAATAGTGATAGACATCACCACAGTTGATCATTTCACTATAATGCTTGTTTACTTATCGCTATCTGTTAGTAATTTTAAAATTTGTGTCGGAACCAGCCTTACCTGTATGTATGCCGTTGGATACTGTAAAAGTAATAAAAGCAAAGGTTAACGTCAGTTTAATCACTCGAAAGCGATGTCAGTGACGGGCGAGCCCACGATTTGAACCCACCCCGCACATACTGATCGCGGTCGAATGTCTTACCGACTTCGCCACTGGCTCCAGCCAGTATTTACTTACATTGTATTTACATGTAAGACATGTAAATACAAAAACTAATATATATTTGTATTGTTTTTATTATCTTTATATAATGTCAAACATTATCCATAATATCTAAATGCAGACTTTGAAAAACAGCTGAAAAGAAAAGTGTTCTTTTCTACTGAGGCTGGCGAAGGAAAAGGAACTTCCGGAGATCGGTTCGGTTCGGCTTGAATGAAGTCAGGTTCGGGTTCCGTCAAAATTCCAGAATTTAGGGTTCGGTTCGGGTTCGGTTCGATTCCATCTCTTATATATATATATATATATATATATATATATATATATATATATATATATATATATATGCGTCCCTGACATCATCCTTGTATGAGGAAACGGACGTTAAACCTTTATTATATATATATATATATATATATATATATACATATATACAGTATATATACATTATATATATATATATATATATATATATATATATATATATATGCATGCATATAGGATGTTCTTTAGTTAGGGTTAGGGTTAGGGTTAGGGCCTAACCCTTTGCCACCGCTACACCTTACCAACCGTAATTAACATGCATTAATTAAGCCTAATTCATTTTTATTGCATTCATATAGACTGACAGTTGAAAGTGCTTATAATAATTGTAAAGTATAGCAAATGGAATTAAGCTGCCCGGCTGGTTTGCTTAATTGTTAATAGTTTACCTTGATTTTTTATATGCGTATCTTAATGATTTAGGTCTACTTGAATTTTAATTAGTTTCATTTCATCTAATTTTGATTAATAAAGCACTAAGTAAATGTTTAGAATTTTTACATTTTCGAACTTTGGACGGATTGGAAATTAATTTCATTAACCGAAATCTTTTGTGCTCATAATTAACTGGAATACAAAGGTAATTTGGTGATCTCCTAATATTATTTTGTAAGGTTAGGGTATTAGGTCTGCTGACTAGGTAAATAATTTCGGATATAACCAGGCAGTGGCTGACGCTGTTTACTCAGGTTCAGTCCAAAGGTCGGAAATTATTCTCTATCCATTTGGTGGGTGAATGCAGTGGCATGCAGACACTGTCGGTATTGTAGGCTATAATATACTATATGGCATAGGATCACATTGTAAGAGATAAATGCATGCGGTCTATCAAAACAGCTTGTTGGATATAGCGGATGCCTTTTCTCTGTACTTTAGAGTTTAGTTTAAATAGTTAGATTTTTGCAGTTTGGAGATATGATCTTAGTTTACTTATTAATTTGTAATAATTTAGAGATGTTTAAAAAAAATTATTTTGAGTTTCACTTGCCAGTGTCTGGCCAGTTCCTATTTTGATAATGTTCAATTGTATGGCTACCAACGGCTTTACTGTAATTAGTAATGTAATAGAAATTTTTGTATTTCACACTTAAGTAGACTGTAGCTGCTAATTATGGTATTACCGAACAGAGCTATGGCTCTTTTTTGGTATCCTCTTTCGTATTGTTATTTGTTTATCAAACTATATGCACGTTCCTATTGTTTGTATAATCTGTGCTGTGATGAACAAATAAACGATACTAAACTAAAAAAAGGTCTTAATTATGAGCGATAAGTTCAAAACCTTGTTGTATTGAGATGAGTGTCTTCAAATACGTGTCTTTTATTGTTTTATTTCTATATGCAAACTATATTTCAGGAAGTTGACAAAATGTTTGCTTTAATAAAGTTCTACTACAAATCGTCCTAATAAGACGACTCCTATGACAACTCCTATGACGCCTCGTATGACAACACGTAAGACGACTCCTATGACGACTTTTATGACGACTTCTATGACAACTCGTATGACGACTCCTATGACAACTCGTATGACAACTCCTATGACGACTTCTATGACGACTCCTATGACGACTCCTATGAGGACTCCTATGACGACTTCTATGACAACTCCTATGACGACTTCTATGACTACTCTTACGACGACTTCTATGACGACCCCTATGACGACCTCTATGACTACTCTTACGACGACTTCTATGACAACTCCTATGATGACCGCTATGACGACTCATATGACGACTCTTACGAGGACTTCTTTAACGACTCATATGACGACTCCTATGGCGACTCTTATACGGCGAATCGTATGACGATTCATATGACGACTCTTATGATGGGCCCTAGTTTTACTAGGTGAGTCAATTGTTTTACAAAATCATAGATACACAGCTCTGCTGCTAAAGATAAGGTGACTGCAGTTTGCATAATGTCTAATATTCTATAGGCCTACACGTATCTTCTTGCTTATCGCTGCAAAGGACTAAAACTCGATTTGAACCCTGCACCTACTGGTCCGAAGTCGGGTATTCTACCGATATACTACTGGTTGAGCATAAGACAAGTATAAGGTAACAGCAAATATAATCCTGCTATAGCCTAACCTATCAAACCGATAGGACTAAACTAATTCTAAAGTCTAAAGCCTAGTTTAACGCTCGCTTCTTGTCACAAAAAGGAATGAGGTAACGAAGGAAATTACTGAAATTGTATTCTGCCGCTACTGATCAACAGTGGGACAACTTCCCACATGCTACCGGTTCAGCCTATTCTGTGAACTGTTGTTATAAGCATTAGTAAGCGTTATCAGAAGTTAGCTTTAACCAAACTCCTTGCTACCTTTATTACATGTGAATTTTAAGTGAAAATTGTTTTTTTACTTCTAGCCAGTATCTTTAATGTAGGCTTTTCCAGTCGCTTGGAAATCGATGGCGAGATTACAAAAGATTCGCCCGAGAAAGATTTATTTCTGTAGAAATGCAGATCAACAGGTCAGTCAACAACTAACCTAAATTCCCTAGGGCCCATCGAACGTTCATAATGTATCGATCTGTGTTTGCCGCCATATTAATTCAAAGATATGATTAACAATTAAAAGGATTTATAAAAGCGTGCCAGGAACCCGTAAGACAGTCTCGAAGACCGGCAATAGGCCTTCACATCATATGGAAATTGTCGAAGGTTATTATTACTATTACTACAATTATCAACAGCATCATTATCGTCATCGTCATCACCATCATCATCGTCGTCATCATCATAAATTCCAGGTTATAATTATGAGTTCCAACTATGTATCTTACGGTAAAAATACGGTAAAATAAAATACTGTAAAATATTGAATCCTCTAGAGATTGTTCCCTTGAGAATGTTGGATTAAGATTATGGGTTTTATTAATGAAGTGTCTCTGATTCATCTGAAAAACGTTTTCTCTTTTAGCTGCAAACAATTGATCTGATTTTATATAAAGAAGCAGTGACAAATAAATAATTAGATTAGTCTTTAGAGTACGCTAATCTAGACGGAGTCAGGTATTTGTTAAGATAATCAGGTAAAGCTGATAAGGTAGCATGATAAGTGATCTAGAATCCAATGAAGATTGTGTTGTTTGTTTGAAAAGCTACGATCTCTCAATTCTTGTTCGACCTACAGAATACCTGTGCTCTTGTTGTCAAAAGAAGTTACAGATATCGTTTGAGGCATTTGCGAAAGGTTTTTATGCTGGACCTGCGATTGAAGGACCAGAGGCATCTAAAGATGTAAGGCAGGACGTTCTTCCTGTAGGAGAAAATGTTGACTACGATGATGGAGAATCACAATGTCTTGTCATTGACGAAGATGAACCGAAAGCGTTAGACACATGTCATGCTGACTCGCAGAATGTTCCAGACTGTACCCAATGTCCTGTGTGTCGCTTGTGTACGCTGTCACCAGGTGGAGTCTCTGAAGAAGATGGTGTTGTGCATGAGGAACTAAACTGTGCTGATAAGACAGCGTCTTGTGGATCAGTCGATGAAACGAGATCTGTATCAATCAGTCACGGTCAGATTTATTACTGTAAAAACTGCCATGTCGTCCTCGCTGCTAAGTTTAGAGAAGCTACTGAAGTGGGGAGAGTCGCCGATAAAGCAGATCACGGAGCGGAGTGCACTGATGTCAAGCCGCTCAGTCTGGTAAATGATGATGACAAAACTGGCAGCAGTACGCAAAATGAAGTGAATGATGTAGAAATGGCGCAACGCGAATGCGGCGAAGTGTCAAGAGAGTTAGTGTGCTCATTTGAAACAAGTAATCCAGTGTACTCAGTGAAAACAAGTAATCCAGTGTACTCAGTGAAAACAAGTAATTCCGTGTGCTCAGGGGAAATAAGTAATCCAGTGTACTCAGTTGATATAAGTAATCCAGTGTACTCAGTGGAAACAAGTAATCCAGTGTGCTCAGTGGAAACAAGTAATCCAGTGTACTCAATGGGAACAAGTAATCCGGTGTACTCACTGGAAACAAGTAATCCAGTGTGCTCAGTGGAAACAAGTAATCCAGTGTACTCAGTAGAAACAAGTAATCCGGTGCATTCAATGGAAACAAGTAATCCAGTATTCTCAGTAGAAACAAGTCTGACTAATCCAGCGTACTTAGTAGAAACAAGTACTCCAGTGAACTCAGTGGAAACAAGTAATCCAGTATTCTCTGTGAAAACAAGTAATCAAGTGTACTCAGTGGAAAACGGCGGCAGAGAAGGCACTGATAAAGTTTTATCAGGTTGGTAACATACCTTTTAGTTTTCCATTAAATTTCTATATATCAATACCAAAAATTCGTAACAATTACTAATAATTACATGTAAACCAATCTCCCAAAAACACTCACATCATGGAATCTAACACGATGTTTACACTGCAATTATGTACGCCATAATTATTGTAATCATTCCAATAAATGTTATGATTCTAGCTTTGCCGGCTGACGAAAATTCTGAATGGAAAAGTTTCGGCCTATATTTAGACACTTTCCTTAGGGTTGGCTGTTAGGCCTGGTAGAGTTGGTAAGCTTGTTAAACTCTCAAATAGTGATTATGGTCAACAAATTTCTGCTTATTCTATCTTCAATTCTTCATTTGCTTTTAGCTACTTGATTAGCATTCCTAGATTTTCAATAAAATTGAAAAATATAAATAAAAACAAATGATAATTGTCAAGTGTAGCAAATGAAATTGAGCAGTCAATCGGAAGATCACTTTTAGATTCAAATAAACATTTCATGATAGTATTAAATAAACATTTCAGTCGTTAACTACTTCGTAAAGTCGCTTGACTAGTAATATACTAATTATTGTTTTAGTATTATTTAATTATTAATTTCCCGTCTTGTGTCCGGAATGCTAAAGAATAAACCAACTGCGGATTGCACGTATAGCAAAAGGCGACAAAGCATTGAGATCTAAACCGACGTCAGAAACGGTTTCGTTTGATGAGCGCCTAGCCACCAGAAATTTCTGAAAATTGCACAATTTGGAGAGTTTGGAGATGTGAGATGAAGTTTAGTTAGAGAGAGGTGGGCCAGAATTTTTGATCCAGAACTGATGTGGGATGTGATGTCATTATGGGACGTATGAAAAATAGTGGCTTGACTAATGATATGGTATAGGACGGAGACGAATAGAAAAGGTCTATTCGTATTTCAAACATGCTCAAAAGGGGTATTCTAAGGAAGAAAATGATGATGCTTATTTAATTATCAATGATTACTATTTATTTATTAATTAGTTAATAATTTATTATTAAATTTAGGCTACTTTGCAAGCTTTCTGCTTAGCGTCAATATTTATGACCCGTCTTGTAAAACTTCAATGTCATAGTCAAATGATAAAAGCGACTGATTGATTAATTAATTGATTACTGATTGATTGACTGATTGAGGGTTAGAGTTTAATTCATTGACAGACTCAATAGTCGGTATGCTGACTACATGTTCATCGGTTGACGTCACGACTGTTCGCACAGGCAGTGCAGATGATTCAGTGACGCCAGGAGAAGAGTCCAAGCTGGAGCCCATGAGAGATCGCCATCGCAGACTATTGGACGAGGAGACCAGTAAGAAACTGGACAAACTGAGACTAGGAATAGCCAAAGATCAGGTATGAACATATAATGGAAGCGATCATCCTTGATGATATTTATCACCTTTCATACCGCATATTATTATTATTCTTATCAATTTTATTGTCAGTGTTCTCACCATTATCAGTATCACGTGATAGTCAAAGGATTACTGATGTTACTTTCCGTTGTTTGCTTTTAGCATCTAGACCAGAAAAAGTTAATTATTTCTGATGTTCTGGTTATTCGATGAAGGATACAGTTGTTCTCTTAGTTTAGAGTCAATTCTATTCTGGTTTTTCTATAGAACTATTTCAGCCAGAGAGTCGATGACGGTTTAGGTTAGATTTTCGATTGTTTATCGGTAGATGCTAGACTCGCATCTGAGGCTCACCCGTCACTAATGTCATTTCGATGCTTTTTCCTCATCGTTCTCTCTATCTCTGTCTACATGTAGTACATGTAGTTCTAACTTCTCAGGCGTCACGTACTATAGCATGTATTCATTCTAATATTTTCGTCCGTTGTGAAACAATTTGATCCAACCTTATACCCGAGAACACTATTAAATGTTTCTAACAGTTCATTCCTTTTAGCTGTCAATATTCACTGTGTGTTAAAAACCTATGTACTCAGTCTCTCTCCCTATCTTTGCATTTGTGAGCCGATTGTTAACTTTTTGCATAGTTATAATAACAACAACATGTGCTCTAAAACAATATAGCTATAATCAGAATAACATGTGCTCTAAAACAACATAGTTATAATCAGAACAACATGTGCATTAATTAGGTTTTTTGGGAAATTCGGTAAGTAACCTATCTGCGTCGTAACCCAATAAGAGGTAGCAGTTTTTAATGAGCGCTCTATCTTCATTAAAATTTAAATAAAAACTGACCATACTTGTAAAATCGTCTGTTATAGTTTACGTTAAACCGGAAGTGTCACAAAAAGGAGATTTAAGATAATTGTTAATAGTTTACTAAAGTAAGTCACAGAAGGTAGAATAGAAAGAAAGAAAAGCAGAGGCAGATCGAGATTAGAAGTATTAGATGATTTAAAGGCCTACTCGTGTTTGGACATGAAGAGGAAAACGGAAGACAGAGGGAAGTGGATACCATGGACCTGCCAGTAGGCAGTGCACTAACAGAGATAGAGAGAGTGAGAGAGAGATTTGTATGATGAAGAAAAAATTTCGTCATATTCCCTGGAGATAGCCTAGTGGTGAAATTTATAGAATGCTAGTGTGCAATTCATTGTGTGCTAACGCCACAAAAATTTCGTTAAAAATTAGAAAGAGGTTAAATATGTGTTAAAAATTTGAATTAGACAAAAATGTATAAACACCGTATTTACCAAGTTAGTGCATAATTTCTTCTGTAAAACATTTGGCAGTGTCTGCAATGATTTGTGTGATCTACTGTAGTGTTGGATGTTTAAAGCGATGCTCGATACGTAACTGACGTAAGCTATGTTGGTGAAAGCTGTAATACGCCTGATCCAGTCTTTGTGAATGTGATTTAGTTATGCCGAGTCGCTTTGTGGAAAAGCCTTGTGCTTCTGAGTCTTGATGTTGAGTGCGTTTAAGCGCTCTCTCTCCTATCTGTAGAAATGTTGATATTTCGCTAAATTGATTGTTGAAATTGTTTGAGGGAAGATACATGTATTTCATACGAATATTTTGTTAAAACTTCAAAATACCTGTAAACTGGAAACGAAACTAAGACAGGCTACGAATGTCGATTTCTGGCTTGGAATTAAAATAAAACTAGCATCTTACAATCTATTGAAGATTTAACATCCGGTTCCTCACTCGAAAGCTCTGTTAGGGACTTGTCAAGTGGAATAATGATGCACTTTCAGGCAGTTCTACTTCACCTGAATATACAAGTATAAATACAAACACGTGCGCAAACTCTCCCTCTCTCTTCCTCTCTCTCTATCTCTCTCTATCTCTCTCTATCTCTCTCCTCTCTCTCTCTCTCTCTCTCTCTCTGTCTCTCTCTCTCCGTCTCGTTCGGGACAAGCTGAAAATCAATGAATCCATTATTATTCATATTAAGTAGTCAATGAGAGAATTAACAATTAATGTCAGAAATCAATTTTATAAAATTAAGAATGTTTCTATATTAATATCTACATGATGCAACTGATAGACTCAGTATATATTACATATATGTATATCATATATATATATATATATATATATATATATATATATAAAACATGTATATATATATATATATATATATATATATATATATATATATATATATATATATTAAAAGCTCATTAATATGTGCTTGTTATTAATATTTTATTGCACATATTCATAAATATAATGTGTAATTCACCCGATTGGCCGACTATCCTACATATAGTCTACATGTATTAGCTTAGACATATATTGAAGTGTTAATGCCCTTAAACATATCTGCACAGCTTAGCGTGTTGCATGGAATGTCTCATTAATTGTAAAGCTTGTACAGCTAATTTTAACCTCAGTTTCATCATTCGAAAGCGATGTCAGTGACGGGCTAGCCCAGGATTCAAATTTAAAATTTTAGTTGCGAGATTACTAAACCTTCGTCGCATAACGGTTGAACCGTTCTCCAATGTTCTTTTAATTTTGAAATTTTCCGCTTTGATATAATTTTAACGCCGATCGATTCATTTACCATAGAGTAATAAAATTAGATTGTTGGTCTATCTTAAAATGAGACTACCACAATAAATCACATAGTTGATGCTCTAAATTCTAATAGAATCGTGTGTATGATAAATAAATATAAAGTTTGTCCTACTTTTTTATTTAAAGAGAGAACGGGCGTCTAAACGGAAAGCGAAAGGAGGAAAAGACCAAAAGTTAGACAATGCAAATATGTTTGAGGTAGTGCCTAAGAATTCTACAGAAACAATTCACCATTGGCTACCCAACACCGCATGGAACCTTACGTCCCGGAGCAATGAACATTTGCTTCATCCAATGAAAGAGAGTGAAGACCTTACAGATACAGATGAAATTTATCCAATTGATTTGACTTGCAGATCTACAATAAATCATGTTGCAAATGAAAAGAAAACAACACGGGATACCAGAAAACATGGGATTCCAAAAGAACACGGTAGGTCCACTGAAACTACCGTTGGCGGTCCTACTGGAAATGAGATCAATGCAATTCCATCTGGTGTTGAAAGAATACAAAAACCAAGTGCGGGAGGCTTTGTTGGATGGCCAGAAACAATGGTAGGGGCGACTGACAACAACAGATATGACGACAAGACTAATTACGGTTCATACAACAATGGGGGTGGAGTTAACTACATTGTAGGTGGAGCTAACTACAATGTTGGTGGAGTTAATTACAATGGGGATGGAGTTAAATACACTGGTAGTGTTATTAATTACAATGTGGGTGGAGTTAGCTACAATGATGGGGGAGTTAATTACGATGTGGGTGAAGTTAACTACAACAGTGGTGGAGCTAACTACATTGCTGGTGGGGTTAATTACAATGGTGGTGGAGTTAATTGCAACGAAGGTGGAGTCAAGTGCAATGATTATGGTGCTAATTTCAATGGGGGTGGAGGTAATTACAACGGGGGTGGAGTTAATTACAACGGGGGTGGAGTTATTTACAACGGAGGTGGATGTGGTGCTAATTTCAATGGGGGTGGAGGTAATTACAACGGGGGTGGAGTTAATTACAACGGAGGTGGAGTTAATTACAGTGGAGGTGGAGTTGCTTCCTCCACACTTACAACTGCAGGTGTTGTAAACGAGTGCACTGAACCTTTCAATGTCTACATGCAGAAGTTTTCTCTACAGCTGTCGCTCCCAGGCTCTAACAACATATTAAACTCAGGTCAAAACGATTCAGGCTTCTACAGGAACAACACGATGCCAAAGTCAATGAATAGAACATCTATCCTACCTGACACAGGCATGAATCCAGCCTACGTCAACCAATCAGGATTAGGTGCAGCGAATACACACAACGACAACTATCGCTGGAATGAGATCAATGGCAGCAGTCAAGTCAACATCGATGACAATTTTGAGCAAACCAATCAATCCAATCAAAGTCAATCCCGAAATACGCGCAAACGTTCATATAAATGCATAAATAACGGTTTGGTTGTGGAAAGCAAGACTAAAATGGGTCAGGGGAGGTCACTCCCCCACGAAGAAGCAACAGAAATGTGCCCGGTTTGTGGTCAAGAATTTGAAATATTTGGGCCTAATAATTTGATAAAGCACGTGAAAACTCACGCCGGTGTGCGATATGGGCCTGGCTTTATTTCGTTCAATGAGTCGGGTGAAGTAGTGCGTATTGGTTATCGCACTTATCATAGATAAGAACTTGAGCTAAGAATAAGAGTAGAGCAGAGTGATAGAGCACATAGATATGAGCAGGGCAGAGAGATTGAGCTATGAGCATAGCTGAGTGATAGAGGTTATAGCTAAAAGCAGAGTATAGTGATAGAACTAATTGATAAGAGCAGAGTAGAGAGATAGAGGTTATAGCTAAGAGCAGAACAGAGTGATTGAGCTAAAAGATAGGAGCAGAATAGAGTGATAGAGCTAGTAGATAAGAGCATAGAAGAGTGATAGAACTAATAGATAAGAGCAGAGCAGAGTGGTGCTTAAGCTCAAAATAGGAGCAGAGCAGAGTGACAGAGCTAATAGATAAGAGCATAGCAGAGAGATTGAGCACATAGGTAAGAGCAGAGCATAGTGATAGAGCACATAGATAAGAGCAGAGTAAAGTAGACGGAGAGCTATCGACTCAGCTTGTATCTGATGTAAATTTATGGAGACTGATCAACTTGTATCTGATGGAAAGACGATACAATGATAGAGACCCTGAACACGTTGATCGTGCTAAAACCAGTCTACTGGTCCAGAAGTTGTTTAATTAATCGGCTAAACTCTATGAATACACTTTACTATTAATAAGTATACGTAAGATCTACACTGTTTTTTATAACTGATACCCCAAATTATTTTAACAATAAAGTAGTAAGAAGTTGACCGATTTTTTCGAAATATACAGCACTTGACCAGCAGCCAATTCTACAAAAATAGAGAAATTTCGTTTGAATGTCTTTACTTTTTCTTCGACTGCAATTTCGCTCTCTTTCTCTACTTCGCAGTCTTCATTGGCTCCCTGTTAATCATAAAATATAAAATTGCTCTATTAACTTTCAAAACTCTGCGATTTGGCAAGCCAAATACTTATCTGAAATTCTTCTTCCCTATCGTCCCTCACGTGCACTTCACTCCACCGATGCCAATCTTCTCTCAGTTCCAAATATTCTCACGTCATTGGTCAGGCGTTCATTTTCTTACGCAGCACCTACAATCTGGAACTCTTTACCTGCTAATCTTCGCTCTTGTTCTTCTCTTTCAACATTCTCTAGCAAGCTTAAAACTTACCTTTTCCCATCATAGGCATAATCAATCTACCTTGACAATTTTTTGATCACCGGACTGGCTTTCGTTTAGGACATTGCTTCTCCTCAACACATTTCTTTTGCAGATTGGTCTGGGTGAATGGATCTGTAGTGATGTGTGCTGTTGGGGACGTCCCTGACATCATCCCTGGATGAGGAAACGGACGTTAAACCTTTATTATTATTATTATTATTATTATTATTAATAACATGAAATTTATAGTTTCGCGAATATGAGTGGGGTCAGAAAATAAATTTCTAATACAGGATTACGGGCGTGTTAGCCTACATTTAGCGTAGATTATCTCAATAAAAATACTATCAGACACGCAATATAAAATTTATGCTAATGCTATTTTGAAGAGCAATCATTTCTTTTCAAAACGACGTAAAATACGTGCTGATATGTTCTTAATTGACAAAGTTATCGAACTTTTTATGCATGCATTTCATGAAGAGAATAAACGAAGAAGTGGACGCCGCTGCAGTGGCTGCGGTGACAGCAGTTGTACCCAGACATGCAATGCATGCATTAAAAGTTCAATAACTTTATCAATTAAGAACATATCAGCACGTGTTTTACGTCATTTTGCAAAGAAGTGATTGCTCTTCAAAATAGCATTAGCTTAAATTTTTTTGACGTGTTCGCTATTATTTTTGTAGAGATAAATTTACGCTGCATGTAACACGCCCGTAATCCTGTACTGGAAATTTCTTATCTGACCCCACTCCTATTCACAAAACCACAACTTTCACGTTATTAAAGATATTCAAACAAAATTTAACTATGTTTTGTAGAATTGGCTGCTGGTACTGCAAATTTCAAAATCATCGGTCAACTTCGTCCGACTTTATTATTAAAACAATTTGGGGTATCAGTTATAAACGAAGAAGTGGACGCCGCTGCAGTGGCTGCGGTGACAGCAGTTGTACCCAGACATGCAATGCATGCATTAAACAAGGGAATTTCGGAATAAGGAATACATTTCACAGTGTATTTCGTGTGACTATGGTGTTCTTAGTGTTATTATCAGACCATAATTGTCAATCGCAATTTACGGTACATGGAGCTTCAACAGGCAGGAGGTCGTCATTAAAAAAGCAATAGTGTTTGATGTGTGTGCATAGAGTAACATTGCAGAGGATCTCTAATTGAGCTTTAGGTAACCGCGAGTCTTTCCTTAACTTTATGTACATTCTTGTTATTCGCTATTTAAGCAATTCGAAATTTAGTACTAGTTTCTATCTTGTTACTAAAACTGTGAAACGACATCTCGAGACGATTTCTGTAAAATAAAGCGGTGTAGTTAAATGCGTGCTGTGTCATTGAACTTGACTTCAATGTAATTGACGTCTGTGTCAATGAAATTGACGTCAATGAAGGAAAGGCTGTAATGAAAATATAACGTATTGAATATTAGACCTATTACATAACTGTTGCTGTGAAACTAATTGAAGATGTGTTTCAACCCATATCATACTGGCTTCCAGGCATGTGTCTCGTAGAAATCAATGTAATTTCACTCAGTACTCTTCCCCGTGTTGTGCTCGGGTGTGGTTGGACCACTGCAGAATAGGGCAACCGCAAACAAGCTCCTGAGTGTTCGTAAGAAGCGACTAAGGCAGGAGCTGAGGATGGCTATTGGGGACTCACCTCACCATGAACTATTTTCCCCCAGGATTAAATGGTAATTAATCCACATAACTGAAGAAGGCAACGGGAAACCACCTCAGAAGCCATACTTTTCCCAAGCGCTAAGCTACATAAGGTATGGATAAGGTATAGACTTTGTGAAGGGATTAACTTGCTGATCTAAGGAGTGCTCCTATGGGGCGAGAAAACAGACTTTGAGTATGAATATGTACCTTGAACTTTCAACTTGGCAGTGCACTGAAGAAGACTATTGGGAAATTGTGAGTCTTACTATTTTTTTTATCTCGAAGAAGCAAATTTCAACATTTAATACTTCCTCAATAAACAAATCATTCCGTCAAAAATACTTCAACTTGGTCGTATAATAATTTAATCTTAGCTAGCATTGGGTTAAACTTCCTACATGTTTATGTTAGGGCCTTACTGATCTTCACGGAACACGTGCAGCTTTTGGCTTCAATTTGATCAAGCATTTTATCTATCTAAGTTGACAAAGGAATTTTGTAACAATACACATGCATGTATAATGAGAATTTTACTTTCTGTGTTGAATTTCGTCTGAGGCAGAGGTCTAAATGCACATAGCTCAGTGCATATATTGAACCCTAAAATCAGTACTGAAGATAGGCGGCCTATCTACATGCATATTGCATAGTAACGACTTTTCTTTTACTTTTTACTTCGTAATAGTCTCACTTTACCAATTGTCTGAGATCGCGGATTAGGATATCCGGGTTAGCCGATTCAGAAAGTTAAATCTCGGACTTTCACTGGATCGGTCATGCACGTGGACTAAGGATGCTTGTGTACTTAAAGATGTGACATTAACATTTATAATTAAGTGTCACAATAGATGATGATTTCACTATAAAACTATAAAACGTGTTTCTAGAAATCCTCTTGTGCAGTGCACTATGATTCTATATGTAAAATCAAATGAAAAAATTAATTTACTCCTATCTAAATATGCCTCATGTAAAAACGTGGAGTAGGCTTATTATTAAACAGGAGAAACTCAGCACAAAAAATTAAGCAGCGCACAAGAAAGGATGCCTTGAAAGTATCTACTCGTTCTTATTCTACAAAATCTTAAATAACGTAACGCAGTTATTTAGAATTCTTAAAGCGTTTCTTACTTTAATTTTCCGTGCTGTATCCGAGTTGCTTGAAGAGTAGACCAACCGTGCACTGAAATTGTCGTAAAGGGCGACATGAAAATAAGATCCTAATTAACTTCCGAAAGGGCATTCGGTTGGTGAGCGTCTGGGCTCCATAAATTATTACAAAAATTTAAACGAATGGAACGCTAAGGGCATATTGCTATTGGTGTGGGGCTAATAGGATTGGAGAAGGTCCCTTCGTATCTCAACCCTGGTTAAACTGGATTCTACGGAAGATAATGATGATGAAAGCATTTCTTGTAGGATATTAAATGTAGACTAAGTCAATTACGATCAACTCTGAACTACAACGCGAACCACACAAGCACTGATAATGCAACGTAATAAAGGTATTTGTTGTTAGTGAGGCCAGGAGTTCTCCAAAGTCGATCTAGTAAAAAAAGTAGAACCAAAATCTAATGCTCTTAGATTTAACTAATCTAACGTTTAATTCTAACCCCATGATGAGGCATTAGCAATGCACATGCATCAATGTGCCGTTCATTTGTAGCTTTCAGGCTGTGTTTTACTGCTATATGCAGTCGAATAACGTATATATATATATATATATATATATATTAAATAATAAATATATATATATATATATTACATATATACATGTATATATATATGTATACATATATACTATATATATATATATATATATATATATATATATATATATATATATATATAGTATATATATATAGTATATACTATATTTATATAGTTATATATATATACTATATATATAACTATATAAATATAGTATATATATATATATAACTATATAAATATATATATATATATATATACTCGTATTCCGCTTGATACGCCCAGACATATATTCAGGTGAAGAAGCGGACGTTAAAAAAACTGGCTCCGGGTTGGAGCCAATGGCGATGTCGGTAAAATATTCGACCGCGGATCAGTGTGTGCGGGGTTCAAATCCTGGGCTCTCCCGTCACTGATTTCGCTTTCGAATGAGGAAACTGACGTTCACATTAGATTTAGCTTTTTTGAATCTTTGGTTTTTGTTAATCTGTAACTTTGCAATCATTCTGGCATCCCACATCGTCAGCACTCGGTTTAGCTTTGATATTGACAAGTTACACCGCATACTGTATATGGGAATCGGTACAAGATTTCTTTACCGCTGTTCTACGTGGAATTTTTCAGTATATCGACAAATCTTATCTCTGCACATGTGCGTGTGACGTCAGTTTAACGTCCATCTCCTGAAGAAAGAGTGTTGAATTCCACGCAAACAGATATTCCGTTTGGCAACTTGCCAACCTGCTACAGTGCTCTCCCGTCATGGAGTGCATTAACTCAGCCGTTCTTGAAATTGTAGTATATCACCTCGAAAGTATTACTTTACTAGCAGAAGAGTGAAGCCACTTTGAGGTATGGCTAATATTCAGATGGTATGTGATAAACGCAATAACGAGATGGATATTTATGAGAAAGACCATAACGAGATCTATAAATGTGATAAAGGCAATAGCGAGGTCGATATTTACTATAAAGGCAATAGCGAGGTCGATAAATGTGATAAAGAAAACCAGATCGAGAAATAGGATAAAGACAATAACGAGATCGATAAAAATGATGAAGGCAATAGCGAGGTCTATAAATGCGATAAAGCAATAACGAAATAGATAAATAGGATAATGACAATAACGAGAACGTGATAAAGACAATAACGAGATAGATTTCTGTTTCGAAATTCCTTCACGAGTATTAAAATGTACCTTAGACTTTTCGGCAGCAAGAGCATCAGGATTGATACGACCTGTCCGCTCTCACGCTATGTATAATAAATCCATAATTTAATATATTTATATAAATAATTTTTTTAATATAGTTAAGAATATTGTAAGAGTGATCAGTCAACTTATGTCATATCATGTCATAAAGGCTCTGCTTTACCAAACCTCAATGTAGCCTCAAATTGGGAAAATAATGATTCGGATCAGATTTTTCTTTGCATTCCTAAATTTGATTCTGTATAGACGCTTCTTACGACGCGTGCAATAAACGATTGGTCTATTCTGTAATGACATGGACACAATATAGGATTCATCATCATCATCATCATCATCGTCGTCGTCGTCATCGTCATCGTCATCGTCGTCGTCGTCGTCATCATCATCAACATCATCATCATCATCATCATCATCATCATCAACAACAACATTATCAACAACAGCAACATCATCATCATCATCATCAACAACAACATCATCATCATCATCAGAATCTTTCCATAAATGCTAGTTTAGCCAGGGTCTGGATACGACCTTTTCCACTACTCTCTGTGGGGTGAGGAACTTTTCCAGTCGTTTGGAAAATTTTGTAGTCATCTCTAGAGCCCAGGCGCTCACTAACCCAATGCCCTTTCTGACTTTTCTTTGGATCTTAGTGCTGTGTCGCCATCTACGATACGTGCAGTCTAGTTGGTTGGTTCGTCTATTAAAAAAGTGCTTGGTAATACATTCTCACATTTTCGATCGGCTACTGATGCATATCATTGTTTGCTATGGCTGGTCGAGGTCGAGATTTGAGCTCTGGAAATTGACGTTAAACTGAGCTTTACCTTTAGTTGGAAAATTTAGCCTTTGTGTTTGTATGTTATTCATCGATGTTGTGCAGGAATTCAGAAGGAGGATTTTCGAGGAAGACCTTCGTGACCACTTGGAATCGATGCAAGCCAAACAGATGGCGGAACTACAGCGGTTGCAGACACGGGCGGAGAAAGATTACAACAAATTAGTAGAGAAGCGAGAAAAACTTGGTCAATACTACGAAGAAAAAAACAAAAAAATGCGCGAGGCGGCTGAGCAGTGGAGGAGAAAATTTGAAGAAAAACTGAGAATTGAAGCAGAAACAGAAGAGATTAAACAGCAAAAGAAGAGACAGAAGGAGGTTGAAAAGATCAACCGAAAGTTTCGTCTGTTTCATGCTGCGACTTTTGTGATAAATGATAGAAATAAAGCTGACGATGTGACGAATAAAGAAGTGATATCGTCGCCTGAAGACAATGAAGAGGATGGTAAATACCGTAAGCTCTTCGCCAAAGTCACCATGAGGAAGTCTAAAGGTCTAAGAGGAAACAGCCTAACGTCTGGAGTCCTGGAAGAATCCGATGAAGAGCATCTGGGATCTGTAAGTAGACAGGAAAAAGAAAATATGATCGCCGAGGAAGTAGAAAGAAGGAAAGGATTTACTGAAGAATTTATGGAGAAGTTGCAAGCTGATAGTCATGCGAGACAAAAGGCAGACAATGACAGGAGGATGGAAGAAGAGAGAGTGAGGGAAGAGGAAAGACAGAGAGAGAACGATGAGCGGTTAGAAGAGGAGAGAAAGAAAGAGGAAGAGAGAAAGAGAGAAGAAGAGAAACGCGAACAAGTAAGAATATATGAAGAAACAAAGTCATTTTCATCCCTACTCTAGCTATGCTCTTAAAGACATCCCTACTCTAGCAAAGCTCTTCAAGTAATTTTATACGTAGGCCTAACACATTTAATACATGCCAACTGATATATTCCGATATTCTGATAAGAGGAGTTTTAACAAACTTACGCTTATAATGTGACAATAATAATGAATGAGTTAATTATTTGAAGAATTATACTATTAAGGAAACATCATTGCTGCAGGTCTCATTTAACAATACGGAATTTCAATTTTATCATTACCATATAATATTACATTCAAATGATATATGAGATATTAGTTTTGGTATTACTGTTATGTAATATTACTAAGATGTATTAATATGTATGGGTATGTATGATTATTACTTTTTATGACCAGGGCTGCATTGGGCCCTGAGCTTTATTGGGCTTATTATTATTCTTAAGACACTATTACGAGTATTTTTCTAACCCCATAGAAAGGGGATCCGTTTTATTACTATTATTACTACTACTATGTATTATGATGTATTATTATTATTACTATTACTATTATTTTTATTATTACTGCTAGTATGATTTATTCTTATGAAATATAATTTTTTTGTTATTGTTATTATTATTTTTTACCCCGGTGTTAAGAACCTGGGGTTTGACAAAAACGATTCGAGCAATACTTGCTGAATCGCCGCCCGGCTACTCGAGGTCATCAATCGGCTTAGAAAATTGTTGAAGCAGACTGCATTAAATCTTTGCAAAGTCATCTTTTTATTATTATTATTATTATTTTAATTGCCCTGGGCTGTATAAGGCCCTGGGCTAAAATATAAGATAAAAAAGACTTTATTTAATTAAAAGAAAGATGAAAAATATTTAAAATAATTCCTCTACGCTCTGGGAGGCCGAATTCGCCAATGTGCCACGAACGCATACAGCATTAAAACGCTGGAGTGCAACAGATAGGCGCTGCCATAGAAATCAGTGACGGGAGAGCCCAGGATTTGAACCCCGCACACACTGATCCGCGGTCGAATATTTTACCGACATCGTCATTGGCTCCAACCCGGAGCCAGTTTTTTTAACGTCCGCTTCTTCACCTGAATATATGTCTGGGCTTATCAAGCGGAATACGAGTATATATATATATATATATATATATATATAGAGAGATATATATATACGAAGATATATAGAGAGAGGAAGAGAGAGAAGAGATATAGAGAGAATAGTATATATAGTATATATGTATACATATATATATATATATATACATACATATATATACAATATTATTATTGTTATTATATTAAAGAAAACAATATATTATTATGTTATTATATTATAGAAAACAATATTATTATTATTATTATTATTATTATTATTATTATATTCTACATACAAAATTCACATTTATTACTTCTTCTGCAGGAATCTGAAAAATAATGGTTTAATGATGGAGGAAAGTCCTCTATGATTAAGCAGCCATAGTGATGGAGGAGATTCCTCCATCATTAAGCCACCGTAGTGATGGAGGAGATCCTTCCATCATTAAGCCGCCATAGTGATGGAGGAGATTCCTTAATTTTAAAATCTACAGACACAAATTGCTGACGCGTGTAAAAAATGTGCTAACTAGAAGGAGGTATCGCCTAGCATAACATAACATAACAACGGTTATGACAAGTTTGAGTGCTACAGTCATCAATGACAACATCGAGCACTATTGAGACAAAATCAAGCCGGCGAGCAAAAAGAGGTTCCAAACACGGTGCAAATTCCAAAATCCAGAAAATCAGTCCAAAGCTTAGCTCTATTTACCTGCATTCCTTCAACTGGAACTATCTTCGATAATAATCTTTGGGCTTATAGTGTAAATTAACTTTCGTGTGTGTCTGTGGCTTTTGTTACATAATATTTTGGACTGAATTTCTGGATTTTGGAATTTGCACCGTTTTTGGACCTTCTTTTTTTTGCTCGCCGGCTTGATTTTGTCTCAATAATGCTCGATGTTTTCATTGATGACTGTAGCACTCTAATTGTTATTATTATTACTCGCTTTTGTGATAATTTTGTAACGCGGTTGAGTTCTGTCGAATACATACAACAACCAATTCCTATATTTATCTTTCAAGTTGAATTGGCTTCAAATACACCGTAGGTTTACACTGGTTAGACGCAAAAATGAAGAGAATATATAAATACCAGTAGGGCCCTAATAATTTCTATTTTCGGTGCAATGAACTTGATTCCGGACTAAGTGGAGTTAAACTAATCGGCTAAATCTGTAGGTCCCAAGAACAACATATTGTGTCATCGGCAACGATTAAGTTTAGGTAGATCATACATAATGATATGTTTACATAACTTATCCATCGTTTATACCATGCCATGTATAAACCGTTCGGCAGTTGCAGGTATATATATAGTCAAATATACATGTATAGTTAAATCTTCAAATCCTCACAACGACCATGTTGTAACTAAAAATGCAGATAACAGTTTTCATAATTACCTAATTAATTCAATGAGACAGAGAATGGCCAACTTTATAGGCCTACTATTATATTTACCAAAAGCACGTAACCAATTGTAACTACCCATATAAAATTTCTACATTTATAGTTCTATTTAATCATAGTGTCACGCACGTATCGGTTTACCGAAAAGTACCTTATTATAATATATGAAAAGTATTTGTACATGAAGGGATCAATTTTTCCAAACTAACTCTTAATATGTTTAACATACACATATTGATTTTCAAATTAGGCATCTGCCTTAATTGACAACGAAGTATTGAAAGAGCTTTCTGATAGTTCGCCTGAAAGCCCATTCCAAATGTAAAGAGTTACTCTCTGACTAGAAATATTTATACGAAGCCTGTATGTAATCTATGTCGAGCTGGATTTAATAACTTGATTTATACTTATAATCTATGAATTTATAACCTCATAAATAGGCCTATAGGTCAAACCACGCATAGATAGGTAGGCCTATATATCTTAGTTTGGGGGTAACTGGTTTAGAAAGATTTTTCTGATATTGGATTTGCAACTAGTACTGAATCCTTTGACATTGTGCCCGTAGTCTTGGATCAATTCCGTAATTCTTGCATTTAATTGTCGTTGTTGTTTGCGTTGTCGTTGTCGTTAGCGAAATTGTCGTTTGTTCCTACCGTTTCTTTCGCCGTCGTCGAAAAATTGTCGTTGGTGACATTGGCACTTTACTGGTTTTGTTATTCTCCAGTAGGCATATATGCATGTATAATTATTACTTATTTGCTATATAATAGTAGGGGTAACGTCATGAAGTTTGCAATAACAGATCCCGATATGAATTGAACTAGCTGAGTTGATCTGAGAGTGAAATCTCAGTAACTAGTCCTGTGAAATTCTGAGATTTCACTCTCAGAATTTCACAGGACTAGTTACACGGAAAATGGTCTAAATGGCTATTGGTTTAAAAATGTGGTATGAAAAGTGATAGATAACAACATTGTTGATCATTTCACATAATACGTGTTTATTTTTTTATCTGTGCGCTAGTGATATCTGGACCGTCAGATGTCACTGGCATGTTTTTAGTTATCTTAGCTTAACTACACCTTTAAAACAATAATCAGATTTTTTGATTCAAATCATCGGACTTTATTATCTCTTATTTTTTCAAGACTGGCTTTAGTTTTCTCTTTGTTGTTATTATAATCGATTGTAGTGTGCTGATAGTGGGTTGGTATTGGCAACTCTGTATGACTAAGCTCTTGTTTCAGTTCAGTATATTTAATGTTGATTGTTTTTGTTTATTTTAGATATTTTGAACAGTTTATATATTTACTGCCATTATTAATGCACAATTTTCAAGAAAAGCTTTTAATTCTTAACGGGTATTATTGAATTTTAGTCAATCGATTTTTAAATATATATTACGTTTATGATACTTATTTGAGATGCAAAATCAAACAAATAATAAGCAGAGAAGAACATATAAACACTCGTAACTGTCTTGGTTTTTTCAAAAGATCGCCGTTGTAAAGGTTTAAAGTTATCTAGTGTGAAAATTTGATGGGCCTTGCTCCCAACTCTAGCTTCAGCCCTAATGCTATCCCTAATCTTTCTTAATTTTTAACATAATCTGCCTAACTGCTAAACAGCAAATGCGCAGTACCAGAGCCGTAAGCTACAGCAGAGGTGCTGATTACTTCTGCTAAACCCATGCTAACCAAAGTTATATAGCATTCAAAGACTCTATCTCTATAACCTATATTACATTTTAAGACTGCCGCTATAATATCCTAAATATATTTAAGAAATATAATAATCTAGTATAAAATTGTTGCTTCTTTAATAATGCAAACTTTAAATTGTGTGTAACTAATTCATAAGTGGAAATTAGATTGTAAAATTCATATTGTGAAATAATTTCTGACTGTGTTCATGTTTTATTAATTGTTTGCACATGATTTTTATGATTTACCGATTTTTGCAGATCTACATCAGTTTGTATTCTCCAAAGCTCTATCCAATGTTTGCATTGGTTTAAATGAATTTCATGTTCATCCTTTGACCTAGAATGGATAATAAACAAAGTACATATAACTTACCGTAGGTTGTGGCAAAGAAGAATTCAGTCATGTCAAGAATGCAACTGCCTTGTGATCATTGCCTTACTCCATTTAGCTTTATATTATGAGAGCAACATTGTTTGGTAATATATCTAAATTGTTAAGCATCTTTTTAAATCTGTAGAAACAAAGAATAGAAAACAATATTAACTTTAGTTTATAGTTAACCTGTGAGTAGTGTACTAAGTGTACTACTATAAAGCAAGCCTTTGTATTCAATAATGTTGAAACTGTAAATTGTATGGCCTGGAACATCTAGATAACTAGGGCAAACACAAGAGTGTACGTGTGCATGTGTATTCATGTGTACTCAGAACCCTGAGACTTCGTTGTCTCGTTAACTAGCATAGATGGTGCAAAAGTGTTTCGTTCATGTGTATTCAGAACCCGAGACTATATTGTCTCGTTAACTAGTATAGACGCAAGAGTGCTTCCCACTAAATAACAAGTCTACTTTGAACCATGGCACTACATAGTCATCTAGATAACTAGTGCAAGATGGTTTTGGTCAAGTGCACTCCGTACACGGACACTTATGTCGTATAGATAACTACTGCAGACGCAAGAGTGCTTGGTTCAAGCGTACTCTGAATCCTGACACTATGTTGTCTAGATAACTAGATCAGACACAAGACTCCATACACTGACTTAATTTATAGTAGCAGAAACTAAAACTATATAGTTAGTGTTCGCAATTGACAGGTTAATTTGACATTAGGGCGTTGATGTCACGTCTAAGTATGCAATCATCCCTTAGAGTCATTTTGTTATTTTTACCTTAAAATTGAGTTGATCTTTAAATAGATTTTTGATAATATATAACAATATATTGATAAGATACCGTCTACCCAATACTATTTAACTAAAAGGATCATTTTGATGCACAAAATTGCCTGTCTTTTAATTTGACATTTAAACTTCAATTAAGTAGTATTTGATGACATTTGTGTAGCCTCTACCACTCACCTTGCTTGTATTCATCAACTTCATGAGTCAGCATGCAAGTTCTATGTAAACAACCCCAGATTGATTCCTGTTCGAATGTTGTATTGACAGTCTTGTATTTTAGATATTGTCTGACTGTGGAGAGAAGCTCAGGTTCACTAACATGGCCGAGGTCTTACCTCATTCCTCAACAGCCTCGTCTGACGAAGCCGCGTCTGACCAGCGCCATCTATCGCTGCCTCGCTCACAGCTGCCTACTGCCACCTATGTAGGCACTGCTGCCTCGACAGCTGTTGCCTATGCCGCTGCAGCAAGCACAGATAGTGGCGACTACGAGTACCTGGGGGAGTGGTCGAGGCTAAGCAGAAGAGCAGGAGCGGTGGCGGACAAGGACTGGGTGATGCTGGAGACGAGGAGAGTGCTGGAGAGCTTGCTGCGTCTCTCCGGTGTGAGCAGCAGCAGTGGAGAGCAAGCGGGTGGAATGGCTGCTGGGGGCGGGGTGGAGGAGGTGTGGCAGCTGAGGAGGGAGGAGCCTGAACATCAGTATGCCGTCGTAAATGAACCAATGGTATGTATGTTCTACTCGTATTTATTCTTTTCATTCTTAATTGTATTTATTTTTTATTTGTATTTTTTAGTTCTTTGACACAATTATAAAATATACACCAGGTGCCTGACGCCGTAAGTAGGCACTTTCTGGCTAGTGTTAGATAGGTTCTTTTTGAAAGAATAGAATATTAGAAACAAATAGAAAATATGTTTATTTTTCAGCAAAGACACAAAATGCATGATCGAGAGTTTCAGTAGGATTAACCTTCAATGGAACTTTAGACTTAGTCTGATTTTAGATCCTAGTTTACTTTCTAGGAACAGTTCTTAAGTCATCTTATTAAAGATATAACATTTATACTGCTATTCCTTTTCAACGTCTAGAAGTACTATATAGTATGTTTGATTTTAAAATCATTGAAACAATTAAGTATGAAAGTTATTCCAGACTTAACGGTTACATATGGGGCCTTTCTAGTCATTGCTTTGTTTCACCTATTTTTGTATTTTGTACTGCATTTAAAGGTTCTATCATTTCAGTTGCAGTGAGAACAATGACATAAATCATGTGTAGGAAAATCATTGTTTCATTTGTGTAGGTAAATCATTGCTTTTTAATTTTTATTCAATGTAAAATCAAATCTTTTATTTTGTTTCTCATGTGCAGGATCAACTACCCACTCCATACCAGAAGATGGGTTCAGAGGAGTCAATATTTGAGAGACTGAACAGGGAAACTTCTGGAAAACCAGGCCAGGTGAAGCAAGGTCAGAGTGGATTACCAATGGATGAGGTGGAATCAGACTATGTGGACTGTCAGGCTCTGGCTGAGACTGTCAGGAAGGCTGCCCAGACTGTTGAAGGTTTAAAGAGTCTTCGTAAACTCGCCCGACCATCCAGCGGTCTTACATATAAGGAACACGGCTCGAAGGTCAAAGGTCGCAAGGTTGGGGGTAAGAACGAGGATGAGTCATCGTCAAGCACTGAGGACTATGAGTATACTGATAATGAGCTGTTGAATCGTAAGAAGAAGAGTTTCTTCAAGCTTGTGTCGGAACGGCTTCAGCAGAACTTTCGGCGTCAAGTGAAGCCTTCGGCAAGTGCCACTGTTCTCAAGAGACCGGTGTCGGTAGAGGAAGAGCCTGTCGCCGGTGGTATGCTAGAGTTCTCTGGTAAAGTGGATGTACCGCTGCCGGATCTTCCTACTTATGAATCTCGTGCTGGCAGTCGAGATATGTTGGATTGTAGGCCACAGGGAAGTAGTGGAAAGTCGTCGAGCACACCCAGTGAGGTTGGGCCTGTGAGAGGAGAGAGACAGGCGGGTAACTCTGTGTTCTACGCGGACAGCCTGGAGCTAGCCGCAGCCTTTGTTCCGCGTCTGTCAGCGTCACCCATGAAGAGCGTTGAGGAGCGATGTGGGTGAGTGATGTCTTGACTAATGTATAGCCATTAATGTATAGCCATTTGATACTATATAACCATCGTTATAACCATCATTATGTCCTCGTGTTGACTCTGAGCTGTTTCAGAGTAGAACTGCCTTAATAGACTTAAA